>NC_051172.1:149909509-150085730 GCF_013339725.1 Rhipicephalus microplus | reverse complement strand
GTTGTTTTCCACCCCTTGCAAGCTTTCAAAAGTGTGTGTACTAAACAGCAACAGGAATAGTCAATCTTGCCCCATTCGTCACGAGAATAGTTTACTTAATGCCAATTTAACATTTGTAGAAGTATTTTTTATCAGGTAAACCAATGATCAGTGCATCACTACACGTTCACTTATCCTTTCCGAGAGGGAGTATTCTTTTCACAGTTAAGATTATTCTTTAGTGCTCACTCGTGTCGTCGTGCATGAACACGGTTCTTGTACTCCGTATAAAAGCGCTTGTAGCACATTCATAAAATTCAGTTGACAGTCGGTGCTCTTTCCTGTCCTTTCTGTCTCTTCCTAAAGTTGTCGCGCTGTTACTAGCACAGAACCACGATGAACCAACTCGCCCAAATTAAGCTCTTGTTACGTAACACGTAGACCGAGTTTCGTATGGAAAGAAGGAGCGGTGCTTTTAAAATGAAATGTTTCACATACAACACCTAGACGGCATTCCAGGAAGTTCAGAGGGCAGCCACGTGACCAAATATTTTTCCTCTCCTAAATATTCCAGAAGTTCACTATTTTCAATGCAGCACGAGTTTTTCGAATACATTTGAGATGGTTGCCAAAATGGCTGGGACATTTGGCATAAAGTGACCCAGCTGTGTCATTAGCCATAATTATGCATTACCTTTGTTTTTTTGTGTGTTTTGACTCAGTTTTGTGTTCGTTTTTAGCTTATTGTGTTTCTGATCATTGTATTGGTTTCTTAAGTATTCGCTAAAGTTATATGTGCGAAAACCCGTAATGTTCGCATGTACATCATTTCTCATAACCAATTGTTATACATCCAGGAATACAAAGCTTAATCCACTGTGATTGTATACATTTGAAAACACTATCCATATATATTTTGTGTGCATCACTTCTTGGAAACAATTGTGTACATGAAGGCGTATATAGTGAATCATGGTTATTGTATATATTTGAAAGAATCATAAGTATATATTTGCCTGTATTTCATTCCTATTAACTGATTGTGTACATGAAGGAGTATTAAACTGGAAACCACTGGGATTGTAGATACTTGAAAGAATTATAGGGATATATTAGCGTATATTTCATTTGTAGTCTCTATGTACTTGAAGTAGTATACTAAACTGAAACCAGTGTAATTGTATGTTGCAAAGAATTGTCAATGAAGTGAAACTGAATAAATATAATAAACATTTGAGGTGTTGCATGTGTAGTGTACGTATACGTGAACGTATATCTGGTGAAAAAGTTGTGTGGCAGAAGAAAGTTTGTTTTATTTGCCTACTAATAAACGCAATATGCAAGGGCAGCAAGGCTTCATTCTGTAACGCGCATTATGCATATACTGTGAATATATATAGATCCAGCACAAGTTCATACACGATAGTACGCGTTTATATTTTTTGCCCAGACGCAATGAATGGAGCTCGACAGGTGGCGCACCATTGATAATCAGGACCACTTTCTTCAAGTGTGTTTCAGTGCATGCTGATATCTATTAGTGTAGTCTAAAAAATACTGGCACCCCTGCCATGGGCACTCAAACCCTTGTGCACCCTTCTCGCACCCTCCTCAGAGGGTGCTAAAAAAGTGATGGACATCGAAGGCACCCTTTCTTAAGGGTGTTTTTTGTACACCCTACAGTTTTTTTACATGTACACCCTATTCTAAGGTGCATGAAAAGCACCCTTTTCGGAAGGTGCTGAAATAACACCCTTAGGTGCGTCCACGGGACAAGCTCATTTACACCTTCTGGGTGTAAATTTTTACTGTGTATCGTGTATGAACTTGTGCTGGATCTATATATATTCACAGTATATGCATAATGCGCGTTACAGAAAATGAAGCCTTGCTGCCCTTGCATATTGCGTTTATTTAGTAGGCAAATAAAACAAACTTTTCTTCTGCCACACAACTTTTTCACCAGATATACGTTCACGTATACGTACACTACACATGCAACACCTCATGTTTTATTATATTTATTCAGTTTCACTTCATTGACATTCTTTGCAACATACAATTACACTGGTTTCAGTTTAGTATACTACTTCAAGTACATAGAGACTACAAATGAAATATACGCTAATATATCCCCTAATATCTTTCAAGTATCTACAATCCCAGTGGTTTCCAGTTTAATACTCCTTCATGTACACAATCAGTTAATAGGAATGAAATACAGGCAAATATATACTTATGATTCTTTCAAATATATACAATAACCATGATTTCACTATATACGCCTTCATGTACACAATTGTTTCCAAGAAGTGATGCACACAAAAATATATATGGATAGTGTTTTCAAATGTATACAATCACAGTGGATTAAGCTTTGTATTCCTGGATGTATAACAATTGGTTATGAGAATGATGTACATGCGCACATATATTTTTCGCACATATAACTTTAGCGAATACTTAAGAAACCAATACAATGATCAGAACACATAAGCTAAAAACGAACACAAAACTGAGTCAAACACACAAAAAACAAAGGTAATGCAAATTATGGCTAATGACACAGCTGGTCACTTTATGCCAAATGTCCCAGCCATTTTGGCAACCATCTCAAATGTATTCGAAAAACTCGTGCTGCATTGAAAATAGTGAACTTCTGGAATATTTAGGAGAGGAAAAATATTTGGTCACGTGGCTGCCCTCTGAACTTCCTGGAATGCCGTCTAGGTGTTGTATGTGAAACATTTCATTTTAAAAGCACCGCTCCTTCTTTCCATACGAAACTCGGTCTACGTGTTACGTAACAAGAGCTTAATTTGGGCGAGTTGGTTCATCGTGGTTCTGTGCTAGTAACAGCGCGACAACTTTAGGAAGAGACAGAAAGGACAGAAAGAGCACCGACTGTCAACTGAATTTTATGAATGTGCTACAAGCGCTTTTATACGGAGTACAAGAACCGTGTTCATGCACGACGACACGAGTGAGCACTAAGAATAATCTTAACTGTGAAAAGAATACTCCCTCTCGGAAAGGATAAGTGAACGTGTAGTGATGCACTGATCATTGGTTTACCTGATAAAAAACTTCTACAATGTTAAATTGGCATTAAGTAAACCTATTCTCGTGACGAATGGGGCAAGATTGACTATTCCTGTTGCTGTTTAGTACACACACTTTTGAAAGCTTGCAAGGGGTGGAAAACAACACGCTAATATCATATCTGCTGGCTATTTTTTTAATTGTGAGACACATGATGTGGTATAACATGCAAAGGTTTTGGTCATTGTTTTTTGTTGGTCCTGTCTTCTTTAACTTTACTTTCTGCAGGAGGGTTTTGCAAACGAGTGTGATGATTCTGTTGGGATACCCAGCATCTTTTAGTCTTTTAATCTGGTTTTTAAACCTGACCTCACCCTTGTGCTAACATGACTTCTGAAGGGTGGCCTGAGTACATGTGGTATCAATTCCTCTTTCTACTAATTTTGAATGCCCACTATGAAAAGGTAGAACATTCTTAGCACTCCTGGGCTGATAGCACCAGCCAATACCCCAACAGCATCATCACACTTGTTTGCGAAACCCTCCTGCAGAAACTGAAGTTAAAGGAAACAGGACCAAAAGAAAAAGAGAATGACCATCACCTTTGCATGTCACACGGTACTACGTACATAAGGTGTCTCACAATTTTAGGAACAGAGCCAGCAGATATGACATTGTTGTTTTCTACCCCTTGCAAGCTTTCTAAAGTGCATGTACTTACACCAACAGAATAGTCAATCTTGCACCATTCATCGCTAAAATAGGTTTACTGAATGCCAATCTAATGTGTATGAGATACTGCTAACACGTGGAAAAGTAAACATAGGACAAACTGGGCAGTGCTTCAATGATCAAGCAAGACAGCATGCTTTAAATGTTAAGAAGGGCTATAGTAGTCTCATGGCCGGGCACCGTAAAGAATGTAAGTGTAGTCCTAGGTTTCATAAAACACGGTTTTTGAAAAAAAAAGCAAGCAGAAAAATGAGAGATTTTAGAACTCTTTATCAGGAAGGCCAAGGATCAATTCATCAGTACACCTTCACTAATCTTTTCCGAAAAAGAGTATTCTTTTCTCGGTTAAAATTATTTTGTCATGGTACACATGTGTTGTTGCAGATGAGCCCTGGTCTTGTGCTCAGTATAAAAACGCTCGTAGCACCTTCAATAAAATTCAGTTGACAGCGCCTTTTCCTGTCCTTTTTGCGATACGATTTTTATTAGAGAAAAAATTTCATTTTCTTACAATTTAGGTATAATTATGAGTTTTCATTGTATCACAACATGGAGCAAATTGCATCTCAATACGGACAAAAATCACAATTTTGAGAAATTCGTGATATTTTCTTGTATATTTCAGCAGCTTGAAAGTCTAAAGATATTTTTTACTCATAATATACCTTCTGTGGAGTAAGTATTCACTGCTCAGATATTCATACAAAGTGCAATATTGCAATAAAAAATGTAAACATAACACATTTTGGCTTTATTCTTGGAAGCGAATGTGGCGAAAAATTGCACTATTATTATTGAGCTTCAAATACCTTACAGAAGCACATTTACTTAACAGGTAGACCGAATTTGCTTTAGAAAAAATAAGCGGTAGTTTTAAAACGAAATTTTCCACAAACAGCACACAGACGGCATTATGCCAGGAAGTTATAAGCCAGCCACATGAACAAAACTTTTTTCTCGCTGAAATATTCTAGCAGTTCACTGTTTTCAGTGCAGTAAGTCAGCACTTTTTTTTTCAAATACAATTCAGATGGTCGCCAAAGTGGCTGAGACGTTTGGCATGGAATGGTCCAGCTATATTTAAGCAAAATAACTTACACAAATAACAATGTTTGTTCATCTACAATGACCACACTAGAAAAAGTTGTTCAGGCATTGTGACACTAAAATTTTCAGCGTCGTACTGCCTGAACAACTTCTTTGATAAACTCCAACCTCACGCCGAAAAAAGCCGCTCAATCACGGTGATGTTAAAGGCCTTGCGGCCGTAGACAATGTTGAAAATAGAAAAAATCAACTCATCAGTGCTGTCACTCCTTCTTCGTCATTACTGACACGGAAGATTTTTCGGTTATCCATGTGGAGGTTCAGGAAGTAGGCTTGCTCTAGGCTGGGGCCGGGGGGTAGACTACGCAGGACGTCAGGGGCACCCTCCCATCCTGTAATAAGAGCAAATATGACTTCTCATAAAAGGATGTTCGTACTGTTCTGGCAGCACCATATATAAAGAATGTGTAGTGTGTATCCTTCGAATGGCGTGTAATTGAAATTACACTGAACTCGAAGCATACAACCCATACATTCCAATAATTTCGTATGATAAAAATAAGAGTTTTCCAGCATACAGCAAATTCCCGTAATGAGGTGAAGTGTAAGACTACAGCTCAAAAATGGCACTTACGAAAGCCTGAACTCGCCTAAGAATCAAATTCCTTCTAGGGTAGTGAGCCAGTGTGAAAAACAATTCCTAAAGTACAACGTTCAGAACATGTAACATTAATCAAAATGCACAAGAAACTTACCTCTTCATGTACAAGCAGTGAAGATCTCTGCTTTCTCTTTTACATGAGAACAATGATTTGGGCGTGGCACTAGCGAAGAGGTCTGCAAAAAAAAAGTAAAAGATTTACTGACTTTAATCACGCCTCTAACAATTTGAGGAACTGTTACAAGTCACCAGTCAGTGCAATTCTGACTGCCTCTATAAGGGCATCAAAAATGAACAATTTTCTCGTTCTTTCTACTCTCACAAGACGCTCCGTCAATGGAATCTAATCCAAATTGGACGCTGTGCTTTCTATTTGCCTGCTTTCTAGACGTAGGGCTGCGAACATGTGTTTTGTGCACCTAATCTAGCACAGAAATTCGTCATCTATAATTCAATCATCTCAATTCATTGTAATTTGATAAAAGATGTGATAGCTCGTCCAGTTTTTAAAGAGTTGCGGGCCTGCAATAGGCACTGCCTTGCACGTATGAAAGTACTTTTTTTAAAAAAAAATTCAAAGCTTGCTTTCAGAAAAAGCGTCTGGCATATTTCGACAACCAAGCCCATCCTCTGATGGCAATCAGGGGCACGCTATTAGCGATTATTGACTACGGGCATTACAAACGTAACCCGTGCCTAAATACTCAGTTAAACACAATCACGCAAGTAAGAGCGCTCGAACGACACCAACGCGCGCGGACGCCGACTACGTTGCAGCAGCCATGGCTTATGCTAGAGCTACCGCACATAGCTCCAACAGTCACGTATACTCTCTCGATTCTGTTATAACGCCGAACATTATCGCAGATGAAAGCGAAGCACGAAAACAGCAAACAGAAACGAGGGAAAACAACGCACGGCGATGGCCACAACAACGCGCCTTTGGAAGTCTGCTAGATCTTTCCCTGTTGCTGATGGCACTTGTCCTAAATAGCTTAAAAGACCGATGCGCACGTGCTGGGAGCATCGCGGCATATCAGCACCTCCAACTATACCGTCTTTAAGCAAAAAAAAGCCATTTCGTACAGTGCGCCTCTATACATAATTTTTGCTTTTTCTTTCTTTTTTTACGCTTACACCTACAGAAGCACGTTGCACATTTGAGTATTAATAGAAATGTTATTACGATGCAGCCCAAAGCACATCTTAAAACAATATCAATCACTTTGTGCAGTGTAGAGACAATGTGCGATCAGCAACTAATCCTGCCCTTGTTAAGTGATCACATCACTCACTGTATGAGTGATGCAGGCACTTACACAACATCGCGCATAGCAGTGTGAACTTGTTAAGTCACACGTTTAATCGGGCATCTGCAACAGGCCCGCGAACGCATGCTGTTGTTAATGGCTGGAAGCCTACTTCGGCAGAGCTGCTGCAGGCGCCAGCTAGCGCTGTATGATTACTACCTACGAAAACAGTACACTCACCGTTAACAGGCCCACGTTGTCCGTGTCCGCCACTCCATGAATATTCCTTAATCCGAGCGTCACTTCGAACACGGTGTCATGCGTGACCACCATTGAATATGCGCCTGATCGCTAGAACACACACAGCGGCCAAGACCCCAGACCAACGCAACGCATTTGAAAGACGATGAGACAGAGAGAGCGACGTTGAGAGAGAAAAGGAGGAGGCACTGGCGGCGGCTAAAGCGCCGCGGCGGCGCCGCAGCTGTCGACGCAGGTGTTTGGTGACGCAACTATTCGCTTATCTACGCCGCCGTTGTGGGAGCAACGCTGGCTAGGGTGAGCGGGGGGGGGGAGCTTGAAACCCGCCAGGACGGCGCCGAAAGGCAAACGCTATGGCGCATACGGCGGACGGCCGTTCGGTGCGGAATGACTCCTTGTAAACGGCAACTCTCCTTCCAGCCAGTCGCACAGCGACGCAGGTTATTTCCCAGCCTCGGGTTCTTTGAGTATTTTGACGGAATGCGATTGCAGTATGCGAAAAATAGTGAAGCAAAACTTGCGGAAAACAAAGTGCACCATGGAATGGCCAGAAACAATAATTATTTCGTCCTCGGTGGCATTAGCGGGAGAGCATCGCTACACCTTTTTCCAGAGGAATTTCTTTTTGCATTGTCTGTGTCTGGCACTTCCGCGTATGGTGCCGCAAACACTGAATGCGTAGTCGAAGCTGGAACAAATTAATCCACAGTCGCGGATGTTTAGAAGGCTTGTCACGCACTACGAAACGTGCCGAGGTTGTTATGACAAACTTTTTGCTGACCACATGATCAGCACATAATTCCATATGGTTGCCCAATGAGCTAGCTAAGCACCTGTAGCAAAGGCAGGGCACGTTCTTGTTAAACGTTGTTAATATAAACAATGGTTTTGCATAAGTGCAGTGACAGCTTTCCGTGGGAATTGTTCATAACCCACGTTTTCGAGCGTAGAAGCACCTCAGCGTATCTAATCAGCTACCACAGCAAGTTCGTAAGCACGATCAGGTACGAAAATGTGCAGCTGTTTTCCATGTACTGAATAGTCCGTGTACAGTGCGTTGACCACCGCCATTCCTTAAGCCCCTCCCATATAGACTCCCAGTCTGAACATGTGTGGGACCTTAAACAATAAGAAGCAGTGCCTCCCCCCCCCGCCCACACACACACACACGAAATTCGGGGTGCACGAGCTGATACACACGCATACTTATTCACAGGCGCACACACATACACGTATACACACATACGGCCACACACACACGCGACCGTAAACGCACGCATGCATGGGCGTACACATGTGCACAGGCACGCTAACACAAGCACGGACTTGCACATACACGCGCACGCACACATGCACGGGTGTACACACATCGCGCTTACACGCGAACACATGTGCAGCTCACGCACACACACCCATACTCGGGCGAACATTATGTTCCTGTATATAATCCATAGCAAACATGTAGTTTAACCAACGCTAAGGTGAGCTTTCGTAACGTGAATTGCAGTTAATTGCCATTATAGATGAAACGCGATTTGCTTCTGCTGGCATTCTGCTGTATTCGGAGAGCACCTTCACACATTCTAAGCCAATTAGGCCGTCATTTAACGCAAGGTCCACATATTCGTGCAGTAGCTGCACTGCTCGGCCGCCAATCCGAAGGTCGCGGGTTCGATGCCGGCCGTGGCAGTCGAATTAAGGCGGAGGCGAAAAGGTAGAAGCCTTTTCACTGTGCGATATGAGCGCTCATTAAAGAACACCAAATGGTGAAAATCTCTGCAGCTTTCCACTACGACGACCCTCATAATCATATCGAGTTTTTGAGACGTAAAATCCCAATATTATAATTATGTGTTCTTCTTATGCTGCATATTCCATCTGATGAATCGGCACCTACACCCTTCTCAGGCACAAAAGCACCCTTAGAGCCTATTTTAGGGTGCTATTGAGGCAAGCACCCAAACAAAGGGTGCTTTTTTTTCAATCGACCATTTATGGGTGTTAAAGGGTGTTGCAAAGGGTGCTTTCTCGTAAAAGCACCCTTTTTACACCCTTTTGGGTGCAAAAATTTTTACTGTGGTCGGAAACATGCGTACTTGTAGAGTCATTGGACAGAAGCTTCACATGAAGGAAACACAGGATGTAGCACACTGAGGGGGCGGGAGGGAGCAATGGCCCCCTTTTCTGCTGTACACTTCCACTGAATGATCGATAAGTAAAAACCTACGCGTTGCTCTTGGGAAGAACACTCGTAAACGCCAAAGCCAGCTCAAGAATTGTGATTGTCAGCACTTCATGTTGGAAATACTTTCCTGCCGTGTATATATTTCTGCTACGTCTGCTGCCTATATTACCGATTACCTCCAAAATGCACAACTTAATGGCGCATGCACGCCAGTACAAAAACAGCAACTGGCTCACGCAAAAACACTTGCCGTTTATTATTACCGAGGCCTTGCGTCCACCCACTAGCTCGGACCCAGTTCCGTGCGGGTTCTTTTTATATTCGTTGCATTATTACTTTTTTAGCTTTGGCGTCAAAACTGAACAATCGTTCCAACGGGCGAGTAAGAAAGGATCCTAACGGTACTTACTAACATGACATACAGACATATTAGCCATTTCTGGACATCAAGCTCACCCGTGTCGGCCAGTCTGAATCCCTCTGGCTTGCGAATGGTGACCAACGTGCCATGACACACGCCAGCGCGCCTGGCAAAGGCGGAGTTTGTGTGTACACAAACTCCGCCTTTGCTTCAGCTTTAGCAGCGGTTGTCATTGGGAAGTCCGCCAGCTTTTTCCTAGCAGCCACGGTGACGGTGGCCTGCGTCATCTCGTGGATAGTGTTGTTCATGGCCGTCTCAGACTTGCCGATGTGCTACTCGCGACCAACGCTCCTCTAGAAGCAACCGCGGCGAAAAACCGCAGCGCGCACAACAATTTCCTCTCTGGAAAGGCCTTTGGCTCGCTGGCATCCCATGATAAGGACAAGTTCGCCGCACAAGCTACGCACTGTTCATTCGGACGGACGAGAACATTTCCGGAACTTTTCTTCAGTGAACTTTTCAAATGCATCTTTAACCTCGGTTCGTCGTCTCTGTTCGGCTGCAGGTGCCGCACAGGCGAGACGAAAAACCGTGGCATTGGGAAACGCCATGGTGTCCAGTGCCCGATACTGAAAAGTCGCGAGCCCTTACATTTCAATCCGATCCATCCGGTTTCCTTTCGGACGTTCTCTCGCGACTGTTCTTTCGCCTTCATCTCAAAAGCGGAGAAAAACAGTCATGTGACACCTCGGCCCACGTCACTAGAACATGTACTCAATGGAACAGACCGCCTCCGTCTGGATTTGGAATTTGTATATAATTGCGCCACATTGGAACACTTCTAGATGGCTGGATGGATGGCCTAGCCATCCATACGACCGAACTTCTTCAAAACTTTCACCTACCGGTCACGTGGTCAACGTCACTGCAACATTGCCGATGGCCCACACCAAGTACAGTGTGACTTCACAGTGTGAAGGGCAAAAACATGGGAGGTAGGAAGGCTGCAGTCAACGATAGATTACGCACGGATGTCTCATAGGCAGTATAAGCTCAGGGGAATGCACATAGGAAGGTGGCTCCGGAAGTGTGGGTAGTGATCACAAACATATCAAGCTATGTTTTGGAAGAGCAACGAAAGTGGGAAGGAGACAAGATGAGCAACTACAGGAAACTTTTCATTCAGAAAGGCAAAGAGAAATTGCTACTAAACAAATAGAGAAAGTAATCAGTGAGGATAAAAAACAGTGGGGACATACACAAATCTAATTAGACTGTTTGGGCTATAGCTTGCTAAGGCACGTGACAAGTCACCCCGGAAAAGAAGACACAAGCACAAGAACTGTGGGATGAGAAAATTAAGAGAGCCATAGAAAACGTCAGGAAGCCTCTAGGGAACACCGACATGCTAAGCAGCGGGGTGAACCGACAGATGATGTTGAAAGAAAATGGGACATCTTTCTAAGCTCTAGAAGGAAAGCATCCCTCCTGATCAATGAAAAAATTAGCAGAAAGGGTGCTCAGTGGCTGGCAGAAGTACATAAAAAAGACAGAAAAGCAGCTGAGAAACTTTGGAACCATCTAAACTCCCTAAGAAATGAAACAAGCCTAGAGCAGAGGTTTATAACTCAAGGTGCTAGGCTAGAAGGGGACGAAGCTTTTGAATATATAAGAACAAGGGTGACAGAAAATTTCAACAAAGAAATGCCTTATGCACCACAATAGACAAGGATGAATCAAGTGGCGCAATGTTTCCATTTTAACAACGAGAGTGGAAAAGTGCTGAGAAAGGGGTTCCAAGTAGTCCATCAAGAGGCCCAGATGGCATTCAATTATGCTGATAAAAACATTGGGCCCGAAGTCTAACAGACTGATTGATTGATTGATTTGTGGGTTTAACGTCCCAAAACCATCATATCATTATGAGAGACGCCGTAGTGAAGGGCTCCGGAAATTTTTCACAACCTGGGGTTCTTTAACGTGCACCCAAATCTGAGTACACGGGCCTACCACATTCCGCCTCCATCGGAAATGCAGCCGCCACAGCCGGTATTTGATCCCACGACCTGCGGGTCAGCAGCCGAGTACCTTAGCCACTAGACCACCGTGGCAGGCAGTCACAGACTTTGAGAGAGGCAGTAAGCAGAACACTAATCGATGGTGAAGTCCCCGATGGATGGAAACTTAGCAGGATGAGCATGATCTATAAAGGAAAGGAGGACAAAGCTGACATAAACAACTACCGTACTACAACGGTGACGTCAGTGGTCTACAGGCTGGCGATGCAGATATAAAGAAAAGACTGCAGGCATGTATAGAGGACGAGGGGGTGGCTGCGGAACTGCAAAATGGGTTTCTGAAACAGAGGAGGTTGGAAGACAATCTGTTCTCAGTGACGCAGTGCATCGAAATAGCAGAAAAGAAACTCAGGCTCCTGTGGCTAGCATTTTTGGATATCAAGGGAGCGTACGATAGCGTGGTTCAAGAGGACTTGTGGTGAATACTGGACACACTAGGTGTGAAATATGGAGTCACTAATCTTTTAAAGAAAATCTATAAAAGTAACAAGATAGTTATAAAGTAAGAAAAACAGTATCCACCCCACAGAGTGAAACGGTGGCTTAGGCAGGCATGTCGTCTGTCACCCTTCTTATTCATGACGTACCTACAAGGATTAGAGGCTAAATTAGAGGGAAGTGGACTGGGCTTAAACCTCTCTTTCGTCAAACGAGGAAATTTATTGATCAGGCACTACCAGCATTAATCTACGCAGATGATAAAGTGCTAATGGCCGACAACAAGGAAAATTTGCAGAGATTGATAGACATCTGCGGTAATGAGAGGATAAATTAGGTTTCAGAATCAGAAAAGAAAAATCAGCAGTCATAATTTTTTATCATAATGAAGGTTGTGAACTTAAGATACAGGAAGTCACACTAGAGGTAACAGATAAAACAAAATGGGCGTATGAATAAGTAATGGGACCGAGTACCTAAGGGACACGAAATATACGTCACGACTAAAAGTAACAGGATGCAGAGGTGATGAAAAATTGGGCATTGTACAATTACATTAGGTATGATGTTGTGAGAGAAATATGGAAACGGGTCATGGTTCCAGAGCTGACGTTCGGCTATGCGGTCTTGTGCATGAGATCTGAAGTTCAAGCAAGATTAGAAACTAAGCAACGTGGAACAGGTCGGCTTGCTTTAGGAGCTCACGGGAATACACCAAATCAGGGAGTACAATGTGATATGGAATGGATATCATTTGAGGGCAGGAAGCTAGCAGCAAGATAAAATTGAGAAGCGATTGAGAGAAATGGGGGAGGAGCGTTGGGCTAGGAAGGCTTTCAGCTACTTGTACATGAAGAATGTCATTACAAAATGGAGGAAGCGAACCAGGAAATTGACTGGTAAATACTTAAAAAACAGCAGGTGGCCAAACCAAAAAGATCTATCGGTTAAGAAGAAAGTGAAGGAAATGGAGACTGACATGTGGAAAATCAGCATGATTAAAAAGTCTGCACTAGAGATCTATCGAACTTTTAAGCAAGAAATCGCCAAGGGAAGGATCTATGATAATACTAGGGGTAGTTCTCTACTCTTTGAGGCCAAGACCGGAGTATTGCGAACCAAGACATATTGGGCCAAATACGAAAGGGGTAGACATGGTATGCAGTGCATGTGGGGAGGAGGAGGAAACGTCCGAACACTTGATAATGTTCTGTAAAGGGCTTCACCCTATATTTCAAGATGATGGCACAGAGTTTTTCAAAGCACTGGGCCTTAGGGACAGGGAGGGCAAAATATACTTTAAGCGGGTAGAATTAACTGAAAGAAGGTTATCAGATTGGTGGCTAATGTCAAGGCACGAGGGAAAATTAAACCCTTCACTGCAAAGTACCAGTTCTTAACTTCACCATTTAAAGGGAAAAAAATAAATCTAGTGGTTAGTTCACTAAGTATTACGGCTAGGTGGCGCTAGCCGCCAACCAATCTAAAGGGAACAGCCACATCCATCGTCCATCCATCCGTCCAGCCATCCAGAAGTGTTTAAATTTTGGTGCAATTATATAAAATTTTAAATCCGGACTGAGGCGGTCTGTTTCATCGATTCGCACCCGATTGGCCCATTTGAGCCATGACGAATGCTGTGATGCTCTATGTGACGTATGCCGAGGTGTCACGTGAATGTTTTTCTCCGGTTTTCGGATGAAGGCGAAGGAACAGTCGGAGATACCATCTGAAAGGAACCGGATGGATTGAAATGGCTGCTAGGTGGCATGAATTAGATTGAAATGTAAGGGCTCGAAACTTTTCCGCATCCGGGCACTTGGACAACATGACGTTTACCAATGCCACGGTTTTTCGTCTCGCCTGTGCGGCGGGTGCAGCCGAGCAGAGACGACGAACCGAGGTCAAAGATGCATTTGAAAAGTTCACTGAAGAAGAGTTCCGGCAATTTTCTCGTTGGTCCGAACGAACAGTGCGTAGCTTGTTCGACGAACTTGTCCCTACCATAGGATGCCAGCGAGCCAGTGGCCTTTCAGAGAGGAAAGTGTTGTGTGCGCTGCCATTTTTCGCCACCGGTTGCTTCTAGAGTGCGTTGGTCGCGAGGAGCGCATCGGCAAGTCTGAGCCGGCCTTGAGCAACACTATCCACGAGATTACGCAGGCAACCGTTACCGTGGCTGCTAGGAAAGATATGGCGGACTTCCCACTGACAACCGCTGCTAAGGCTGAGGCAAAGGTGGAGTTTGTGCTACGCGGTTGCATCCAGGCGTGGTGGCGTGTGTCGATGACACGTTGGTCACCATTCGCAAGCCAGAGGGATTCAGACTGGCCGACACGTTGAGCTTCATGTCCAGAAAGGGCTAATATGCCCTGTATGTCATGATCGTAAGTACCGTTAGGATCCTTTCTTACTCGCCCATTCGAGCAATATTCAGTTGTGGCGCCGAAGCTAAAAAAGTAATAATGCAACTATAGAAAGAACCCGCACGGAACTAGGTGCGAGCTAGTTGGTGGCACGCAAAGCCTCGGTAACAATAAGTGGCAAATGTTTTTTGCGTGAGCCAGTTGCCGTTTTTGTACTGGCGTGCATGCGCAATTAAGTTGTGCATTTTGGAGGTAATCGGTAATATGGGCAGCAGACGTAGCAGAAATATATACACGACAGGGATGTCTTTCCAACATGAAAGTGCTTACAATCACGATTGCATGAGCTGCCTTTGGCATTTACGAGTGTTCTTTCCCAAGAGCAACGCGTAGGTTTTTACTTATCGATCATTCAGTGGAAGTGCACAGCAGAAAAGGGGGCCATTGCTCCCCTCCCGCCCTCCTCAGTGTGCAACATCCTGTGTTTCCTTCTATGTGAAGCTTCTTGTACCAATGACTCTACAAGTACGCGTTGTTTCCTGAGTATGCGTAGAAAAGATAGGGAATTATTTCGAGTATAATTGCAGTACTATTTTATATCACTCCTCATCGCAGGTGTGCAACGCAAGGCTGCGCATCTTTGTCAAGGCCCCATTATTCCCAGGCTCGTGCCACGAATCCTGGGTGTGGGAACACAACCCAATGCGTGCACGCGTAGCTGCACATCTGCAGTAATGCGAATATCTACTTGATGAGTATTATAGTGTACTAACTGGGGCCGAGCACTCCGCTTTTATGTTTTCATAGCACTAAATGCACAGTATGCCCTTGAGCCATGGCTCCTAGTTCACGTCCTTGGCAATCAACCGTGCAACACTTCCGAAGGCCGATACAACAAGGAGCACGCATTCATGCGCAATGTTGTGGAAAGATGTATGCAGTGTTGAAGAGCAAGTTCCCTGCTTGTAGAACTTTCGAACGATGCTCTAGAACCCTGATCGGGCAGCGCAAATCATCTGTGTTTGCATTCCTCTCCACAACATTACGTTGCATGCGGGCAACTGCATCTTGGACGAGTACGTTGTGGACATGCCACCAGCTGAGGATAAGAAGCCAGATGAGAACCATATGCTCACAACGCGCAACGTGCTGCTCAGAGAACAGCAGCAGCGCAGGGTTGTCGTGGGCCTTTTTTGAAGTACACAGGAACGGTGAGTTTTCATGATGTTATATCACACACATTTTATTTATAGTGATTCCAGTGCATCTAGGTACGACAAGGCTGTGTTTGCCACATTTGAATAAAACAAGTATTTACTCCTGCTTCAAGCACGGTGGCAAGGTGGCAATGTGAAAGTGCAGCATTTTCTTTAAATGTCAAATAAAATATGCAACAGAAACACCATTTTCTCTCTGAGAGATCACAGTCACAACGGACTAGATTGGAGCAAGCATATTTGAGTGCCCCTCTGCGCTGAATGTTGCAATTAAAAACTGTGCGAACAATGCAGCAACGTCGCACAATTTCTTTCCCCAGAACGCATAAAAATTGTGATTCCATTAGTAACATTTTGCATGATGACATGATACATTAGTCCGTCTCTTCTCATAGTGACTGACTACAGGCGTTCAATTGTGCACGACAGGCTTGACAAGCAGTTGTGCTCGTCAAGCTGTGCTAGTTTTTTGTTCATGTCCTAAACATTGTATGAATGTTGAAATAACATTTGATTTGTATTCTCGACTGCAGTCATGCTGCAATGCTAAAAATCTGTAAACAAGATAGCAAACAACAGGCGAGTTGTTTTGATAACATACAGCATGAATAATTGGCTCAGCGATCTCGCGTCTCCCAAAACATACCACCTTGAAAATTATTTCCGCAACAAGTCGTTTCCGATTAAAACTAGATGAAATCAGTCGCTGGCATATTGCTGGGATGATTACCATTTTCATTTAATTTGTGAAACTGTGCGACATGACCAATTACTAGCTTAGTGCTCTCAGAAAATATCAGAATGTAGTTCTTGTACCTTCGCCTCATTGTGCTGAAATGAAAATATCACGGTGGCTGCAAAACATTGTGATGCAAAATGATATCACATTACTACACTATGCGGAACTGCTGCATAAAACGCGCAGTGAGCTAGAAAACATAGCGGGGCAATGCAAATATCACAGAAACATTCACAGAAAATGTCAACTATACCTCTCCGTATGAATGACTAGACACCTTTGAAATGTAGGAAAAAAACACTGCCACTGGGGCAGCTCGAACATACATTGACAAACGCATATACCAACATAAAAAATTTTGTACTCCTTGTACAAAGCAAATGATAACCTTAATCTAGTAATATGTAATAAATGCAAACAAAAAACGTATAAAATAGAACATGAACAGCAACACGTAAACATATCAAAAACAATAAACGAATAATCAATGATAAAACGTTGAACACATGGCGAAAGACAAACTAAACTATGTATACGTCTCGCGAAGCGTGTAAAATTCAACATGAACAGCAACATCTAAACACATTGAAACCAATTATTCTATAATGAATGATGACAAGAAAAAACTTTGAACACTTGACGAAAAGTTAAACTAAAGTACGTATCCCTTCCTCGCAGAAAGCCCTCAGCCACGGCTCGTGCCAAGGAATGGACCACCTGCAGGACGCCCTTCTGCGCCGCTGCCGCCTTCTCCTGTGCTGCTACCATGCGCCGTGCTGCAGAAGCGATGCGGGTGGTTACAACATTTTACCGGGCACACCTTCAGAAGTCATGTTAGCACAAGGTGAGGTCAGGTTAAAAACCAATTAAAAAGAAAAGATGCTGGGTATCCCAACAGAATCATCACACTCGTTTGCAAAACCCTCCTGCAGAAAGTAAAGTTAAGAAGACAGACCAACAAAAACATGACCAAACCTTTGCATGTTATACCACATCATGTGTCTCACAATTAAAAAAATAGCCAGCAGATATGATATTAGCGTGTTGTTTTCCACCCCTTGCAAGCTTTCAAAAGTGTGGTGTACTAAACAGCAACAGGAATAGTCAATCTTGCCCCATTCGTCACGAGAATAGGTTTACTTAATGCCAATTTAACATTTGTAGAAGTATTTTTTATCAGGTAAACAATGATCAGTGCATCACTACACTTCACTTATCCTTTCGAGAGGGAGTATTCTTTTCACAGTTAGATATTCTTTAGTGCTCACTCGTGTCGTCGTGCATGAACACGGTTCTTGTACTCCGTATAAAGCGCTTGTAGCACATTCATAAAATTCAGTGACAGTCGGTGCTCTTTCCTGTCCTTTCTGTCTCTTCCTAAAGTTGTCGCGCTGTTACTAGCACAGAACCACGATGAACCAACTCGCCCAATTAAGCTCTTGTTACGTAACACGTAGACCGAGTTTCGTATGGAAAGAAGGAGCGGTGCTTTTAAAATGAAATGTTTCACATACAACACCTAGACGGCATTCCAGGAAGTTCAGAGGGCAGCCACGTGACCAAATATTTTTCCTCTCCTAAATATTCCAGAAGTTCACTATTTTCAATGCAGCACGAGTTTTTCGAATACATTTGAGATGGTTGCCAAAATGGCTGGGACATTTGGCATAAAGTGACCCAGCTGTGTCATTAGCCAATTATGCATTACCTTGTTTTTTTGTGTGTTTTGACTCAGTTTTGTTGTCGTTTTTAGCTTATTGTGTTTCTGATCATTGTATTGGTTTCTTAAGTATTCGCTAAAGTTATATGTGCGAAAACCGTTATATGTTTCGCATGTACATCATTTCTCATAACCAATTGTTACATCCAGGAATACAAAGCTAATCCACTGTGATTGTATACATTTGAAACACTATCCATATATATTTTTGTGTGCATCACTTCTTGGAAACAATTGTGTACATGAAGCGTATATAGTGAAATCATGGTTATTTGTTATATTTGAAAGAATCATAAGTATATATTTGCCTGTATTTCATTCCTATTAACTGATTGTGTACATGAAGGAGTATTAAACTGGAAACCACTGGGATTGTAGATACTTGAAAGAATTATAGGGATATATTAGCGTATATTTCATTTGTAGTCTCTATGTACTTGAAGTAGTATACTAAACTGAAACCAGTGTAATTGTATGTTGCAAAGAATTGTCAATGAAGTGAACTGAATAAATATAATAAACATTTGAGGTGTTGCATGTGTAGTGTACGTTATACGTGAACGTATATCTGGTGAAAAAGTTGTGTGGCAGAAGAAAAGTTTGTTTTATTTGCCTACTAAATAAACGCAATATGCAAGGCAGCAAGGCTTCATTTTCTGTAACGCGCATTATGCATATACTGTGAATATATATAGATCCAGCACAAGTTCATACACGATAGTACGCGTTTTTATATTTTGCCCAGACGCAATGAATGGAGCTCGACAGGTGGCGCACAATTGTAATCAGGACCACTTTCTTCAAGTAGTGTGTAATCAGCATGCTGATATCTATTAGTGTAGTCTAAAAGAATACTGGCACCCCTCCATGGGCACTCAACACCCTTGTGCACCCTTCTCGCACCCTCCTCAGAGGGTGCTAAAAAAGTGATGGACATCGAAGGCACCCTTTCTTAAGGGTGTTTTTGTACAACCCTACAGTTTTTTTACATGTACACCCTATTCTAAGGGTGCATGAAGCACCCTTTTCGGAAGGTGCTGAAATAACACCCTGGGGTCGTCCACGGGACAAGCTCATTTACACCCTTCTGGGTTAAATTTTTACTGTGTATCGTGTATGAACTTGTGCTGGATCTATATATATTCACAGTATATGCATAATGCGCGTTACAGAAAATGAAGCCTTGCTGCCCTTGCATATTGCGTTTATTTATAGGCAAATAAACAAACTTTTCTTCTGCCACACAACTTTTTCACCAGATATACGTTCACGTATACGTACACTACACATGCAACACCTCAAATGTTTATTATTTATTCAGTTTCACTTCATTGACAATTCTTTGCAACATACAATTACACTGGTTTCAGTTTAGTATACTACTTCAAGTACATAGAGACTACAAATGAAATATACGCTAATATATCCCTATAATTCTTTCAAGTATCTACAATCCCAGTGGTTTCCAGTTTAATACTCCTTCATGTACACAATCAGTTAATAGGAATGAAATACAGGCAAATATATACTTATGATTCTTTCAAATATACAATAACCATGATTTCACTATATACGCCTTCATGTACACAATTGTTTCCAAGAAGTGATGCACACAAAATATATATGGATAGTGTTTTCAAATGTATACAATCACAGTGGATTAAGCTTTGTATTCCGGGATGTATAACAATTGGTTATGAGAAATGATGTACATGCGAACATATACGGTTTTCGCACATATAACTTTAGCGAATACTTAAGAAACCAATACAATGATCAGAAACACAATAAGCTAAAAACGAACACAAAACTGAGTCAAAACACACAAAAAACAAAGGTAATGCATAATTATGGCTAATGACACAGCTGGGTCACTTTATGCCAAATGTCCCAGCCATTTTGGCAACCATCTCAAATGTATTCGAAAAACTCGTGCTGCATTGAAAATAGTGAACTTCTGGAATATTTAGGAGAGGAAAAATATTTGGTCACGTGGCTGCCCTCTGAACTTCCTGGAATGCCGTCTAGGTGTTGTATGTGAAACATTTCATTTTAAAAGCACCGCTCCTTCTTTCCATACGAAACTCGGTCTACGTGTTACGTAACAAGAGCTTAATTTGGGCGAGTTGGTTCATCGTGGTTCTGTGCTAGTAACAGCGCGACAACTTAGGAAGAGACAGAAAGGACAGGAAAGAGCACCGACTGTCAACTGAATTTTATGAATGTGCTACAAGCGCTTTTATACGGAGTACAAGAACCGTGTTCATGCACGACGACACGAGTGAGCACTAAAGAATAATCTTAACTGTGAAAAGAATACTCCCTCTCGGAAGGATAAGTGAACGTGTAGTGATGCACTGATCATTGTTTACCTGATAAAAAATACTCTCTACAAATGTTAAATTGGCATTAAGTAAACCTATTCGTCGACGAATGGGGCAAGATTGACTATTCCTGTTGCTGTTTAGTACACACACTTTTGAAAGCTTGCAAGGGGTGGAAAACAACACGCTAATATCATATCTGCTGGCTATTTTTTAATTGTGAGGACACATGATGTGGTATAACATGCAAAGGTTTTGGTTCATTGTTTTTTGTTGGTCCTGTCTTCTTTAACTTTACTTTCTGCAGGAGGGTTTTGCAAACGAGTGTGATGATTCTGTTGGGATACCCAGCATCTTTTAGTCTTTTAATCTGGTTTTTAAACCTGACCTCACCCTTGTGCTAACATGACTTCTGAAGGTGGCCTGATTACATGTGTATCAATTCCTCTTTCTACTAATTTTGAATGCCCACTATGAAAAAGGTTAGAACATTCTTAGCACTCCTTGGGCTGATAGCACCAGCCAATACCCCAACAGCATCATCACACTTGTTTGCGAAACCCTCCTGCAGAAACTGAAGTTAAAGGAAACAGGACCAAAAGAAAAAGAGAATGACCAATCACCTTTGCATGTCACACGGTACTACGTACATAAGGTGTCTCACAATTTAGGAACAGAGCCAGCAGATATGACATTGTTGTTTTCTACCCTTGCAAGCTTTCTAAAGTGCATGTACTTACACCAACAGGGAATAGTCAATCTTGCACCATTCATCGCTAAAATAGGTTTACTGAATGCCAATCTAATGTGTATGAGATACTGCTAACACGTGGAAAAATAAACATAGGACAAACTGGGCAGTGCTTCAATGATCACGCAAGACAGCATGCTTTAAATGTTAAGAAGGGCTATAGTAGTCTCATGGCCGGGCACCGTAAAGAATGTAAGTGTAGTCCTAGGTTTCATAAAACACGGTTTTTGAAAAAAAAAGCAAGCAGAAAAATGAGAGATTTTCGAACTCTTTATCAGGAAGGCCAAGGATCCAATTCATCAGTACACCTTCACTAATCTTTCCGAAAAGAGTATTCTTTTCTCGGTTAAAATTATTTTGTCATGGTCACACATGTGTTGGTGCAGATGAGCCCCTGGTCTTGTGCTCAGTATAAAACGCTCGTAGCACCTTCAATAAAATTCAGTTGACAGCGCCCTTTCCTGCCTTTTGCGATACGATTTTTATTGAAGAAAAAATTTCATTTTCTTACAATTAGGTATAATTATGAGTTTTTCATTGTATCACAACATGGAGCAAATTGCATCTCAATACGGACAAAAATCACAAATTTTGTGAAATTCGTGATATTTTCTTGTATATTTCAGCAGCTTGAGAAGTCTAAAGATATTTTTTACTCATAATATACCTTCTGTGGAGTAAGTATTCACTGCTCAGATATTCATACAAAGTGCAATATTGCAATAAAAAATGTAAACATAACACATTTTGGCTTATTTCTTGGAAGCGAATGTGGCGAAAAAAAATGCACTATTATTATTGAGCTTCAAATACCTTACAGAAGCACATTTTACTTAACAGGTAGACCGAATTTGCTTTAGAAAAAATAAGCGGTAGTTTTAAAACGAAATTTTCCACAAACAGCAACACAGACGGCATTATGCCAGGAAGTTATAAGCCAGCCACATGAACAAAACTTTTTCCTCGCTGAAATATTCTAGCAGTTCACTGTTTTCAGTGCAGTAAGTCAGCACTTTTTTTTTCAAATACAATTAGATGGTCGCCAAAGTGGCTGAGACGTTTGGCATGGAATGGTCCAGCTATATTTAAGCAAAATAACTTACACAAATAACAATGTTTGTTCATCTACAATGACCCACACTAGAAAAAGTTGTTCAGGCATTGTGATCACTAAAATTTCAGCGTCGTACTGCCTGAAGCAACTTCTTTGATAAACTCCAACTCACCGCCGAGAAAAAAGCCGCTCAATCACGGTGGCTGTTAAAGGCCTTGCGGCCGTAGACAATGTTGAAAATAGAAAAAATCAACTCATCAGTGCTGTCACCTCCTTCTTCGTCATTACTGACACGGAAGATTTTTCGGTATCCCATGTGGAGGTTCAGGAAGTAGGCTTGCTCTAGGCTGGGGCCGGGGGGTAGACTACGCAGGACGTCAGGGGCACCCTCCATCCTGTAATAAGAGCAAATATGACTTCTCATAAAAGGATGTTCGTACTGTTCTGGCAGCACCATATATAAAGAATGTGTAGTGTGTATCCTTCGAAATGGCGTGTAATTGAAATTACACTGAACTCGAAGCATACAACCCATACATTCCAATAATTTCGTATGATAAAAATAAGAGTTTTCCAGCATACAGCAAATTCCCGTAATGAGGTGAAGTGTAAGACTACAGCTCAAAAATGGCACTTACGAAAGCCTGAACTCGCCTAAGAATCAAATTCCTTCTAGGGTAGTGAGCCAGTGTGAAAAACAATTCCTAAAGTACAACGTTCAGAACATGTAACATTAATCAAAATGCACAAGAAACTTACCTCTTCATGTACAAACAGTGAAGACATCTCTGCCTTTCTCTTTTACATGAGAACAAATGATTTTGGGCGTGGCACTAGCGAAGAGGTCTGCAAAAAAAAAGTAAAAGATTTACTGACTTTAATCACGCCTCTAACAATTTGAGGAACTGTTACAAGTCACCAGTCAGTGCAATTCTGACTGCCTCTATAAGGGCATCAAAAATGAACAATTTTCTCGTTCTTTCTACTCTCACAAGACGCTCCGTCAATGGAATCTAATCCAAATTGGACGCTGTGCTTTCTATTTGCCTGCTTTCCTAGACGTAGGGCTGCGAACATGTGTTTTGTGCACCTAATCTAGCACAGAAATTCGTCATCTATAATTCAATCATCTCAATTCATTGTAATTTGATAAAGATGTGATAGCTCGTCCAGTTTTAAAGAGTTGCGGGCCTGCAATAGGCACTGCCTTGCACGTATGAAAGTACTTTTTTTAAAAAAAATTCAAAGCTTGCTTTCAGAAAAGCGTCTGGCATATTTCGACAACCAAGCCCATCCTCTGATGGCAATCAGGGGCACGCTATTAGCGATTATTGACTACGGGCATTACAAACGTAACCCGTGCCTAAATACTCAGTTAAACACAATCACGCAAGTAAGAGCGCTCGAACGACACCAACGCGCGCGGACGCCGACTACGTTGCAGCAGCCATGGCTTATGCTAGAGCTACCGCACATAGCTCCAACAGTCACGTATACTCTCTCGATTCTGTTATAACGCCGAACATTATCGCAGATGAAGCGAAGCACGAAAACAGCAAACAGAAACGAGGGAAAACAACGCACGGCGATGGCCACAACAACGCGCCTTTGGAAGTCTGCTAGATCTTTCCCTGTTGCTGATGGCACTTGTCCTAAATAGCTTAAAAGACCGATGCGCACGTGCTGGGAGCATCGCGGCATATCAGCACCTCCAACTATACCGTCTTTAAGCAAAAAAAAAAGCCATTTCGTACAGTGCGCCTCTATACATAATTTTTGCTTTTTCTTTCTTTTTTACGCTTACACCTACAGAAAGCACGTTGCACATTTGAGTATTAATAGAAATGCTATTACGATCAGCCCAAAGCACATCTTAAAACAATATCAATCACTTTGTGCAGTGTAGAGACAATGTGCGATCAGCAACTAATCCTGCCCTTGTTAAGTGATCACATCACTCACTGTATGAGTGATGCAGGCACTTACACAACATCGCGCATAGCAGTGTGAACTTGTTAAGTCACACTTTTAATCGGGCATCTGCAAACAGCCCGCGAACGCATGCTGTTGTTAATGGCTGGAAGCCTACTTCGGCAGAGCTGCTGCAAGGCGCCCAGCTAGCGCTGTATGATTACTACCTACGAAACAGTACACTCACCGTTAACAGGCCCCGTTGTCCGTGTCCGCCACTACCATGAATATTCCTTAATCCGAGCGTAACTTCGAACACGGTGTCATGCGTGACCACCATTGAATATGCGCCTGATCGCTAGAACACACACAGCGGCCAAGACCCCAGACCAACGCAACGCATTTGAAAGACGATGAGACAGAGAGAGCGACGTTGAGAGAGAAAAGGAGGAGGCACTGGCGGCGGCTAAAGCGCCGCGGCGGCGCCGCATCTGTCGACGCAGGTGTTTGGTGACGCAACTATTCGCTTATCTACGCCGCCGTTGTGGGAGCAACGCTGGCTAGGGTGAGCGGGGGGGGGGAGCTTGAAACCCGCAGGACGGCGCCGAAAGGCAAACGCTATGGCGCATACGGCGGACGGCCGTTCGGTGCGGAATGACTCCTTGTAAACGGCAACTCTCCTTCCAGCCAGTCGCACAGCGACGCAGGTTATTCCCAGCCTCGGGTTCTTTGAGTATTTTGACGGAATGCGATTGCAGTATGCGAAAAATAGTGAAGCAAAACTTGCGGAAAACAAAGTGCAACCATGGAATGGGCCCAGAAACAATAATTATTTCGTCCTCGGTGGCATTAGCGGGAGAGCATCGCTACAACCTTTTTCCAGAGGAATTTCTTTTTGCATTTGTCTGTGTCTGGCACTTCCGCGTATGGTGCCGCAAACACTGAATGCGTAGTCGAAGCTGGAACAAATTAATCCACAGTCGCGGATGTTTAGAAGGCTTGTCACGCACTACGAAACGTGCCGAGGTTGTTATGACAAACTTTTGCTGACCACATGATCAGCACATAATTCCATATGGTTGCCCAATGAGCTAGCTAAGCACCTGTAGCAAAGGCAGGGCACGTTCTTGTTAAACGTTGTTAATATAAACAATGGTTTTGCATAAGTGCAGTGACAGCTTTCCGTGGGAATTGTTCATAACCCACGTTTTCGAGCGTAGAAGCACCTCAGCGTATCTAATCAGCTACACAGCAAGTTCGTAAGCACGATCAGGTACGAAAATGTGCAGCTGTTTTCCATGTACTGAATAGTCCGTGTACAGTGCGTTGACCACCGCCATTCTTAAGCACCTCCCATATAGACTCCCAGTCTGAACATGTGTGGGACCTTAAACATAAGAAGCAGTGCCTCCCCCCCCCAGCACACCACACACACACACGAAATTCGAGGGTGCACGAGCTGATACACACGCATACTTATTCACAGGCGCACACACATACACGTATACACACATACGGCCACACACACACGCGACCGTAAACGCACGCATGCATGGCGTACACATGTGCACAGGCACGCTACACCAAGCACGGACTTGCACATACACGCGCACGCACACATGCACGGGTGTACACACAATCGCGCTTACACGCGAACACATGTGCAGGCTCACGCACACACACCCATACTCGGGGCGAACATTATGTTCCTGTATATAATCCATAGCAAACATGTAGTTTATAACCAACGCTAAGGTGAGCTTTCGTAACGTGAATTGCAGTTAATTGCCATTATGATGAAACGCGATTTGCTTCTGCTGGCATTCTGCTGTATTCGGAGAGCACCTTCACACATTCTAAGCCAATAGGCCGTCATTTAACGCAAGGTCCACATATTCGTGCAGTAGCTGCACTGCTCGGCCGCCAATCCGAAGGTCGCGGGTTCGATGCCGGCCGTGGCAGTCGAATAAGGCGGAGGCGAAAAGGTAGAAGCCTTTTCACTGTGCGATATGAGCGCTCATTAAAGAACACCAAATGGTGAAATCTCTGCAGCTTTCCACTACGACGACCCTCATAATCACTATCGAGTTTTTGAGACGTAAAATCCCAAATATTATAATTATGTGTTCTTCTATGCTGCATATTCCATCTGATGAATCGGCACCTACACCCTTCTCAGGCACAAAAGCACCTTAGAGCCTATTTTAGGGTGCTATTGAGGCAAGCACCCAAACAAAGGGGTGCTTTTTTTCAATCGACCATTTATGGGTGTTAAAGGGTGTTGCAAAGGTGCTTTCTCGTAAAAGCACCCTTTTTACACCCTTTTGGGTGCAAAAATTTTTACTGTGCAGGAAACAATGCGTACTGTAGAGTCATTGGTACAAGAAGCTTCACATAGAAGGAAACACAGGATGTAGCACACTGAGGAGGGCGGGAGGGGAGCAATGGCCCCCTTTTCTGCTGTACACTTCCACTGAATGATCGATAAGTAAAACCTACGCGTTGCTCTTGGGAAAGAACACTCGTAAACGCCAAAGCCAGCTCAAGAAATTGTGATTGTCAGCACTTCATGTTGGAAATACTTTCCTGCCGTGTATATATTTCTGCTACGTCTGCTGCCTATATTACCGATTACCTCCAAAATGCACAACTTAATGGCGCATGCACGCCAGTACAAAAACAGCAACTGGCTCACGCAAAAACACTTGCCGTTTATTATTACCGAGGCCTTGCGTGCCACCAACTAGCTCGGACCCAGTTCCGTGCGGGTTCTTTTTATTCGTTGCATTATTACTTTTTTTAGCTTTGGCGTCAAAACTGAACAATCGTTCCAACGGGCGAGTAAGAAAGGATCCTAACGGTACTTACTAACATGACATACAGGACATATTAGCCATTTCTGGACATCAAGCTCACCGTGTCGGCCAGTCTGAATCCCTCTGGCTTGCGAATGGTGACCAACGTGCCATGACACACGCCAGCGCGCCTGGCAAAGGCGGAGTTTGTGTGTAGCACAAACTCCGCCTTTGCTTCAGCTTTAGCAGCGGTTGTCATTGGGAAGTCCGCCAGCTTTTTCCTAGCAGCCACGGTGACGGTGGCCTGCGTCATCTCGTGGATAGTGTTGTTCATGGCCGGCTCAGACTTGCCGATGTGCTACTCGCGACCAACGCTCCTCTAGAAGCAACCGGCGGCGAAAAACCGCAGCGCGCACAACAATTTCCTCTCTGGAAAGGCCTTTGGCTCGCTGGCATCCCATGATAAGGACAAGTTCGCCGCACAAGCTACGCACTGTTCATTCGGACGGACGAGAACATTTCCGGAACTTTTCTTCAGTGAACTTTTCAAATGCATCTTTAACCTCGGTTCGTCGTCTCTGTTCGGCTGCAGGTGCCGCACAGGCGAGACGAAAAACCGTGGCATTGGGAAACGCCATGGTGTCCAAGTGCCCGGATACTGAAAAGTCGCGAGCCCTTACATTTCAATCCGATCCATCCGGTTCCTTTCGGACGTTCTCTCCGACTGTTCTTTCGCCTTCATCTCAAAAGCGGAGAAAAAACAGTCATGTGACACCTCGGCCCACGTCACATAGAACATGTACTCAATGGCAACAGACCGCCTCCGTCTGGATTTGGAATTTGTATATAATTGCGCCACAATTGGAACACTTCTAGATGGCTGGATGGATGGCCTAGCCATCCATACGACCGAACTTCTTCAAAACTTTCACCTACCCGGTTCACGTGGTCAACGTCACTGCAACATTGCCGATGGCCCACACCCACAGTACAGTGTGACTTCACAGTGTGAAGGGCAAATAACATGGGAGGTAGGAAGGCTGCAGTCAACGATAGATTACGCACGGATGTCTCATAGGCAGTATAAGCTCAGGGGAATGCACATAGATGAAGGTGGCTCCGGAAGTGTGGGTAGTGATCACAAACATATCAAGCTATGTTTTGGAAGAGCAACGAAAGTGGGAAGGAGACAAGATGAGCAACTACAGGAAACTTTTCATTCAGAAAGGCAAAGAGAAATTGCTACTAAACAAATAGAGAAAGTAATCAGTGAGGATAATAAAACAGTGGGGACATACACAAATCTAATTAGACTGTTTGGGCTATAGCTTGCTAAGGCACGTGACAAGTCACCCCGGAAAAGAAGACACAAGCACAAGAACTGGTGGGATGAGAAAATTAAGAGAGCCATAGAAAACGTCAGGAAGCCTCTAGGGAACACCGACATGCTAAGCAGCGGGGGGAACCGACAGATGATGTTGAAAGAAAATGGGAACATCTTTCTAAGCTCTAGAAGGAAAGCATCCCTCCTGATCAATGAAAAAATTAGCAGAAAGGGTGCTCAGTGGCTGGCAGAAGTACATAAAAAAAGACAGAAAAGCAGCTGAGAAACTTTGGAACATCTAAACTCCCTAAGAAATGAAACAAGCCTAGAGCAGAGGTTTATAACTCAAGGTGCTAGGCTAGAAGGGGACGAAGCTTTTGAATATATAAGAACAAGGGTGACAGAAAATTTCAACAAAGAAATGCCTTATGCACCACAATAGACAAGGATGAATCAAGTGGCGCAATGTTTCCATTTTAACAACGAGAGTGGAAAAGTGCTGAGAAAGGGGTTCCAAGTAGTCCATCAAGAGGCCCAGATGGCATTCAAATTATGCTGATAAAAACATTGGGCCCGAAGTCTTAACAGACTGATTGATTGATTGATTTGTGGGGTTTAACGTCCCAAAACCATCATATCATTATGAGAGACGCCGTAGTGAAGGGCTCCGGAAATTTTTCACAACCTGGGGTTCTTTAACGTGCACCCAAATCTGAGTACACGGGCCTACCACATTTCCGCCTCCATCGGAAATGCAGCCGCCACAGCCGGTATTTGATCCCACGACCTGCGGGTCAGCAGCCGAGTACCTTAGCCACTAGACCACCGTGGCAGGGCAGTCACAGACTTTGAGAGAGGCAGTAAGCAGAACACTAATCGATGGTGAAGTCCCCGATGGATGGAAACTTAGCAGGATGAGCATGATCTATAAAGGAAAGGAGGACAAAGCTGACATAAACAACTACCGTACTACAACGGTGACGTCAGTGGTCTACAGGCTGGCGATGCAGATTATAAAGAAAAGACTGCAGGCATGTATAGAGGACGAGGGGGTGCTGCGGGAACTGCAAAATGGGTTTCTGAAACAGAGGAGGTTGGAAGACAATCTGTTCTCAGTGACGCAGTGCATCGAAATAGCAGAAAAGAAACTCAGGCTCCTGTGGCTAGCATTTTGGATATCAAGGGAGCGTACGATAGCGTGGTTCAAGAGGACTTGTGGTGAATACTGGACACCACTAGGTGTGAAATATGGAGTCACTAATCTTTTAAAGAAAATCTATAAAAGTAACAAGATAGTTATAAAGTAAGAAAAACAGTATCCAACCCCACAGAGGTGAAACGGTGGCTTAGGCAGGCATGTCGTCTGTCACCCTTCTTATTCATGACGTACCTACAAGGATTAGAGGCTAAATTAGAGGGAAGTGGACTTGGCTTAAACCTCTCTTTCGTCAAACGAGGAAATCTTATTGATCAGGCACTACCAGCATTAATCTACGCAGATGATAAAGTGCTAATGGCCGACAACAAGGAAAATTTGCAGAGATTGATAGACATCTGCGGTAATGAGAGGATAAATTAGGTTTCAGAATCAGAAAAGAAAAATCAGCAGTCATAATTTTTTATCATAATGAAGGTTGTGAACTTAAGATACAGGAAGTCACACTAGAGGTAACAGATAAAACAAACATCTGGGCGTATGAATAAGTAATGGGACCGAGTACCTAAGGGAACACGAAATATACGTCACGACTAAAAGTAACAGGAATGCAGAGGTGATGAAAAATTGGGCATTGTACAATTACATTAGGTATGATGTTGTGAGAGAAATATGGAAACGGGTCATGGTTCCAGAGCTGACGTTCGGCTATGCGGTCTTGTGCATGAGATCTGAAGTTCAAGCAAGATTAGAAACTAAGCAACGTGGAACAGGTCGGCTTGCTTTAGGAGCTCACGGGAATACACCAAATCAGGGAGTACAATGTGATATGGAATGGATATCATTTGAGGGCAGGGAAGCTAGCAGCAAGATAAAATTTGAGAAGCGATTGAGAGAAATGGGGGAGGAGCGTTGGGCTAGGAAGGCTTTCAGCTACTTGTACATGAAGAATGTCATTACAAAATGGAGGAAGCGAACCAGGAAATTGACTGGTAAATACTTAAAAAACAGCAGGTGGCCAAACCAAAAAGATCTATCGGTTAAGAAGAAAGTGAAGGAAATGGAGACTGACATGTGGAAAATCAGCATGATTAAAAAGTCTGCACTAGAGATCTATCGAACTTTTAAGCAAGAAATCGCCAAGGGAAGGATCTATGATAATACTAGGGGTAGTTCTCTACTCTTTGAGGCCAAGACCGGAGTATTGCGAACCAAGACATATTGGGCCAAATACGAAAGGGGTAGACATGGTATGCAGTGCATGTGGGGAGGAGGAGGAAACGTCCGAACACTTGATAATGTTCTGTAAAGGGCTTCACCCTATATTTCAAGATGATGGCACAGAGTTTTTTCAAAGCACTGGGCCTTAGGGACAGGGAGGGCAAAATATACTTTAAGCGGGTAGAATTAACTGAAAGAGGTTATCAGATTGGTGGCTAATGTCAAGGCACGAGGGAAAATTAAACCCTTCACTGCAAAGTACCAGTTTCTTAACTTCACCATTTAAAGGGAAAAAAATAAATCTAGTGGTTAGTTCACTAAGTATTACGGCTAGGTGGCGCTAGCCGCCAACCAATCTAAAGGGAACAGCCACATCCATCGTCCATCCATCCGTCCAGCCATCCAGAAGTGTTTAAATTTTGGTGCAATTATATAAAATTTTAAATCCGGACTGAGGCGGTCTGTTTCATCGATTCGCACCCGATTGGCCCATTTGAGCCATGACGAATGCTGTGATGCTCTATGTGACGTATGCCGAGGTGTCACGTGAATGTTTTTTCTCCGGTTTTCGGATGAAGGCGAAGGAACAGTCGGAGATACCATCTGAAAGGAACCGGATGGATTGAAATGGCTGCTAGGTGGCATGAATTAGATTGAAATGTAAGGGCTCGAAACTTTTCCGCATCCGGGCACTTGGACAACATGACGTTTACCAATGCCACGGTTTTTCGTCTCGCCTGTGCGGCGGGTGCAGCCGAGCAGAGACGACGAACCGAGGTCAAAGATGCATTTGAAAAGTTCACTGAAGAAGAGTTCCGGCAATTTTCTCGTTGGTCCGAACGAACAGTGCGTAGCTTGTTCGACGAACTTGTCCCTACCATAGGATGCCAGCGAGCCAGTGGCCTTTCCAGAGAGGAAAGTGTTGTGTGCGCTGCCATTTTTCGCCACCGGTTGCTTCTAGAGGTGCGTTGGTCGCGAGGAGCGCATCGGCAAGTCTGAGCCGGCCTTGAGCAACACTATCCACGAGATTACGCAGGCAACCGTTACCGTGGCTGCTAGGAAAGATATGGCGGACTTCCCACTGACAACCGCTGCTAAGGCTGAGGCAAAGGTGGAGTTTGTGCTACGCGGTTGCATCCCAGGCGTGGTGGCGTGTGTCGATGACACGTTGGTCACCATTCGCAAGCCAGAGGGATTCAGACTGGCCGACACGTTGAGCTTCATGTCCAGAAAGGGCTAATATGCCCTGTATGTCATGATCGTAAGTACCGTTAGGATCCTTTCTTACTCGCCCATTCGAGCAATTATTCAGTTGTGGCGCCGAAGCTAAAAAAAGTAATAATGCAACTAATAGAAAGAACCCGCACGGAACTAGGTGCGAGCTAGTTGGTGGCACGCAAAGCCTCGGTAACAATAAGTGGCAAATGTTTTTTGCGTGAGCCAGTTGCCGTTTTTGTACTGGCGTGCATGCGCAATTAAGTTGTGCATTTTGGAGGTAATCGGTAATATGGGCAGCAGGACGTAGCAGAAATATATACACGACAGGGATGTCTTTTCCAACATGAAAGTGCTTACAATCACGATTGCATGAGCTGCCTTTGGCATTTACGAGTTGTTCTTTCCCAAGAGCAACGCGTAGGTTTTTACTTATCGATCATTCAGTGGAAGTGCACAGCAGAAAAGGGGGCCATTGCTCCCTCCCGCCCTCCTCAGTGTGCAACATCCTGTTGTTCCTTCTATGTGAAGCTTCTTGTACCAATGACTCTACAAGTACGCGTTGTTTCCTGAGTATGCGTAGAAAAAGATAGGGAATTATTTCGAGTATAATTGCAGTACTATTTTATATCACTCCTCATCGCAGGTGTGCAACGCAAGGCTGCGCATCTTTGTCAAGGCCCCATTATTCCCAGGCTCGTGCCACGAATCCTGGGTGTGGGAACACAACCCAATGCGTGCACGCGTAGCTGCACATCTGCAGTAATGCGAATATCTACTTGATGAGTATTATAGTGTACTAACTGGGGCCGAGCACTCCGCTTTTATGTTTTCATAGCACTAAATGCACAGTATGCCCTTGAGCCATGGCTCCTAGTTCACGTCCTTGGCAATCAACCGTGCAACACTTCCGAAGGCCGATACAACAAGGAGCACGCATTCATGCGCAATGTTGTGGAAAGATGTATGCAGTGTTGAAGAGCAAGTTCCACTGCTTGTAGAACTTTCGAACGATGCTCTAGAACCCTGATCGGGCAGCGCAAATCATCTGTGTTTGCATTCCTCTCCACAACATTACGTTGCATGCGGGCAACTGCATCTTGGACGAGTACGTTGTGGACATGCCACCAGCTGAGGATAAGAAGCCAGATGAGAACCATATGCTCACAACGCGCAACGTGCTGCTCAGAGAACAGCAGCAGCGCAGGGTTGTCGTGGGCCTTTTTTTGAAGTACACAGGAACGGTGAGTTTTCATGATGTTATATCACCACATTTTATTTATAGTGATTCCAGTGCATCTAGGTACGACAAGGCTGTGTTTGCCACATTTGAATAAAACCAAGATATTTACTCCTGCTTCAAGCACGGTGGCAAGGTGGCAATGTGAAAGTGCAGCATTTCTTTAAATGTCAAATAAAATATGCAACAGAAACACCATTTTCTCTCTGAGAGATCACAGTCACAAACGGACTAGATTGGAGCAAGCATATTTGAGTGCCCCTCTGCGCTGAATGTTGCAATTAAAAACTGTGCGAACAATGCAGCAACGTCGCACAATTTCTTTCCCCAGAACGCATAAAAATTGTGATTCCATTAGTAACATTTTGCATGATGACATGATACATTAGTCCGTCTCTTCTCATAGTGACTGACTACAGGCGTTCAATTGTGCACGACAGGCTTGACAAGCAGTTGTGCTCGTCAAGCTGTGCTAGTTTTTTGTTCATTGTCCTAAACATTGTATGAATGTTGAAATAACATTTGATTTGTATTCTCGACTGCAGTCATGCTGCAATGCTAAAAAATCTGTAAAACAAGATAGCAAACAACAGGCGAGTTGTTTTGATAACATACAGCATGAATAATTGGCTCAGCGATCTCGCGTCTCCCAAAACATACCACCTTGAAAATTTATTTCCGCAACAAGTCGTTTCCGATTAAAACTAGATGAAATCAGTCGCTGGCATATTGCTGGGATGATTACCATTTTCATTTAATTTGTGAAACTGTGCGACATGACCAATTACTAGCTTAGTGCTCTCAGAAAATACTCAGAATGTAGTTCTTGTACCTTCGCCTCATTGTGCTGAAATGAAAATATCACGGTGGCTGCAAAACATTGTGATGCAAAATGATATCACATTACTACACTATGCGGAACTGCTGCATAAAACGCGCAGTGAGCTAGAAAACATAGCGGGGCAATGCAAATATCACAGAAACATTCACAGAAAATGTCAACTATACCTCTCCGTATGAATGACTAGACACCTTTGAAATGTAGGAAAAAAACACTGCCACTGGGGCAGCTCGAACATACATTGACAAACGCATATACCAAACATAAAAAATTTTGTACTCCTTGTACAAAGCAAATGATAACCTTAATCTAGTAATATGTAATAAATGCAAACAAAAAACGTATAAAATAGAACATGAACAGCAACACGTAAACATATCAAAAACAATAAACGAATAATCAATGATAAAACGTTGAACACATGGCGAAAGACAAACTAAACTATGTATACGTCTCGCGAAGCGTGTAAAATTCAACATGAACAGCAACATCTAAACACATTGAAACCAATTATTCTATAATGAATGATGACAAGAAAAAACTTTGAACACTTGACGAAAAGTTAAACTAAAGTACGTATCCCTTCCTCGCAGAAAGCCCTCAGCCACGGCTCGTGCCAAGGAATGGACCACCTGCAGGACGCCCTTCTGCGCCGCTGCCGCCTTCTCCTGTGCTGCTACCATGCGCCGTGCTGCAGAAGCGATGCGGGTGGTTACAACTCCCGCAGCACCTGCGATGAATCATCGTGGTGAAAATGTTTAAGCGAGCTGCCGGTAAACCCTTAACCATCTCGTGGCTCGAAGCTGCTGCTGCCAAGAACTGCAACGGGCACAACAATTTCTCCTCAGTTGAAGATCCACTGGCCTGATGGCATTCTTTGAAAATGTGAAGCTTCGTGTGAAGTGATTCTAAGAGAGGTAAAACAAGAGAAAAAGTGAGCCCCGCAACTGTCTGCATCACGGTGCAACACCTCAACAGTAGCTCACAGGATGTGGGGTTTAGGAGGGATTAAAAGGATAGGAATAAAGGTGTAGAGAAAGAGAGATGCGCTAAGCCAGCGAGCGAGGACATAACGAGGGAATAGGAGAGATAGTAAAGATGGAAACACGGTCACAGGAGTTCGAGGACGCAGCACGACTTGCGAAAGCTCTTGTCGGCGTCAGGATATGGCGTAGGGCAAGTCCAGTAGGTCAGAGCTACGCTGTCGTCGGAGATCGGCGTCAGGAAATGACTTAGAGCCAGCCCAGTCGGCCAGAGCTACCCTGACGTCGGAGATCGCGAGGGCGCAACTGATCAGCACGGAATCCAGCGAGCGTACTTCATGTACAAGCTATGCCCTCCTCGTGTGGACCAACAAACTTTAGCTGTAAGTACTTTTTATTCATCTCGTCAAATGCATCTCTCACCATCAAACAGCCCTTTTAGTGCTAAAGAATCTTTTGTCCGGCAGTTTATCATTGCATATATCCAATATCGTGACCACAATACTATATATGTTTCTTATTTTAAGCCCAAGTTGGTTTCAGTAATCATAATAGAGCATGAAGAATGTTTACGCTCCTTATGTTAAATGTAAACACAGGGTCTACTCACCTTGAGCTCCTTGTCGCCTTGCTCGAGGCTCCGGACCTGTGCTCAATAAAGCACTAAGTTCTCATGATCCTTTCGTGTTACTGTGTCATGGCCATCTGCAGCCGCTTTAGTGGCCTCCACCTCCATTTCTACCGCAGGAGTGGGAAAATCCGCCTGCTGGAAAGTGTCGTTAGCATGATCTTTTAGAAATCGGTATTCGTTACTCTGGCTATTTTGCAACCTTGTGTACTAAACATCTGCGGAAATCTTATGCAGGTTTTCAGTGGTCATTGATATCATGAATTATCAATTTAGTGCATGCACTTGCCCGCAGGCATTGCGTGTCTAATGATAAATAAATCCCTTCCTTACTGCAAGGGCTGCAAACTGAGATTTTAGTTGACAAACCTACCCGCTTTTGAATTCTTTTTCCTGAGCTATATTTCTATTTAACAAAGTTCCGCTAAAGGCACCCCTTCAGATATCAAACTCTGTCATGGCACCGCTCAGAAACCCGTGATACTGCGGCGGCAGATTGCTTACCTGTTGATAGGTGAGACCAGAGACGTCACTGAAGCGTGTCATCCCAGTCAACTGTAAAACCCGGCCGCGGAAGCCAGGCAGCCAACCCCCTCTAGTGCCTCTGAAAATATAAACCAATGTCAAAGAACGAATCTCATGCGCCATTCAACAGGCACTCACGTTTGTGCCTCCCTGATGGCGGCGGCGTCACGGCGGGCCTCGTGCACCTGCCTGCGCCACCAGGCCTGCCACTCCTGCGCAGGCCCTTCATGGTTCAGCGCGTCGGTGAGCTCTTGCCACAGCCGCCGCCGTTCGGCGACGGTGACGCCGTGCCGCAGCTCGATGTCTTTCGCCGCGAGCTGGGGATGTTCGTCCTTAAAGACGAGCACCAGCGCGCGCTGGGCCTCGGAAACGCGGATGAACCGCTGCTGCTGTTGGCTACTGGTGCCGTTGCCCTCCACCATGCTTGCGCTCGACTTAGCCAACATCTTCGAAAATTGCGCTGTTCAGGTTTGTATGGTGGTGGAGATATGAGAACAGTAACTGTATAAAACGGGGTTGTATTTAGCGCCACTACATACCGTCCCGCTAAATTTACCGTCAGTTCAAAACAATAACAAAAGTGCGTTTAGATTGTGTCGTATTGCTTATTCATAGTTTCAAAACTATTCCCAACACAATTTGATAGTGAGCAATAAGAAACATTTTTCAACACGTTACAAACACTTTTTTTTTGCTACACGGTCCCCAAGCCGACGTCAAACTGATGACGCAAGCCTCCATTTCCCTCATTGGCTGTTCGCTTTCTCTTGTCCGCGCCACCGTTGCGGACCGCCCACTTTTTTACATCACCGACAGAACGCCTCCATACGGATTTGGAATTTGTATATAATTTAACCACTGGTGAGAATAGCCGGAATGCTATATTCACCCGGTCCATATAACGAAAACGCTTTCACCCAACTTGGCTTGGATCTGAGCGGATCTGTGGAACATTGCGGCTTTTCGTAAAAGTTTACAACGCCGGTTCAGGCAACGTTTCGTTCAAACAACCTCTGTGGCTACCTATGGAAGCTTTTCTTTTGATGAAGGCACATCAGACGTATTTCTTGCATGTTTGTGGTCGACTCAGCGTTCACATTGTTGACGCACACTGTTATTGTGTTTGTCGTTGCAGTGTGCTTTGTGAACGTGAATAGTTAGATTGTGTTCGCGTTTGGAATCGCTCAATTTTTTGGTTCGCCTGAACTTGCGTGAAGCCACAATGTCTGGGACTCGTCAACCTGTTTCAGTGCTCTCTGACATGCGTGATATTCATTTCTGTTATGTGTGCGGTGGTGACGTTGTGGTAGTCCGTACGTGTTGCAAGTATTGCTGTGCGCGTTTGTAGTTTTGTGGTTTGCGCGGCCGTTCGGCAACCTGCTCTGGCTCTCTCGCTTGTTCCTAAAATACTTCATTTTACAGGCGTAGTAGCATCGAATTCGAATTAGCTGAGCTGTTCAATGCGCGGTACTTTAACCACTACACATTCAGAAAAGCTGCCGACTATCCTTCATTTCAAAGTACAGGCATCACATGATGTGATTACGATGGCTATCCAGTCAAAGTTTCTTCATTGCGTTATATGTGGAGATGAGTCAATCACGGAGCAGAAATTCACTGTCGAAATAAAGTGCTCATGTCACACCCGCATGCTCAATCAAGCCTGGCTATTCGCTTCCATGGCTTAGCGAGCAAAGAAAAAACATTCGACTTTGAGCGTGTGGCTATCATCCCACCGTTTGTGCGCACGGAGAAACATGGGACTGCGGACTAGTTGCTGTTTTAAACTTCAAACTGCTCAGTGCTTCTTCAGCGTGAAACACAGCAACACAAGTGAAACGAGGTTTAGCGCCGACATCCAACTGAAATTTATCACAACTCTCAAATTTGTTGCCTTACACACGAGATCAAAAAACATGTTTATGCTGAAAAAACAAAAAAAAAACAAAGTGAAGCATAAAATCAGAGAGACCACCAAAAAAACGAAAAGCGGCGACATAAACCTAGCCAATAAATTTAAGTTAGCCTGTTCTTTGCAGTCAGGGTGCCATCATCAGGATGTGTGGTAAGCACTTGTGTTTTCTCAGACAGCGCTGGCAATCGTTTTCTAATTATGAGAAGCCAAAGAAACCTTTCTACCCACGCATTTTACTTTTTGCAAATTTTCCAGTAACCATTCGTTTAGAAACTTCTCTGTTCGACCAACGCACTGAATAAACAATGTCAGTTATGTGTTTGAACTAGTGTTGTTGAAAGACCTTTGAACGATAGCCAAGCTATGCACTCCAAGACTTTGCTGACTGAGCAGTAGGCATCGATTACTGCATACCTAGATTCTGTGCCCACAGTTATGTGAGTTAAAGAGACGGGTGCCTAAATATACGGTTGCAGGAGCATTATCAAAAAATAAAAACCATAGAGATGATTCTTTGACTTCTGATTGTTCAGAATGTGGTTGCCAGCCTCTGCTCAAGAAAACACAAGCTCTTGCAGCTCATCTTTATGATAGCACCAGGATTATCATTGAGGCTGCATGAACAGGTAAAGGAAGCTGGTGGCATTAAACATTCGATCTTCCTATCTGTTAAAGAACTGGCTTACTTGTATTCATCGTCATATGCTATTTTGCCTGATTTTACAGTTTATCTCAGTGCATTTTCACTTAGTTTTTTTCCTATCGTGCGCATGTTAATATTCTGGGTGGGGGCTATATATTGTATGTTGTATAAAATTTCAGTTGAAAGCCTGCGCTCGCCCTTGTGTCGCTGGTGTTGCTTTATCTGCTGTTGTACTGACTATTTTCAAATCTCTGCGCAGATGCATTGTATGCATGTTGAAATTGACAGAGTGAAAAAACAAGCATACAAGAAGAACAAATACACAACACTGCGTCGTCTCGCAATTATCCTTATGAAAAATCACACCATTAGAAGGAAACCAAACGTATCAAACTCCCCTGATCTGGTGCACAACAATCACAAAGTTTAGTCCTGAAAGGCTAGCACAGTGCCGGAATTCGAAGTGGAACTGCTGATGAAAAACGTCAAGTAATGTAATTTAAAAGGCCTTTTTACCGCATCTTATATATGGGACCATTTTAAGAGAGGTTTGTCATCATCATTCGAAAAAGATTATGATACCAACATTTAGATTGACTAAAATATGGATGCTGATTAGAAAGAAAAAACATTTCCTATGTTATGTTCTAGCTGCACAGGGTGCTTGAGGAACAAATGCTTGCGACAAGTTACATCTGTGTAAATTACCTGAACCCGTTATCAAAGGCAAGAAGCAAGAAATAAGTGTGAGTGTCATTTAGCAAAGTGACACAACTTTCTTCCTTGTAAAGTAGAAAAGAGCTGCTGAAGTTCTGAACAAGCTTGCTTGATGCCTTGCAAAATATAGCAGCGACAAAAGAAGAAATGTCTGTATTATTATTCTGCCGAGACGATTCCCATGGTCGATCGCAGGGCCTCGTCTTTCAGCCTCAACTAGAGAAATGACTTTTTAATTAGGGTAAAAGTATCGGCTTCGGAAGGTTTTGTTCAGACTTGGTCACTCAAAAAACTCGACGGGACAGGTGTTTCAGGCCTCTGTTTTATTCTGCATCCAGAGCAGAGTGTTGTTCCTCCATGATAACAATGTGTCAGAAAAACTTTAGGCAGATTTGCAATAGTGGTGCCAAGCCTGAGAGAAGTTATACTGAAACACCCTCTTTGTTTTTGTTATTGCTTTTTTCCTCTTCTTTTTATCTGTTGTTCATGTCTTCTTATTATTTATTTTGATCTCTACTTTATATTACGTTATAGTTCTCTTTTTTACCTTTCTCCCTCACTTTTTAATTCTGTTTCTTCGTCATTCTTTCTACGCGACACCTTGCTCTCTCCCCACCTTTTTTCCCTGTTCCTCACTCTGGCTTATCTTTCCAACCTCCTTGCACACTGTACAATATAAACCTATGATGAATTCTGCTAGCGTGCCTGTATAGCCGAGCGGTTGTTTTCGGATTGTCAGTACACAGATTCGAATGCCATTTCGTTCAGATTTTTTTTGCCAACATTTCGTTCTCTTTGCACTCATTCTCTAGATCACCAGTCTTAATGCATCCCATGCCGGATGTATCGGCGCATGTGTACTGGGAGCAAAGCACAGCAGAACAAAGATGAACAAGAGGCCAAAGAGAGCATGCGCCCGTTCATGATGATAGTTATTTCTGTTCTTCCATTGCAAACCAATGCTCTGCTTAAGCAGCTCCACTCTTAAAATATGAAAAAGGTTGTCACATCCACAATCTTTTACTATGTTCCAACTGATCTTCCAGTTTGGTCTTGATAAGTGTATGCAACATCTGAGTATCACATAATTTTTAGCGAAATAAAGGTATTTGGGCCGTTCTGATCTATCCATATAGCCAGCTTTCTACGTCTGGGTGCTGGCTAGATCACCTCCTCTACTACTTCGTACCAAAACTGGCATATAAGAGTATGAGCGTATAACAAGCATGACTGACGCATCAGGACTTTAATGACGAAAAATACCAGTCGTGCAATTCATGAAACCCTTTCTCATACACATCCGGTACATACCCATGAAATGTGGGCATTTCCCACAGGTTATGAGCAAACAATAAAGCTTTGTCTTCTCAAGTATGGCTAAAAGATACATTGGAAATCTTACCATGATTACTTTAAAGAACTTGCATAAAAAAATCCACTGCCCGTTTCAGTGACGATGCCGATGAGTAAAGTATTTGTCGACCATAAAGAATAAAAATCAGAATTAAAGCCAAAAGCGAACCCAGGCGTTTCATGAAGCAGCCAATTTTTCTACCCCCGAGTCGTGGAACTGCTTAAAGTTGCGTCCACCACAATGGATCAGGGGCTAGGGTGCTCACCTGCCCATCCGTAGTTCGGGAGTTTGATCCCAGCCACGACAGTCACATCTCTACAACTTGTTACATTGTAGCAAGTGAGTATGCCTACGAACAGTTGTTATTAATATTGATGAAGCGTTTGCCACAACGAGCTTATTCAGGCAGAAACCGAGCAATCACGAGCCACACGAACGTCATCTTCTTTCACGCTGGCACATAGCTGGGGCCGATTTGCTCTGGTACATAATACTTGCTTATAACTAAAATCAGTGCCTTACAACGTCTCAATTCTGAAAGCTTGATTACCACATGTACTCAACTTTGTATGAAAGATGTGCCTTATTTTTATCATGCTTCACCTTATTGCAGGGAGCAGGAAAAGGTGCATTGCCATTTATATCATACACTGTATTTTATAGAATGGAATGAAAAAACTTTATTTCAGTCCTGCAGGATGCGCTTAGCGCGTAGCGGGCGTCTCCCGCGTAGGGACCGACAGGGAGTACCTGGCGGCGGCTTCATGGGCCTGCTGGACGGCCCATTGCTGGTCGGCGAGAAGTGAGCTCCTGAAGGACCTATCCCACTTGCTTGAGGTAGAGTCGGGAGGAGTTGTTCTACACTCCCAGAGCATTTGTGTGAGTGTCTTGTGTGTCCACATGATGGGCATGTGTCGCTAAGGTATGCATCGGGATAATAAATGTAAAGAGTGGCAAGGTTTGGGTACGTGTGTGTCTGTAATAGGCGTAGGGTTAATGCCTGCGGTCGGTTATGTTTCGGATGTGGGGGTGGAAAAATGCGGCGTTCCAGGTAAAAGTGCTTTGTAATTTCATTGTACGTAATTGGTACATACTACAGTAATAGAGAAATGCTCAGAATATAAACAACCGCTATACGTAGCCGTTATATATTACGAGAAGGCGTTTGATTCAGTAGAAATATCAGCCGTCATGCAGACACTGTGGAATCAGGGCGTCGATGAAGTATATATAAACATCCTGGAAGAAATCTACAAGGATCAACTGCTACCATAGTGCTTCATAAAGAAAGCAACAAAATACCAATCAACAAGGGTGTAAGGCAGGGGGACACAATCTCCCCAATGCTATTTATGGCGTGCTTACAGGAGGTTTTCAGAAGCCTAGAATGGGAACAGTTAGGGATAAGAGTTAATGGAGAGTACCTTAGTAACCTGCGCTTCGCCGATGACATTGCATTGCTGAGTAACTCAGGGGACGAATTGCAACTCATAATTACGGAGTTAGACAAGGAGAGCAGAAAGGTAGGTCTTAAAATGAATCTGCAGAAAACGAAAGTAATGTACAACAACCTCAGAAAAGAGCAGCACTTCGAGATAGGTAATAGTGCACTTCAAGTTGTAAAAGACTATGTCTACTTAGGGCAGGTAATAACCGCGGAGCCGAACCACGAGATTGAAGTAGCTAGAAGAATAAGAATGGTGTGGAGCACATTTGGCAAGAACTCTCAAATTATGACAGGTAGATTGCCACTATCCCTCAAGAGAAAGGTATATAACCGCTGAATCTTGCCGGTACTTAGCTACGGAGCAGAAATCTGGAGACTTACAAAGAGGGTTCAGCTTAAATTGAGGATGACGCAGCGAGCAACGGAAAGAAAAATGGTAGGTGTAACCTTAAGAGACAAGAAGAGAGCAGAGTGGATTAGGGAACAAACAGGGGTTAAGGATATCATAGCTGAAATCAAGAAGAAGAAATGGACATGGGCCGGGAACGTAGCGCGTAGACAGGATAACCGCTGGTCGTTAAGGGTAGCTAACTGGATTCCCAGAGAACGAAAGCGGGTTAGGGGGAGAGAGAAGGTTAGGTGGGCAGATGAGATTAAGAATTTTGCGGGTATAAATTGGCAGCAGCCAGCACAGGGCCAGGTTAACGGTGGAACATGGGAGAGGTCTTTGTCCTGCAGTGGACGTAGTCAGGCGGATGATGATGATGACGATGATGATGATGAATTGGTGCATCCCGGTTGGTATCTAACCCAGCAAGATGAGGTTGCCCTAAGGCAGTGCGGTCGGTAAGTGCGCGCGCTGCATCATGGGCAATCTCGTTGAGTTTGGATAGGGCACCCGGCACCTGGCCAAGATGGGCGGGGAACCAGATGACAGTGTGGTGCTTCAGTGCACTCGGGTCCGCATTGTGCAGGATACGTAACGCCTGGTCGGAGATGACTCCGCGTTCGAAGGCTTTGAATGCCGGCCTGGAGTCGCTGTTGATGAATTCCCGTTTGCTTTCGAGCATAGCTATAGCTATAGCTACTTACTCCGCTACTTCGGGGTTTCGGGTCAGGATTGTGGCAGAGTTAAGAGTTTGCTGCGGGGATGATACCGCGACCACGGCGAAGGCTCGGTTTGGGATAGGCAGCGGCGTCCATGAAGAAGACATTGTCCGCTTCCATGTCTATGCGCTTGAGAATGGCGGTCGCCCGCGCAAGGCGCCTGCCTCTGTTGTATTCGGGGTGTACATTTCGTGGTATGGGAGCGATCGTGATAAGGTCGCGGATTTCACGGAGAATTAGTGTCAACTCCGGGGGGTCCCTGGCCCTCGAGGAGAAGAAGCCGAGCTCGCGCAGAATATGGCGGCCCGCCTTGGTGGTAGTGAGTCGGGTCAATTGCACCCATTCCTGAGCTTCGGCGATCTCTTCTAGCGTGTTATGTAATGCAAGCTCGAGAAGTTTGTACGTTGGAGTGGTGATAGGGAGGCCAAGGGCTCGTTTGACCACCTTGCGAGTAAGCGCATTGAGTTGATCGCGCTCAGCACGTAGCCATTTGTGTATAGCGGCAACGTTGGTAAAATGGCACAAAACAAACGCGTGTACGAGACGCAGCAGGTTGTCTTCTTTGAGGCCGTGGTGCCTGTTGGCTACTCTACGTACGAGTCGTATGGCATTCTCAGACTTAGTCCTGAGCTTGTGTACTGTTTGGGTGTTGATTCAGTGGGACTCGATAATCATGCCGAGGACCTTGATGGTATCTACCCTGGGTACAGTACGACCATCTCTGGTGTGGAGGGTGATATTGCGTTGCTCCGGATGTTTCCACCCTCTGGGCTTGGCACCCCGGTGTTTGGGCAAATATATCAACAGCTCCGACTTCGCGGGTGAGCACCTGAGACCGGCGTGGTCGAAGTAAGACTCGGCGGTATCGATAGCCTCTTGCAGGGCGGACTGAATGAAGCCATCCGATCATGTGGAGCAACATATGTTTACATCATCCGCAGAGATAGTGTGATTTAGTCCGTCGATTTTCGAAAGTCGTTCGAAACGCCCTATTATCACGAGGTTGAAGAGCGTGGGCGAGAGGACGGATCCTTGAGGAGTGCCCCGCTGTCCGAGCTCCACTTCTTCCGACACTAGGTCTCCTACGCGGAGGACGGCTCTGCGTCGAGTGAGAAAAGAGCGGATAAAGTAGTAAAAGCGATGACCTAGGCCGAGGGCTGCAATCGCTTTCAAGATTGACGAGTGCGTTATTGTATCGAAGGTCTTTTCTAAATCGAGACTGAGTATTGCACGAGTGTCCCAAGTGTTTCCGCCATCTAGTATTTGATGCTTTAGAAATAACATGTCGTCTTGAGTGGATAACTCTGGTCGGAAGCCAATCATGTGGTGCGGGATGCAGTCGTTATCTTCGAGGTATTGACCAACCCTGTTGAGGACGACGTGCTCAGCCACTTTGCCCTCGCACGAAGTGAGAGATATGGGGCGTAGGTTATCTAGGCTCGGCGCCTTTCCCTGTTTGGGTATGAGAACCGTGTGAGCAAGTTTACAAGCATCAGGTATCTCACCCTTTTTCCATATTTCGTTGATAGTGTCGGTGAGGTAAGTGATGGAGGAATCATCCAGGTTGCGTAGGAGCTTGTTGGTGATGCCATCGGGGCCAGGGGCTGAGAGGCCATTGAGCTCAAGGAGAGCTCGGCGCACATCTTCAATAGAGAAGTCGGCGTCTAAGTTAGTGTTGTCACTTCTGGAGTAATCAGGGTGAGGGGTCACAGGGCCCATGTGAAGCGGGAGATATTTTTCCACGAGGTTCTTGGCAACATCTTCTGGTGACACTGTCGGTTTAGCCTGATCAAGTATCTTCACGATCGAATGACGCTGATTTGTGCGGATTTGGTTTCATTGAGGAGGTGTTTGAGTAAGTTCCTCGTTTTGTCATTTCGAACCTGACCATCAATCGAATTACAAATTTCATCCCACTGTTGTTTTCAAAGAATGCGCCAATGATCCATCGTGGTCTTGTTCAGCTGAGATATGCATTTGCGTAGCCTCCGATTAAGGCACTGGCCCTTTCACTGGGCCAATAGAGACTGTTTGGCCTCTAGTAGGTGGGCGAAACGACTGTCCATCTTTTCGGTGGGAAGGTCTGTGCTGATGGTTTTAATTGCCTTGTGTACATCAGCTTTGAGCTTGGCCGTCCACGTCTCGAGGCTCGGTGGGGTATGGGGAAGAGGTCGCTCTGCGCGGGTCTTACGAAGGAGGTCCCAGTCGACCCACGTGTACGACTTGGTCTTCCTGCTTACTGTGGGGAGGTGTACAGCCAATACGAAGTGGTCGCTACCAAGATCTACCACGAGGTTGGACCAGCGGGCGTCGAAGATAATCTTGACGAAGCATAGCTCCGGCGTAGTATCTCTTTGCGTGGACATACCAGTGCGAGTGCGGAAGGCCTTGTCCGTAATGAGAATAAGGCCCATGTCATTCGCATTTTTCCAAAGCTTGTTACCTTTGGGTGTGTCGTACGTGTAGCCCCAGGCGCTATGCGCGGCGTTGAAATCGCCTGCAATCACTAACTGATTAGGCCCCGCGAGACGGACAGCTTTCTGAAACAAGCGTGTGAATCTTTGTCTATGGTGGCTGGGACTACTGTATACATTGGGCATGCATACTCTTTGTTGTGATATGTTGCCAGGGAGAACAGCCTCTGCTTCGAGCTCTGTGAGTTTCCTAATTCTTTTGCCAAGTTTTTTCAATAATCGACACACCTCGAAGGGGCGTTTCCCCTTAGAATGGGGGATCAAAACCCCATCCAGCAACCGGGACCGGGCCGACCACATCATAGTGCGTCTGACGCAAGTTCTCACCCCGGCCCAAGCGGGGCCCACGATGACAATTCTGATGACTCCTCCGTTGAAGATATGGCCTCGGACAGCGACTACGTGGTCGTACCAAGCCGACGCCTGAAGAGGAAAATTAGCCGGACATCGCCCACTAGCCGGCAAGCACAGACAAAGGCGAGTAGCATGCGGTCGTACACCATTTCGTATGTGCTGACATCGAAGACAGACATCTTGAACTCTCTAAATAGGCAGAGCCTGACAGAGTACTTTGAGCTCATCGCTCCAGGGAAAGTCGTAGAAATACGCATAAATACCCGAAAGAAAATACTGTCCGTGGAGGTCACTACGAAGGCCTTAATGGACACGCTGAAAGCGATTGTTCGATTAGGAAATATTCCGGTTCGCGCATTCTCCGCGTACGACGAAGAAACGACAACAGGAGTTATATACGATGTGGATGAGGAGATAACAGACTCGAGTCTCGAGAAACTGCTGTCATCGTCGGCTCCCGTGCTTGGCTTCCACCGCTTTGGACGCACGCGATGTGTTAAAGTAGTGTTTTAGTCGAAGACGTTACCCACACATGTAAAAGTTGGGTACGTGAGGCACTCGGTACGTCCTTACGTACCAAAACCTCTGCATTGTCATAAATGCATGAAATTTGGACACGTTAGTGCAGTTTGCAAGGGTGCAGTAACCTGCAAGCATTGCGGTGGCCCTCATGATGGTGATAACTGCAATGCTGTGGCCAAATGCCCAAACTGCTCAGGCGCCCACGAAGCAACATCAAAGGAATGTCCCAAAATGAGGAATGAAATTAGTATCCTGAAGAAGATGGTTCGAGACCACTCCACTCACAGAGAAGCTGCAAGGGCTGTACGGCGCCGTAAACATCGTCCGCGACATCGACGCAAACGAAGCAGCAGTGCTCATACCTTATCGAATTCGACACACAAAACCGTGCCCTCACCACCTCCTAGCCTACTTTTGTCGGCCAGAAAGGAGGATACAGATGCTCAAATGCCAATACAGTCCACGCAAGTACAATGTAACCAGTCATTGGCTCTCCCCACGTCGGAGACTCAGTGGCCTTCACTACCGTCAAGAGCTACGGTAGCGCCATCATCACATAGTGCCCCTACCTCCAATGAAGAAAACAAGAAGATGGGCAACACAGATGTCAAGGCTATGCTAAAAAATTTGATGGGTTCGATGCGTAAGATTCTCAGCAGCCTAAACATTCCCGCTGCTAAGGCGGCTGTGCAGCTACTTGAGGTTTTGGAGCCTCTTCTACTGGTTCTTCAGTAAGTGAACATGGCACTGATGTTCGAAGAACGCATGCGCCAGTCGCTTGTTATGCAATGGAATGCTCGTGGCCTACGTGGCCGTCTGTCAGACTTCCGACAATGGGTTTTTAAATATCAATTTCCTGTTATCGTTATATGTGAACCGAATATGGTTTCACCTTTTCGTAAATCTGGAAATATCCAGATTTGGTCCCGCAGTGATCAACGTACGAGCAAAGTCCTCGTTTGTATACGCCGTGATTTGACATTCTTGAGATATGAAGTAGCGTCGCATACCAGCAATGATTACGTGAGCCGGACTATAACACATAAAAAGCGAACATTCTCCGTAATAGGAGGATACATACACCCAAGCGCACAGATTGACTGCTTCCACCTGGGGACCATTCTTCAAGCAGCACAAAGGCCACACATTGTGATCGGTGATTTTAATGCGCATCATCCTCTATGGGGTAGCACTACAACGAATTATCGCGGAAAGGATTCAGCCAATTTTATATACAACTATGGACTAAGCGTACTCAACGACGGATCACCTACATTTGTTCGTGGCACGTCCTACAGCAGCTGCCTCGACCTCTGTTTCGTTTTCAAAAACCTTCTGTCTTCCGCATGTTGGTGCACAGATTTGGACACTCGCGGCAGTGACCACTTTCCAACCTATATTCAGTTCAGGTGGTTTCGCCGCACGCACACACGCTACATCCGTCAAACCGACTGGACACTGTTCAAGGCATCTGTCAAGTTTGGCTATTAGCACACGACTGATCCATCCGAGGTAGAAAACATCATTGCTTCTTCACTGCGTGACACAACCAAACAGGTTAACCTACCGATGCAGAGATCAGCAGCTGACTCCCAATACGAGGCCCTTCGTGCAATCCGTCGCCGTGCCGAACGCCGATACAGACGAACGAAGTCACCTTCAGACCTTTCCGCCTGTCGTAGAGCTCAACGACATGTTCTTCGGCATCTTGACAAGATTGACAGGCAACGTTGGAGAAATTTCTGTGGATCTCTGGACCCCAGGCAACCTCTATCTAAGATCTGGCGGGTGGTACGAAGTTTGCAGACAACTCCCCAACAACATCAACCATTTCAAGCTGTTGCTCTACATCAGGGACGGACAGAAGTTGAGATAGCCAGTGACTACTGTAGCCTCATCGTGGACACCACTGATGATCTTGCCACTAATGAGCTTCTTACTACCATTGCGCCTCCATCGTCTGACGAGCGCCTTGATGTACGTTTTACAATACATGAGCTTGACGCTGCGATTTCTGCCTCCCGCCGATCATCGGCACCAGGACCTGACAGAATCACGTATGCTGCACTCAACCATCTTGATAAAGAAGCACGACGTATCCTGTTATCTCATTATAACACCTCATGGGAGGCAGGAGAAGTCCCAGAAAACTGAAAATGCAGTCGCATTATTGCATTTCTCAAGCCGGGGAAGTGTCCTTATGCACTTTCCTCCTACAGACCAATCGCGTTAGCCAGCTGCGTCAGAAAAGTGATGGAAAGAATGGTACTGGCATGATTAGAGTGGCTTCTAGAGAGCAATAACTCCTTTCCTGCATTTATGAACGGCTTCAGAAGAGGCCGATCTGCCATTGATGGTGTGGTCGACTTGATCACCAGCGTTGAAGAGGAAAGAAGCCGACGCAGACTAGTGGCGGCGGTCTTCTTAAACATTAAGGGTGCCTACGATAATGTGCTGCATCATGCGATCCTTGACGCACTGGAAGATTTCGACATCAGTGGACGACTGTACGCTTGAATTTTCAGCTACCTTAGGGACCACACCATTTACATGACGACAAGTAACGGAGACACCAATCGATATAAGGTTCATCGTGGTGTTCTCCAAGGAGGAGTTCTCAGCCCGATCCTATTCAATGTCACAATGATCGGCCTGGCAGCAGAACTTCCCAGCACGGTGAAGATCACTGCATACGCTGATGACATATGCATATGGGCATCCGGAACTACTCGTCCGCAATTGCGAGCTCGACTACAGCGTGCAGTGACGATCACATACAAATATCTACGACGTCAGGGGCTCACTCTTTCAATCGACAAATGCGCAGTGCTTGCGTTCACGCGCAAGCATATGTCGCAATACCCGATATTTATTAATGGGACAGCGATACCTGCTGTAACGCACCACAAGTTCCTTGGGGTTGTCGTACACAGAGATCTATCGTGGACGAGGCATGTCACCGCACTTAAATCTAAATTGAAGAGCTTTGCTCTCATTCTTCGCCACGTAGCAGGAGCAAGATGGGGCCCATCGAATCATCGCTACTTCAATTATACAATGCTCTATTTGTGGGATACATTCGATACAGCATGCCGGTGCTTTCCCATATGAGACCTAGTTGAGTGAAGACACTCGAGAGTGTTCAAGCTCAATGCTTACGAAGATGCTTGGGTCTACCACGCTGCACTTCAACAAATGGGACAATCGCAGAAGCTCGGGCTTGTCCCATCAGTGTATACATGCTCTGCGAGCCACTTAGAGTTCACCTACGATTACTGAGCAGACACAGACAGCACCCACTGTCAGTACTACCCGCCACTCACCCAGATTGCAGTTTCTCAAAAGTAATATTGCGGCATGAAAATATTATACCTTCAAGGTTTTCTCCGCCAAATGCCCCTGCAGTGCCGCCATGGGTTCTACCTAAACCACCTATCTCTTTTACGATACCTGGAATTACGAAGAAGTCGCTCATTTCTTTTGTTGTCCTCAGACAACTGACCCTATATTGCCACAGGCATGGAACGAGGTTTAGCCACGCCAATGCGAGTATGTGCCATGGTGGAAAGAAGAAGAGGACGGTTGGTGTGTGCTCGTGCTCTAACGTTCGGTTCGGCTCGACGTCCAGTGCTGCTCCTGTGAACAGACGTTGTGGTCGTTCTGTGATCACGTGACATTTTCTGGTGGAGGTGCTGGGTAGTGTTGTATGCACTGCAATCAGCAGCAAGGTCCCGACACTAGCCGCGACTTGGAAGAACCAGCTGACCTACGGCGTAGCAGGCGACAACTAGGCCTACCTCCTGAATTCGGACCATTTCCTCAACTCGGCAGTACTATGGCTAGTGCGGGAACGCAAACCCAAGAAACATCAACGCTGCCTCCTCCATGGTTCTTCAACGTCCCGCGTACTCCGAAGCCGTTCCACGGTGACCCTTATGAGGACGTCGACGACTGGCTTGACGACTACAACCGTTGCAGCAGCGTCAACGAGTGGAACGAGCAGCGAAAGCTTCGGTACGTCTACTTTTATCTCGAAGACTCTGCGCGCACTTGGTTCGAAAACCATGAAGCCACTATGACAACCTGGCCAGAGTTTTGCAACCAGTTGCGAAATACTTTCCGAAGCTCTGACCGAAAGGAGCAAGCGGAACGGCTCCTCAATTCCCGAAACCAGCGTCCGAACGAGAGTGTTGCCATGTTCGTTGAGGACATGACGCGGCTGTTCAGGCGAGCCGACTCTTCAATGACGGAAGAAAAGAAGGTGCGCCTCCTAATGCGGGGAGTGAAGGAGCAGCTGTTCGCGGGACTAGTGCGGAACCCTCCCGGCACTGTAGAGGATTTCCTTCGCGAAGCCACGACAATGGAGAGAATGCTAAGGCAGCGTCCGTACCAGTATGAACGTCCTGGCAGTCTTTCGTCAGTGTCGTCGGTCCTACAAACACCTGACGTCACGACTGTAAAAGACCTAACGGAGCTCGTGCGCAGTATTGTGCGCGAGGAGCTTCAAAAGCTGCACGTGGTGTCTTCTCCGCCCCATGTTGCTGCTTTAACGGATGTCGTTCGCGAAGAGGTCCGGCAGCTGGTGCACCCCATGACGACTCTGCGTGCAGCCGAAGTCCAACCCATGACGGCCCCGCGTCCAGCCGAAGCTCCGCTATTAACGTACGCGGAAGCACTGCGTACTCCTGCACCGGCTGTTGGCTATCCGTCCCGTCCGTCCACCCTGCAGACGGCACCGTCGTTCTACTCGGGACCACCGCAGTACGGCAATCCACCCCTTACACGGAAATCCAGTGTATGGCGTGCTCCCGACAACCGGCCTCTATGTTATCACTGTGGTGAACCAGGTCACATCTACCGTGAGTGCGCCTACAGGCACATGGGTCTTCCCGGCTTTCGTCCGGATGCTCGTCGACCCAGAGATGGTGAGCGGCCCCGTGCTATCGCCGAATACTTGGCAAGCCAACGATCCTCAACCCTTCCGCGTCGCCAATCCCGCTCACCATCTCCACGGCGTTCCACGTCACCTGGCCAACAATCAACCTTTGCGGACGTCCTTGCAGGAAGATCACCTAGATCCACAAGCCCGCGCCGGGGAAACTAAGAACAGCGACCTCTGGGGGTGAGGCCGCTGTTGATCGACCGTTACAAGACCCTCCCCCGATTTGCCTGCCGACATCCGACGACATTCTTTCACCGACGTGCGCCATCGACGACAAACAGGTCTCTGCTCGTATCTCTGTTCTTGTCGACAACCACCCGCTGACCGCTCTGGTAGATACGGGTGCCGATTATTCTGTTATAAGCGCTGACCTCGCTGCACAGCTAAGAAAGGTAACGACACCTTGGGGACATGGAACCAACCTCCGGACTGCGGGAGGTCACCTATTGACACCGCTAGGAATGTGCACTGCCCGCCTCCGAATTCGTGAGTCGACGTACATTGTTTCCTTCGTTGTATTGCGCGAATGCTCCCAAAACCTGATTCTCGGAATGGATTTTCTCCGCGAGCATGGAGCCATTATTAACCTTCGCGACCTGCTCCTAACGTTATCTAACGACCATACAGCCCTACGAAAGGATGCAGTTGCGCCGACCACAACACTTCGAATTGCTGACGACACCATCGCACTGCCGCCGCGAGCCAGTATGTTCGTAACGGTGGAGAGCGACTGTGACAACAAGAGTAGTGGCATCGCGGAAACTAACCTCTCGATGCTTTTGGCTCGGCAGATTTGTGTCGCGCGTGCTGTCGTCAAACTGAAACATCGGAGGACTCAGCTTCTGATCACGAATTTCGGCGGCCAGTACCAACACTTAGCAAAGCGAACAGCACTCGCAAACTTTGAAGCCATCGATGACGCAGAATGTTCCACTATCGCTCCGATTGCCACTGCTGCCGAAGGTAACACTGATATAGCCAGCACGGTTGACGTGAATTGCCAGCTATCCTGTGCGCAGCAACAGCAGATACGCATGATTTTACGTACGTATAGTGATTGCTTTGCGTCCACCTCCAAAATCAAGCAGACCCCAACCGTGAAGCACCGCATTATAACGGACCCTACCGAACGGCCTGTACGACAGCACGCCTACCGCGTGTCGCAGAAAGAACAAGAGGCAATACGTTTTCAAGTGAAACAGATGCTCGACGACGACGTCATCCAACCCTCGAACAGTCCATGGGCGTCACCCGTCGTACTTGTTAAAAAGAAAGACGGCACTCTTCGATTTTGCGTCGATTACCGGAAGCTCAACAAAGTGACGAAGAGAGACGTCTACCCTCTCCCACGCATAGATGACTCACTGGATCGACTTCGACATGCCCGATATTTTTCCTCAATGGATTTACGCAGCGGCTACTGGCAGATCGAGGTCGATGAACGTGACAGGGAAAAAAACAGCATTCATAACTCCCGGTGGCCTCTATGAATTCAAAGTGTTACCATTTGGATTGTGCTCTGCACCGGCAACGTTCCAAAGGATGATGGACACCGTCCTGTCCGGTCTGAAGTGGGAATCCTGCCTCGTGTATTTAGACGACGTCGTTGTTTTTCCAAAACATTTGAGCAACATTTACAACGACTTCAGTCTGTCTTCGTCGCTATTCGATCTGCAGGCCTATCTCTAAAACCGGAGAAGTGTCATTTCGGCTACGAAGAACTAAGTTCCTCGGCCACCTTATCAGTCACGATGGCATTAGACCAGACCCAGAAAAGACCATGGCTGTTGCTGCATTTCCTCCACCTTCGAACAAACGGGATTTGCGCCGGTTTTTGGGTCTCTGCGCCTACTACAGGCGCTTTGTCCAGAGCTTTGCCAACATCGCTGAACCCCTTACCCGTTTAACGAAGGAGGATACTCCTTTCGTGTGGGGTCCAGAGCAGAGAGCCGCTTTTTCCCAGCTTCAGCAGTGCCTTAAGAGTGAACCCTTACTAGGGCACTTTGATGAAGATGCCATCACCGAACTTCACACTGACGCAAGCAACATCGGTCTTGGTGCAGTACTCGTCCAGTGGCAAGACGGCGCTGAACGTCTCATCGCTTATGCTAGCCGCATTTTGTCATCTGCGGAAACTAACTACTCGACCACGGAGAAGGAATGTCTTGCTGTTATTTGGGCGATAACAAAGTTCCGACCATATCTGTATGGCCGTCCATTCAGAGTAGTTACGGACCATCATGCCCTCTGTTGGCTGGCCAATCTCAAGGACCCTTCAGGGCGCCTCGCGAGATGGAGCTTACGCCTTCAAGAATTTGAGGTTACAGTCGTCTACAAGTCGGGCCGCAAGCACACTGATGCTGATTGCCTTTCGCGCGCACCCCTCGCGACGACATCGAGGAACGATGATACCGATGGCCATTTTCTTTGTGCAGTCAGTGAATCTGACTTGGCCCAACAACAGTGGAATGATTCAGAGATCCAACAACTTATCAAATACCTTCAAGGTCGCAGCTCGAATCCACCATCGGCATTTGCACGTTCAGGGTCATTTTGTCTCCGCAACGACATCGTCTACAAAAAAGAACTTCGAACATTATGCGACTGAGTACCTCCTCGTCGTTCCACCAGGGCTACGTGCTGACATTTTATCTGCCTGCCACGACGAGCCTTCCTCCGGCCACCTAGGATTCGCACGTACCCTTGCCCGGATTCGGACTCGCTACTACTGGCCAAAGCTCACCCAGGATGTCAAGCATTACGTTAAAACATGCAATCATTGCCAGCGCCGTAAAGCCCCACCTGTGCGCCCTGCTGGTTTATTACATCCTATTGCACCCCCGTCACAACCGTTTGAACGAATCGGCATGGACTTGCTTGGGCCCTTCCTGAAGTCACATGATGGCAACCGCTGGATCGTAGTCGCTACTGACTATTTAACGAGGTACTGCGAAACGAAAGCCCTACAACGAGGCACCGCCAATGAGGTTGCGTATTTTTTATCAACAACATCGTCCTCCGCCACGGAGCGCCAACAGTTCTTATCACTGACCGTGGAACAGCCTTTACAGCCCAATTGATGCAAGACGTTACGAGACTTAGTGGAACAGCTCATCGCAAAACAACCGCATACCATCCACAATCCAACGGTCTGACGGAGAGATTAAACAAGACGCTCGCTGACATGCTATCTATGTACGTCGACCGTAATCACAAGAACTGGGATGCAATTTTGCCATACGTAACGTTCGCTTACAACACTGCGGTTCAAGAGACTACGGGTTTCACTCCATTCCGGTTGCTTCACGGCCGAGAAGCAATTACGATGCTTGATGCCATGCTGTTGCCTGACACGACCGATATTACTACTGATGCGAACGACTTTCTCCGGCTCGCCGACGCGGCCCGCCAGCTTGCACTCAAGCGGATCCGAAAACAACAACGAATCGACTCGCAGAGGTACAACTCACGTCATCGCCATGTCATTTACCAACCCGGTGATCTGGTCTGGCTGTGGATCCCCGTTCGCAAAAGGGGCCACTCGGAAAAGTTACTTCACCGCTACTTCGGTCCCTATAGAGTACTACGGCGCCTCACAGATGTCAACTACGAAATTCTGCTTGAAGACACAGCTCAGCGATCTCGATGTTCCCAGCAGCCCGACATTGTTCATGTGTCACGGATGAAGCCACACTACCCCCGAGCCATCTGACACTGCTTCTTCACGCGTCTTTGTGCGTGTACGCGACTACTTTAACTTTTAATCGGCATTGGTCATCGGGGTGGTACTTTTTTTCGAAGGGGGGGTGATGCCACAGGCATGGAACGAGGTTTAGCCACGCCAATGCGAGTATGTGCCATGGTGGAAAGAAGAAGAGGACGGTTGGTGTGTGCTCGTGCTCTAACGTTCGGTTCGGCTCGACGTCCAGTGCTGCTCCTGTGAACAGACGTTGTGGTCGTTCTGTGATCACGTGACAATATCACATTTATACAACGTACAGTGATTCTCTGCACGTGTACACCGACGGATCCACCACGCTAAACACCTCCGCCGCAGCCTTTGTCATCCCAGACATGGATATCGCTCGACGATTCAAAGTGGACCATAAAACCACATCAACTGCCGCAGAGCTTGTCGCTATCCGAGAGGCAATAAGGTTTATTTCCGGAGAGCGACCTCGAGCCTGGATGATTTTCTGTGATACCAAACCCGCTTTGCAAACCATTAATTGCATCATGAAGCAAGGTCCATATTACAGCTTGGCAATAGAAATCACAGAACTTATTCAGGTTGCTTCAACAAATGCCCGTCTTATAACTTTCCAGTGGATTCCCGCTCATCGTGGCGTGATGGGAAACGAAGAGGCAGACGCTCAAGCTAAAAATGCCTTAAGCAGTGCCCCTGAAGTACGCATTGCGTTTTCACGAGCTGACACGAACGCCCTGCTTCGCTGCGTGATGCGCAGCTACACACTTCAGCACTGGACCAAACCGGAACGGAGACACCAGCGACTTCACAAATGGGACCCGGAAATGAGGTTTCGCATGCCTCCTAAATTGAAACGGCAACTCACAAGTATGATCCACCGCATTCGTCTTGGCGTAGCGTACACTAGACGTTACGCAGATATCATCGGTCGCAGTGACACCGGTCCTAATTGTGAACACTGTGATGTGCCAGAAACACTTGAGCACATATTTTGTGTCTGCCCAGCATACGCACGTGAACGACAAACACTGATTTCTTCTACTGAACAATATCGCAGTAGGTCATTAACTGATGAGACCATGTTGGGCCCTTGGCCAGACACCAACAGTGCAACTGCGGTCACAAGAGCAGTTATTACCTTTTTAGAAACAACTGGACTATGTGCGCGGCTATAAAATGTGTCTCAGCTAGAAAGAACACTACATACTCACCTCTCTATCTCACCATCGTCATCCATTAATCTTTCTTTCCCCTTTCCCTTTCCCCAGTGTAGATTAGCAGGCTAGAGCAAACTATCGCTCAGACCGACCTCTCTGCCTTTCTGTAAATAAACATACTACTACTACTACTACTTGCCAGGGAAAATTTCGACCATAACGTGTTCAATTTCGGGCACATTGAGACTGTGCGCTGTGTAGGTAATCTTGTTAGCGACCAGGGTGGCAATACCGCGTCCTCCCGAGGGACCGGGCAACCACTGGTATCCGGAAAACGTGGCGGTTGGTACTACAGTCTCTTGTAATAGCATGATGTGAGGTTTGGCTTCGTGGCTACGGAGGTATTGCTGCAGGAAAGCTTTCTTGTGGGTGAAGCTCCTGCAATTCCATTGCCAGATTCGCAACTCGTCTATTGGCCTGGCCATCTTGAAGCATTTAGGAGTCGGTGTGAGCACCCGGCGGGTGCATAAATGCCGCGTGATGCAGTAGACTGGGCACGGCTGTACGTTGCGACAACGGCTTACCCGTGGCAACGGCAGTGGCGACGACGTGATCAATATATTGCTCCATTTGGCCCAAATGATTACCATGTGCCGCGAGAGTAGACTGCACGAGAGCCATGCTTTCGCCAAGAAAGCGAAGGCTTTCCTCCATCGCCGAAGGCGTGCTCTTAATGTCGTCTAACTCTGCCTTTAATGCTGGCTGGTCGTGGGTGACCGTGCGTTTCTTGGGTGCGCTCTCGCTGTCGTTGTTACCGGCGCCTACAGGTTGTGGCTGCAACGGGGTGACTGCATTGTCATCGTTGCCGGTTGTGAGCGTAGCAGCGGCGCGTGCGTTTCTGTCAGTTTTTAGTTCAGCAATTGTGACTGTGAGTTTGCGTATTGTTTCTTTCATCATCGCATTTTCGTGCTTTAGGATCGCTATCTTAGATGTGGTGTGTGTATCATGCTGTGGGAGGGAACCTGACTCTACATGTGATGTAGTGTTTCCTTTTCTCCGGATGGCGTCCACCCAAGTGAGAGGTCCCCGCTCATTCTTGTTCGCGTTGCCTGGTGACGGTGGTGCCGATGGGCTAGGCGATCGTTGACGCGAGACCCCGGTGAAACTGGGGTGAGGTCTGGAACCGGCGTGAGGCCCGGAACCAGAGTGGGAGCCGGAGCGTGACCCGCGCCGGGAACCGGAACGGGAACCGTGACGTGAACCAGAACGAGACCTGGACTAGCCTCGCGATATAGATCTAGTTGGGGTCCCACTTCGCACGCTGCGGGAATGGGTCTGAGGGTGGCTCCGGGACCTCGATACACGCATGGTGCGGTTCCTGGGACGACTCAGAGATCGGGACCGGGATCGGCTGCCATCGGATCGAACGTCTGTTGAAAGCTTCGAGGCCTGGTCGTCGTCAGCGGTTGCGTTGAACTCGTTCATAGCTTCATAAATGTTGTGTCGCGTCAAGTGTGCTCGCTCCCATCGTCGTCGACGCACCACGTATGGAATGTGGTAGCGTTCTCTACAATACCTGTCAGCAGTGAGGTGGGCTCCTCCGCAAAGCTTGCATGTTGGTGTGCAGCGGTGTTCTTTTTCGGGGTTCGGCACGCTGCAGCCTCTGCAGATAACGTCTCCAGGATTCCGGCACACGTCCGCTCGATGGCCGAGCCGACCGCAGGCGTAGAAAATATCTATCTGTCTACGGTATAGTGTACATTGAAGTAGCACCGATCCGTATTGCACAAAATTGGGCACACGATGTCCATCGAAGGCCACGATCACTGCGGTGGCACTTCCGATGCGCTTGGCATCCAAAGCTAGTGGATTGCGGTCGTTGACAATCTTCGCATCAATGTCCGCCGAACCATCTTTAACGGGAATTCTTCAAATGACGCCTGTGTATGTAGATGTGGTGCCGCTTCGTAGGCACTAACTTCATAGGTCTTGTCAGCGATGTGGATTTTTTTAACGCGCACGTAGCGATTAGCATTTTCTCTCTTCGGCGTGCTTGCTACTAAGATATTCTGTTTAATGTTGGGGCAGAGCGTGCCTGCTTGCTGTTCATATGGGCTGATACCTGCCGAAGTCGAAATGGCTTCAGCGATTGTCGTTGGGCCAACCCTAGCGATGTTAAGACCCCCTCTGGGTCTAATGATAATGCGGATGTCGTTCTTTGGTAGGTGAGGCATTCGGATTGCTTGAATAATTTTGTTCTTCACATTTTCTCTGTTGCGGGGCTTGTGCTCGTTGCGTTTCAAAGCGCTATATGACGGCACACGTTTGGAGCCTTAATTTTTTGCTCGGCGACACGAGGCGGTCGGCCAGCCTTGGTCTGGTGTGATTTCTTCAGGGTCAATGTCTTCCCCTGTCACTTGGAACTCCATCGCTCAGCGAGACAGTGCGGCTACGGGGCGCGCGAGCAAGTACGCGCCACGTTGGAGCAAAGAAGACACTCGTCAGGGCTAGCTGTTGGTGGGCGAGCGACGATGGCGGAGGCGAAATAAAATGCAAGAAGCAAGCACTCACTGCGCCCAAATTGTGTCGGCAGAGTCCTTGTGTCTTCTGGAAGTCGTTGCACTAATATGACGTTGAAATCACAAAGTGGCGTCGCAAAAACGTTGAAAAAAGCAGGAGGCGTAGTGGAAGCGTTCGCACACTGTATTTTATCGCACGTGGATTTATGGTCCTCTGTGGCCTCCAATGCACCCAGAAAACACTCATACATTTACAGCCTCTGATGTTTGGTGCACTGTCTAGAATTGCATGCTTGCTATGGCAAAGGGGCTAAGAAAGCATGTGTTCCTGGAAAACATCCATAGAGTGGCTTGTAACTAGCCTGTAATCAGTGTGCCTTATTTCATATGACTATCACGTTGCACAAATCACTGGCTTTTGCCTTCTTGAAGAATGAGTTTGTAAAAATGAGCGTCTCTCATAATCATATGGTGGTTTTGGGACGTTAAACCCCTCATGTCATGTCGTCGAGTTTGTAACAATGAAGAATTTGTAATTTGGTCTCACTATGAATAAAAAAGTCAGTTTCCTCGATCTCTTACCTGTCAGCTTCAAAGTAGAATGTGACATTCTTGTGTGCCCTAAAATAAACTGATATTCATAGCTCTGTTTTCTGTGTGGGTTTCTTGATGCCACACGTGCAAGCGCAGTTCATGTACAGTTCTAGCCATGTTTTATGCAATGCAGCAAATAAAAACAAACTTTTTGCTGCACGGTTAATGTACGATGAAGCAAACCCTATAGGGACTACAACACAGGTGACGAATTGCTTGCGGAGCGTTTTCCACGTTATACAAAATTACGTCGTTGCATCAAGAAAGCAACATATTAAACGCGTTTTCAAGGTAACACACAATGCTGAATTAATGCACTACTGAGTATAAATATTTTGTATTGTTATGACAAATCTCTCCGTCATTTTATTGTCTTTCTATCCTGAGAATCTTCTGATACACAATGGGGCAAAAACATCCGGCGTCTTCGGCTTTCACCAAGCTTTTTTTTTGCAGCCCTGCCTACTCTACAAAAATTTTGTACAGTAGCCTGCTTAAAGATGGAACTGTGCCGAATTTGTCAAGACTGAATTATGCCATGCACTTTCTTTATGAAAAAGAAACCATTATTAAAATGTATGATGAAAATTACAGACCCATGTTGTGCCTGTTGCCTTATCTCTAATTTATCTACACTGCGGCACGATTCTCCTCCTAAATCGATGTATTTAGTAGTACACCATCAGTGTGTGCTACTAAGCACAGTGTGAAAAAGTGCTCCACACAATAAATGAGGGAGTTATTCATTTAGGAGCGTAGTATAGGAGCAGAAGCTTCATTTTGATACGAAGAGTTCAATACCAAAAAGAACAGTAAGTGAATAAACCACTCTTGCAGGAATTTAAAAGCATGCCAGTGATTCTAAAACTGAACAAGAAAGGACAAAGGATTCCGAAGACCTAGTACTCATATGTAATAGGATATCACAATCTTGCGCATTTGAAATAAAGTGGTATTTATACCCTGATTTCTTCTGGCTTTGTTGATGCCAGGGGTGCATGCATTGCCCTGTACTTCTGTATCCATGTATACAAGACAGCAAAAAAAAAAACACCTTCTTCTATACAATAAAGGTACCTCCAAGGAATGAGCATGAGTTGCTGACTAATTACCGATTGGGCCATTTTAACAAAAAATTAACATAGTATATGTGGTTGTTTCAACAGAGAAAGAGATAAAACCTGAGACCAAGGTCACAAGCAATGTTGCACCTACACTGCCCTCAATGTAGTTATTTCCTTTTGTCATGATTTATATACCAGTCATTCTTTAGCATGTGCCTATGCCAACCAATCTTATGACTCATAATAGAATCAAATATGCTGCGTCAAGTTAGGGCAATGTTTGCTGGGTCCCATCAATGAAGTGTCTCAATGAATAGGCTGCATTTGCATAAACTTGATTTAGCCATGAATTTAAAAAGACGACATTGATCAGCACTACATAAAGAAAGGTGGGGAGGAAACTACAGACACAGCACGTGTGTGCATTTCCGTCTCTTTAATTTTTCAACAGCGCTGTTATTCCCTAGTAATCAATACTACATCTGCACACACTGCACCTGTGCCAGCAAGCACATTCCAAACAAGTGCTTCACAAAAACTGCGTAAGCCATTCCTTCCAGAGCCAAATACATCTGGTATGTAATAAACATGCCACTTTTTCCAAACAGTTATAAAAGTATATGCCAGTCATTCTAAAGCTGGAAAGAAAGGAAATGTCTTTCAAATGCTAAGTATTTAAATCGGCAAAAAACTTTGAATATATATCTTTATGAGAGAATCCGATTTGCAAGGAACTGCAGGGTTAGTACTGTTAGTTAATACTGCAGATGACTTCGAGTATGGTCACATATTTTTTATAACGTGTACTGTGCACATACATGTGCATCGTCACTGCACGAGAAAAGTCATTGCAGTTGATGAATCAGGTAACCAAGTTTTTTTTGAAATTGCAGCTACATAAACTGCTTAGTTCATCTTGTGTTCCAAGATGCACTTTGCACCCGGACATATGTATTGTTGCAAGAAATACTTGTACTGCAACTTGCAACTGTACTGTCGTGCAAGGAATATGTACAGGCTATAAATAACAGCATGATGTTGTGAAACCAATGTGACTATCAACACTGTATTAGGTTTTAACACAAGATTTGGTTGTATGACTTATTTTTATAGTTGACTTTTTCAGGCTGGGTGTAGAAAAGATTGACAGTGAGTCATCGCATGAAAGATACTTCGGTTGTACAGTATAGCGATGATATTCCACGCTCCCTCATTTTTTTATATATATGATCGTGTTGGTCTCACTGAAAATGGATCAGCGCAGGCCGCGCCAGAGTGTTTGAGAAACTTCTAGATTGTTTTAGACTATTCGCGTGTACGACACGTACTAGAGGTTACTAACACAGTTTTATTACTATTCTCCCAACGCGGGCCTCTGCGATAACGCTCGTTCCACCGCTGGTTAGATTATTGGTGGCTGTGAACTACTGCGAGTGTACGTGTGATCGAGTGAACTTGGTTTTCCGGGCACAAGTCAACTCAATTTAAGAGTTTCTTTTATAAACAGCTAATGGCCGATCGGCATGTCGTCATGAACACACATGACAATAGTACTGCACGACTTAGATCGTCAGACGACAGACGGTTCTCAATGCCTGACGAATCGGTGTAGTACATCGATCGAACTACGGTACTGGACGCAAATCACAGTGAGCTGAAGCGCGTTGACGGGCTATTTGTTTATCATACTTGTATGCGTGATAGCTTGAGATAACCACGTCATGTCGTCACGAATCTAGTCTCTAGAGATAATAGTGGACTCCGATTCTCGTGCGAGTAAAAATTGCGCCGTTGTGACCAGAGTCGGAAAACGGTGAAAAGAAAACATGTGCGTTACTTAGCCATGAATTGTATGTTACAATCTTCACATTTGTGTGTGCATAACACCCGTAAAAGTGAATGAAATATAATTTGATGCCGCAAGAGCGTTTAAGTTCCTATTAGTCTGCTTGCCATGATCAACCGAAGAAGTCCAATACCTTCCGTTACATATATAGCTAGATTTTGACAGGCACACCTTCGATCAATGTTCGGTTCACGAAGGATGTTTATTCTGTGTGGGTGTATGGCGGGTTCTATTCTGTCCGCATTCAATCCCGCTGTTCAAACTTTGTTGGAGCCTGCGCAAGAAGCTCTTACAAGTCGTACCCACTTCAGGGAATACCGTTCTCGTTATGCTCACAACAAATATGCTTCCACCATTCGACATTTTTCTTCTGCAGTGAAGCCAAACAATCCTACGTTTCTTTGGGGGGAATTTTACGATTGGCCCTTCTCGGCCAATATGTGGATATGTATGTGTTGGTCATATTCTATAATTGCGACATATTCTATAATTGCGACAATATTTGTAGCTCCAGCTCCCGTTTTCTATCTAGATAAGGAAAGTTTATTTTGAATTTGAACTAAGAGATATTTTGCATGCGTGCGTACATCCAGCGCTCAATAATTACCGCCGTTTTAATGATTGGTATGCACACCTATAAGTGAGCACGGCTTATTGGTCGGCTAAGCAGTAAGTAGATAACGTTTTTAAAAACTAATTAGAGCATAACGTGTAACATATACGCAGGGAATAAATCGCGTGTGTATACGCAAAAAACACAAAAAAACTTGATAAGTATATATATATATATATATATATATATATATATATATATATATATATATATATATATATATATATATATATATATATTATATATATATATATATATATATATATATATATATATATATATATATATATATTCATTTATGGAAATAAAAGAATACTTTGATAGAACAAACTGATACACACATATATGTTAAAAATATATATAGCTCATATATACCCAATAACTAAAATAATAAGTACATAAGACCACAGCTGTAGTGAACAAAAATTATGCGCAATGACGAATAATCATTTGAATCTGTGCCAGTACACGTTGATTAAAAAATCATTGTGAAACATTGCGATGCGTGAATTCCTTATTAAATACGAGGGAGAATGATACTCGCGCGAATGCTGCATGCAAATGACATATCGTTTGATCAGGTTACGTACGTACTGATAAAAGTTGATGCAAATATGAAAACAACTAAGGCTGATATCTTTATTTTCGATCTGATAATTAAGCATGTTGTGGAAGAGAACATGAATAATCATGGGTTATATTGCGACTGCGGATGATGTGAAATTTTTAACAAACTGCATGCATGAGCATTGATCGAAGGTGTGCTTGTGATAATTTAACCTTATATGACAAAATCGTCGAACATCTGTGATGTGGCTTTTGAAAAGCATACCAATAAGAATTATCACCTCGATCGCTTCAAAAAGTTATTTTCATGCGCTTGTACACGGGTATATTCGTATAGCACTCCACCTGAATGGAAACAAGAGAATTTAGGGATAAGTAACGCACATACTTTCGTTTCAATCGTTTTCACCTCGGGACATATCAGTGTATTTTGACTCCAGCCTCATTCAGCGTTATTTTTAGAGACCAAATTCGTGGTGATGTGACACGGCTACCTGGAGCTATTGCGCATATAAGTATGATTAACAAACTAGCCCGGCAACGCGTCCAGTCCCTGTACGATGTTTAATAAGTGGTGACAGTCCACATGCACCGAGTTGACTGATTGGGACCCCTCGGAATACGCGTCGTTATAACGGAGGCTCGCGTTCAGACGTGCCATGGGTGCAAATAGCCTGAATCAATTTAGTAGAAGTTTTTCAAAGATTCTGGTACGGCCATGGAGGTCGAAGGCCTAAAAATGAGCATGCCCAGCCGTTGCAGCAAAAGCAAAATTAAAAAATATACCATGAACTCGGTCGTTATCGACTACAGTTGTGGCTTTGCAGCGATTCATAATATATATTCTGTGAATTATCACCTGTATGCCTTGAAGCTATGTTGTTCAGACTTCGTTTACGCGTCAACGTAAACGCCGTTAATTATTTTGCCCAACTTGTTTCTGTTGCAGTGGTAGTCTACATATTACGTAACCTATTTCTAGGTTGAAAGGGGCAACCCGCGGTGAGCCGTGTTTCTGTAGCTGCAACAAATATTTACAGAAAACTTTGTTGGCTGAATTTGGCTAGATTTTTGATGGAGGCGGAAATGTTGTAGGCCCGTGTGCTCAAATTTAAGTGCCCGTTGAAGAACTCCAGGTGGTCAAAATTTTCGGAGCCCTGCACTACGGCGTCTCTCATAATCATATGGTGGTTTTCGGGCGTTCAACCCCACATATCAATAAATAAACTTTGGAGGGAAAGTACAAAGGTTTTCAGCGCTTTATGTATTGGTGAGAAACTTTAAACACACCTTTCTGAGAGAAACGATTCTCGGGAACTGCAGGGCTATAGGGCACCGTTTAATTTGTACTGCGGTTGATCTGAAAGTATGCTATGTCACATATATCGGCTTACATATTGTGCATGCACATCTGCACTTCACAGCAGAAGTTGTTGCAGTGATTATTGCATGGTAGTGTATACGTGTTCTGTGTGGCTACGCATCGCGTCCGACCTGGCAACACTGCTGGTTGGGCTCGTGGGGTGATTTTCGAACGTTGGAGTTGTGACTATTATAATATAACTATTATATTATATCTATTATATTATATCTTCATTATTCTAAATCTGAACAATAATTTTTAAAACCACTCGATTCTTGGCCAATCCCTCATAGTGGGTATGTGCCACGATCAATAAATGAATAGCAACAACGACTGCATCCGATTCTCAACCACTGCCGTACGTGATTACTTATTCCTGAAAAGGCTGCTATGGATATCTCAGAGACTGAACCATGGACATTCAGGTATTTGGTTGATGGCTGCATCGCTGTTCTTTTCGGGCTCTTGCAAGTCAACGACTATCTTGGAAACATAATCATAGGCGTCTGCGTCAGTGCTACAAGGTGGCTTCATTGTCTCGACAACTGCTTGTGCTGCGCTTACGTCGTGCTCACCTACTGTTGCCAGGACATCGCCTTCTTTGTCTGTTGCATGGTAAATGTAACTGATGCCTTAGTTCATGGCAGTGCAGATTGCGTTGTCAAGACTTTTGGTGCCTTGCTTCACTTGACGGCCTTTCTGAAGACGAGCTTCGCCAACGGGTGCAATGGAATGGCCTCAGCAGCATGCGCAGTTTTGTCCTGGTACCACAGCTTCCTGGCGCTTCTGATGAATTCAGCAGTACTGCTGCTGCAGATGCTACCGTACACAGCATTTCAGGTTGGGCGCTATGCGCTGAACGGCGTCGCTGTCACCGTGAAGTCAATCAAGACCTGCGTTACAGTGGCAGTTGACATTTTTATGAGTGCAGTCGTCTATGTGGCTTGTGGACTCTCACAGTTTCTCTTCGGTCAGCCGGTAGACGTAAACACGGGATTAGGAATCTTGCTGCTGATTGCGGTCATCGTGAAGATTGCTGTTCGTGCAAGGGCTCATCAAACCGTGTAATACTTTCCTCGCGCCTTCTCAACGCCATGAGAATTCGGAGGCCACAGCAGCGGTCGCAGCGCAATAGAGGGACGCAAAAACCACCATCTCCTCCGTTTACCATGACGTTGAGAAGAAGCACTACAGTTCACAGGGACAGTTTGACTCGCCTTAAACAAGAGCTTGAAGAATAACGGGAGAAACACTTCTGTGTCGTCTGTGTAAACCACCCACGTACCGTTCTTCTTATGCCTTGTCGTCCTTTTGCCCTGTGTAGCCAATGCATTGAGGTGGTGTTTCAGCAGGAGCAGGAGAACTGTCCATTGTGTCGACAAGTTATTTATGAAGCAATTACTGTGTATATCTGAACGTAGTCAAGGATTGACTCATTTTCATTACTGTGCAAGTACAAAAAGTACCAGGAAACATTTTTTTTCTTTCCCTGTATCATGTTCCTACACCAGTTTACTTGTGTGTGCATGTATAAAGGTTTCAGAACAGGCATAGCCTTGTGCAAAACTTATTGGACCAAGGTAGTGTGTACTGATTATAATGTAGTTGTGGCCTATTCAATGAAGAAAGCCGCAGTGTTCTGGCCATGAGAAAAAAACTGATAAACAAGAGTCCAAAATTGCCCTGTGTGCCGTCAAGTGGTGAGCTGACTGCTGTTGTGAGCCATGCTATGGCTACGTTTTGATGACAGCAGTTATCTCGACAGCAGACAGAATGCCACTAGAAAGCAGTTTCAGCGTGCACTCTGATAGTGTGTATACTTCCGCTCACAAGTCTATGCATTGCCTACACAGTGATTCACCAGAATGTAAATAGCCATTTGAACACTATCGTGTCTGACTGTGTTTGCAGTATATCCACTGTAGTCATTTTGGTAATTTAGCCTATATAAGACTTTGTGAATTGTATACCCAGTGAGCCGTTGTGATATTAGGTAAAGGAGAATTCAATTGTAGAGCCCGTATTCTAGCCAGATAAGTAGCCTCAAAACTGAATGAGCACTTCTGCACCACATAACTTACTTTGGCTAACCGGCTAACTAGTTGTGAATTAAATTTTTAATTAGTTTGTTTAAAAACAACATGAACACACTAGTGTGTCTTACCTAATTTGGGCCAAGCTAAAGTTTACAAATTAGCAAACTGCCTGCGACATGTTTGTAAAGCATTACAGTCACTTACTCATCTACACACCTTTATCATGCTGAAGCTGATGATAATTGTACCTGAGCACTTTGTAATGGGTAAGCCCTGAACAACCTATATGCGCAATAAAGATAGTGTGATGTCTGCTATAATTTCACACTTCTCTTATGAAATTTTACCTGTTTTAATGCGACGTGACACCTACATTGTTTTTTTTCAAAAGGTTGCAAACAGTGGGACAGCTCTACTTTCACACCGAAGGCCTGGATTTGACACTGGCTCAAAGGCATGACTTTTATTTTCTGAATTTTTCACTCATGGCACCACGTTTTTTGCGAAACAAGTTCTTTAATGCTGTCATGTTAAACAGGAAGCGAGATGTTGTGACCATCATTGTGTTGTATTGTGCTATCCCATTTTTTTCGCTTGAGGGTCATTCTATCTTTTTTTCTTCTTAGTCACGGTTGGGATGATGTTGAAATGGAAGACGAAGATGGCCTCGCACTGCGCGCCTACTATGATCTTTAGGATTCAGTCTGGGATGAAACGTAGAGGAAGATGACAGGCATTCCATCCATCTCTGTCTTTCAAAACCACTGGCAATTCGTTATTAGTTGTCTTTCGCACACTGGTAATTTTTTTTGGTTTCCCCTGCTTGGTTCACGAGTAAAGTTTAATTGCATGTATGATTGATCACTGATATAAATGAAAAAATTTACCCTTTCCATTTGAAGACATGACAATAAAGAATTTCCGGCTTGCGACATTGTTCCTTGTAAGATTGTATGAAAGTTTAGCTGAAAGAAAGCACATGCTGTTGTCTCGTGCATATTTTGTTTTTGCATTTTTGGCTACAAAATCGCACAAAACTGTGAGGAATGATGTCACGAGCTACAATCTTTGTAGCATGATAGCCTTAAATTCAATCCAAAATGAAATGTCACAATATTTTAAAATGCCGAAATTTGCACAGCTGTTAAAACGCATTGTTTAGGCAATATTTTTCTCTAAGTACCTAAGGGTTCACAACCAAAAAAATTATAATTATGCTAGAGGGGACCACTAGCAAAATGCTACTAGTTACTTTCTGTACCTCACTGGTATTTTTCGTATTTAGTTATTTTAGCCCAAGATAGCTGGGACGTGCTCCATGTCAGTAGATTTACCAGTACAGCTTAGCTTTGTTCATTCATGCTGCTGAGTCACTAAGGAAGTATGCACCGTATACGTATTCTGCCACCTGAGTGGTTCAAGTGGTTCACTTCAAAAATTAAATGCTGCAGTGTAGTAGTTGTTTGTATAGCCAATGGAAAAACTTGTTTTGCAAACAGTTCTTGCATTGGTTGAGGTATGTGTTGCTATTGTTTACTGCCATAAGATTTCGGTGATAACTCTCAAATGTATTGCATCTTTTTATTCTCGTGGGAATGAGAGCATGAAAGTTTAAGTGCATACTCGATTTTCATGCTCTCATTTACACTAATATTATTTTTTTAATACAGACAGAGTATTACTGTGTGAGATTTATTTACAGTGTGCCAGAAAGAAACTGACAACTGATTAAATTGTGTCTCAAGGTGAGAATAGTATAGCCAATAAAATAATTTGTTTTGCAAACAGTTCTTGCACTGGATGAAGTATCTTTTGCTATTGTTTACAGCCGTAAGATTCTGGCAATAACTCTCAAATGTATTGCATCTATTTTCATGTTTGTGGGCATGAAAATTAGGTGCATACTTGATTTTCATGCTTTCATTACCACTAATAATTTTTTTCACTACAAGCAGAGTATTACTGTGTGGGATTTATTTACAGAGTTTCAGAAATAGACTGACAACTGATTAAATTGTGTCTGAAGATGAAAGTAACAACGTGGAAATTGTTTTTGCTGATGTCATAAAGGTCGCCATGTTCTATTACCATACATGTTAGCATGTTAACCACAGTGCTGTAGTGTTTAACGTGCTTGGCTGCTGACTTCAAGGTCGCGGCTTCGATCCTGACTTTGGCGGTCGAATTTAAATGGAGGCAGAATGGTAGTGGTGCATGTACCGTGTGATGTTGGTGCGTGTTAAAAAAACAGTTGGTTGAAATTTTCGCAGCCACCCACAAAGGTGTCTATCATGATCATATCATGGTTTTGGAACGCTAAGCCTCAGACATTATTATTTTCAGTATGTTAAGCAGCTGCACAAACAAGGTGTATGACAGGCATATCCTGAGTAAAATGACAAAAACAATGATTGATAATTCAGTAAAAAGGGGTCGCCATCAAAGAAATATAATAATTAGCTTGTGACAATATCGACTACTGACGTCATCATGGCCACTATATTTGGGTAGCAACTTCATGAAAAGCTGCATCTATGATGTCATGCAAAATCTACCTTTAGAATTTAATAGAATTTCAGTGGTGTTAAAGTATGGTTATCATTTGAAATGGACAAAGTCACATATGACCATAGGTCCGCGAACTCATGAGTAGACTCGCTTGGACTCATTCAGCTTGAGCCGTGAGTCTGAGAGAGTCATGATGTGTAATATTTTGACGAGTTTGAGTCTGGTTGGAGATAAGTTTCGTGAGTGTGAGTCTGGCTGAGGAAACGTTTCGCGAGTTTGAATGAGTCCTAAGTGCAAGATATATTTCTTGAGTGAGTTTGATGAAGTTCTATTTGTTCTTGCCGACATATGCACATTGCTGCTTTGTGACAACCCCACTGTGAAGCCGATGGAGCCTCTCTCATGAACACAATTTGTTATGTACAAATGAGCTGCCAAAATGCACGGCACATTTTGTATTACAGAAGTCCTTAACCATCTTTCGTGCTTGGAGAAAAACTTTTGATGCAGCGGAAAGTAGTTGCTACTGTGAACCTCAGACAAATCTGGCTGTCTTGCACAGCAAGTAGAGTCTACAAGTGCCCTCGGTTTATACTGAGGCTCGCAATCACTTACTTTGCAAATTCTGGCGGCTGCTGTGTGGCGTCATGCAGCAAATTGCTTCTATTGGCTGTTCGCTGACATAAACCAAGAGTGGCATTTCTATAAGAGGTGCTTCTTGTAGTTGGGTGCTAGGGCTGCACTCTATAGTGGGGCATAACTGCCCACTATACGCTACCGCAACAGTAATGACGCAAAGAGAGAGTGATGGCATTTCAAAATGCCCGATCAAAATCAGTGTGTTCACTGATGTAGCTTCTTTCACCCCTTGTTATCTACTGCTATATCACTTCCACTGCGTTTATCAGGACAGAAAAATAGAGAAAGCATTTCAAACCTGTGTCAAAATTTTGCAACTGCACTTGTTCTTGACAAATTCGAAGTATATTTCCAGCGATCAGTTCTTGAGATAATAAGCTCCAATACTGAGGTCATTTGAAGATTACTGAGAAAAGTGATTTAGAACCCCTGAAGAAACATGTCAGTCTTTAGTTTGGCGTATCTTCTGTGTAATATTGTATTTGTAAGAGCATTGCATTGCAATTGTGATGTTATTTATACTTTATTTATTTATACTTATACCTATAGCGCCCTCTGGGGACATTGTTGTAGGGGCTTTACAAATTCAAAATACAATTAAATCAGTTTGGACAAGTTAAATTTCACGGCACACAAAAAATAAAAACAAATAAAAATACCTAAATCAAAGCATACAATATTAGTATGTGACCACATACTCCTTCAAAAGGGAAGGAAACGCTGTGGAAGGGGTGGCCACAATGTTTTTTTGAAGACTGTTCCATTCATGCATAGTTTTAGGGTAAAAAAAAGTATTTGCATACGTTGATGTTCGGCACATATATTCACACACTTTCAAAGGATGGTCCGGTCGTGATGAGATGTATGTTGGTGGTCTGATGTATTTGTTTTTATCGATCCCAGTTTTGTCGTTTATTAGGTTGTAGAAAAAACATAGCCTGATATATTTACACCTTGAGGAGAGTAACAGCCAACCAAGCTGTGCAAAGGTTTACAAAACCACCCTACACCACGCCCTCACAGACCGCACGCCCGGCTGCTTATACATCACCTTGGGCGGCACCACCAGTCACCAATCCTTGCAGGACGTCCGATAACCGACCGATTTGCTAGGCCTGCTTCAGTCCCGGACACGTTGCCCGCTACTGCCGCCGTTCAACGTGGCTGGCAAAGATCAAGGTATGATAACTCACTCTTTTCATCTAAACAGACTTGTCCTTATGAAGTTTGGCATCAGCATTGTTTTAAGGCGCAGTGGCCGTTACCACAAGCAACAATTTTCGATTGCGAGAACCGGATACATATCTCTGAGAACGGTGCCTTCTTTGCATGGCTGCACATTAAATTCGAGTGCCTAGACGAATTCGAGAGTATACTACAGCTACATGCGATTTTCAAAGCCATGCTTCTGAGCCAATGCTGCAAACAATCGCACAAAAATAAACTGGCCAACCTACAATAGCGACATACAAGGGGTGCGTGTGCGCCAAGAAAGTGCGCTATGCTTTAACAAAGAAGGCTCCGGGAACATTTTAATGTTCCCGGAGCCTTCTTTAAAAAAAGCGGCTGTTAAAAAAAGCGGCTTGTAGTGCCCTCGAAGAGCACGTTGCGTCTACTGGACACAATATCATCTGTGATAATAGCCGTATCATTGCCACGAAAAGAAAGTTGTTTCTGCAATTGCACATGGAATATTGGCCATTTGGACTACTGCGCATACACTAAACAGAAATATTGGGACACTGCCCCCAGGTACACTGCAACACATGCACAATAACACGTACAGACATGAACAAAAGAGTGCAGACCATGATATCGTGTGGCAGAATGCATCGACGCTTCATCAAATATTGTGGCACCTGCTGTGGTGCGCATGCACGTCCCGTCATTGTCAGATCACCTCTCATGTCGCTTTGTTTGATGAGATTATGACGCCCGTAGCCAAAATGGCTAGTGGGTTCTTTGCCTCAAAGAATCTCGACCATTCTTTCACGTAGTGGCTCTGCTGATTTAAGCGCCGGGCTCAAGTAATTTTTCCATCGCCACATTAGTCTTACTAAGCATAGCTAGCAACGCATAACCTGATGATGCCAAGCTTTCAAAATTAAGTTTTCTCAGCCCAGCTGGTCTTTGTTGTGTTAAACCAAGATAACTTTAAGAAGCCTAGTTAACCCAAAGTAAGCATAGCCAAAAGTAATCAAACCTGTTACAACATGGTATCACCTAATAAAATCAGGCATAAGTAGGTTACATTAAAAGCTGGTTCCAATCAAGTCTAGTCCAGCTGGCTGTCTTCATGTTAAGTCAAGTTAAGCTTAGATGTGAGTCAAGGTAAGTATAGCCAAAGATAGTTAGACATAGTTGATCACAATATCCATTCACTGAGCCGACCGTTCTTAGCCTAAATAGTATGAACCTAATAGTGACTTCTTCCAGTGCTGGGCTTTTCTGGGTACACAGGGGATTCGACTTGCAATAATTGACCACTATAGTGGTCAGTTAATTCAAATTGACTTCCCCGTGACCCCAGAAAAGCTAAGACCTGTAGTTTATCAGTTCGATTTGAATATTTTGACCACTATATTGGTCAGTTATTTAGGTTGAATTCCCCGTGACTACAGAAAAGTCAACACCTGTGGTCCATTAGTTCAAGTTGAATTCCTCGTTAACCCAGAAAATCCAAGCGCAGAAACAGACGAAATACTCCTTCTCGACTCCAAACTTAATCAGCTCATTCAGGTCTAATGAGCTTTAGTACAGACACAGATAAGTGTCTCAAATAGAAATAACCAGTTGTAATTTTCATAATTATGCAACATCGCTTACCTTAGCTGCGCTTATTTCAATCATTCATAGGTGAAATTTTTTTCGTGATCATTAGATATAGCTTAGCTTAACAAAACTTGACTCTGCCAGCAGCAATTGGTATCTTTCTGAACTTAGATTATCTGAGTTTATGAAATATTTTAGTTATCTTTAGTTAGGTATGAATTTTAGGTATGATTAAGTATGAAGGTATGAAGTTAGGTAAGAATTTTAGTTAGGTATGAATTTTAGTTATCTTTATTTAGGTATGAAATAAGTAGATCTTAATTATTGTATTAGGATGCCTAATCAGATTATTCTACGCCTACCTTAGTGCCATTTAGTTAGCTTAGGTATGCATGCTTAGTGCAGTTATGTCCCGTGAAACTAGTATGTAGGCATGTTGTGTTAGATCACATGCTAATTGATTGGACATAATTAGTATTCATCCCAGTTGATATAAACTAGACCTAAAGAGTTTAATTGTTGTCGAGTCAGTAAAATATAATTGTTCTCTATGATCTTAACTTCCCTACACTTTCAGGAATCTGAATCTGATAGGTTGGCCACAATTAGATTCACCTTAATAGGCTCAATATGCTTGGATAAACTAAGGAACACCGTGATCGACTATGCCTAATTAACTTTATTAGCTATGACTGTACTTACCTCGTATCATTTTAAGGGTATATGGTAGGGCAAACTTCGAAACCCGGCTTCGGTGGCTGCATTTCCAATCAAGGCGGAAATGTTGTAGGCCCGTGTGCTCAGAGTTGGGCGCACGTTAAAGAACCCCAGGTGGTCAAATTTCCGGAGCCCTTCACTACGGCGTATCTCATAATCATATGGTGGTTTTGGGACGTTATACCCCACATATCAATCATTCTAAGGCAAACCCTCCAAAGAATAAAATTTGCGATTCTGGCACCAAAATATTCACTGTACTTTGAGGAACAAACCAGTGGAAGCGCGACGTCGAGCGACTGCTCTAAGTGGTTTAAATGGTGCGCCAATGTTCGCGGCAGGCCCTTCGGGGTAAGCAGAATGCCCACGTAAAACTTCGTTTTTCTCAAATTCTGTAAATTTTCAAATTTATGTACCTTTTTTTTCAAAAAGTATTGAATCAATTTCAACTATACTTTGTATGCATGAGCTACAACAAGTAAGAGATAATCTAAACTAAAAAAATGCTGCTTTCATAAAAAGTGAAGCTGTAAAAAATTTACAGTATTTGCCTTCATTGGCTTTGTGCAAGCAGTAATTTAATTTTTTTTACAAAGACATCATGAGAAATATAATGTCTTTTTAATTCAGATGTAACTTGTGATTCTCTACAATAACACAGCTAAATATCATTACATTCCCTTTGGTAGTTGCAGAGAAAAAGCACACTGAATAAGTGAGCGCCCTTTAAAATTTATGAGCGGGCCTCAGAAAAGATAGACAACCAAGGCATAAAAAAAAAGGTGTCACTTGATACTCAGTAGCAATTTTTGTGACCACTTAAAGTTTTATGGAAACACTTGCTGCCATTTGCAACATACTATGCTAAAACTGACATTTACACTATCATACTCCCTTAACTTCGCTTAACATGATGAGAGCAAGGTAGACTAGACGTGATTACTGTAGACTCAGCTTAAAGTGACCTACTTATGCCTGACTTTATTAGGTCATACCATGCTCAACTAAGTTTGATTAGTTTCGAGTACACTTACTTTGGCTTAATAAGGCTTATCTCCACCTGGCGAGAAAAGCAATTAGACTGGGCTGAGAAAAATTAATTTTGTATGCTTGGCTTTCTTAGACTATACGATGCAGCTGGCTGTGCCTAGTTGGGTTAATTAGCCTATGTGAGAATTGATGGGTGTTTAACAACACTGAAAAAAACAACCCCTGCAGTGTAACCCTTCTACAGCCGTTACAAAAAAAAAAACGTGGCACATGTTTATGGAACAAAGAAAGCGGCACCAATGTTGTCGCTTTGGCTATCAGCTCCGTCACCCATCAAGCAAAGTGACATGAGAGTCCACTTGATAATGACGGGATGGGCATGCGCATATATGAGCAGGCATCATGTTAATAGATGGGGTGTGAATGCAGTTTGCCCTGTATTCACATGGTCTGCACATTTTGCTCACGCCTGTACCTAAGAGCGTACCACTACGACGCAAGGCTCATGTGCAGGAAGTCGGACCATTTTTTTAAATTTTTGTGTCTTTTACCTTGGTCGGCATTTTTGTTTAATTTCACTGTGTTCTAGACCAGATGGCATTCCATCAGACTCTTGAAAATAATTGCAGTAAATACACTGCTTTTTGAAGTGCATATTAGACAATTTTGTCCTTGTTTTAATACTGCACAGCAAAACAATTTAACTATTAGGTGTCTTATTCTAGTACTGATAATTTATTTAGTTGTATTCAAAAGATTACACCATCAATGCATTGTTCTCTTTTTTGTACTTTGATTTTAAAAGCATGCATCTCGTGAGTTCACCTTTCTCGAACTTTGTGTGCGACATTTATAACGGCATTTGCATCATTGCTGCTACCCATTTACATCGATGAAGAGGGTCTAAGGTGATAAAATATTCTTTTCATCTTGCTGATCAATTGTTCATGTCATTGCACAAGTGTATATCTTCATCATTTTTCATTGTTTGCCTTCTTTCAACTTGTGCTTGGTGTTCTAGTTAATAAGGAAGTTTGTCACTACTAGGTCACCTGTTACTGCTAGAACACATCACATTATGATATGTTTAGTAGAGATGGTCTCAACAGGCTCCGATTTCTGCAGTCACCTGTTTGGATTGTGAAATAAAATGGGAATACATGCGCACTATTAGGACTGTGTTTTGGAAACAGAGACGGGGTTGGTAGAAACTAGGCACCTGATTTTTAATTAGGGGTTTATTTATTAAAATTTTTGTAACCAACACTACTGTCATTCCAATGAAAACTGTTTTCTGTGGAGACAGTTAGCATAAGGCCAACTCACAGTCTGTATGAAGGGGCATCGGTATAGATGTGTGGATGAAGAAGTTGTGGGAAGCACAAATTGCTCATATGGTGCTATTTGACACATATTTTTAACCTCATTATGATGAAGTCACAACAATTTTGAAACTTATGTTATTGTTACTTTCCATATTCTTTTTCTATACATAATTTTGAAGAAAACAAGTGATCAGGTCTGTGCAGAAGAAAGACCGAGTGCCTCTGACAGGCTAACAGGACGTTTACTGTGGATTGAGATTTTTGGTAGACTATCAGCATATACATTGATGATAAACAGCATGAGCGTAATCAATGCTGTCAATCAGGCCTGCAGTAGAAAATTTTTCTGTGCCAAATCAGTTCATACATCAGTGAAAACGGAGAAGGGTTGGTGAGTGATCATACCCTCCAGATCTAACTAATCAAACTCTTCACTAAAATGTACGTCCCTTTCCTTCTCGAATGACTGTTTCCTATAGGCTTGTGCGAATAATCGAGTGCTTCAAATATTCGAACAAATAGTTGAGTATTTGAATTCGCTTCGATTATCATTTAAAATATCGAATATTTTCTAAGTATTCAATATGAACGAATAGATGTATATTAATCCACATGTCACCACAACTAAAGGTGGTTTCAGTGCAATGTGGGAATGCTAAGCCAAGAAAACATTTATAAAAAAATCGCTTTGTTGCAAAGCTTCTCCTTTAAATATAAAGGGGCTCTGCAACACTTACGGAACATTGTGAGAAAATACTACCCATTGGTAGTCGAAGCTACTGAAAATACCCGAGGTAAATAATATAGCGCAGCACGCAACCTGTATTCACAATCACTTTTCAAAGCTAAAAATTTCTTTCTTCCCTCAGCAAATGAAACTACAACCTCAAATATCACTTGCCACAGTCATTGGCTGATTTGAGCATGATGCGCTCATCGTTGCCGGAGCCACCGCGGGAGGACGCCGCTTGTCCTCTCAAGGTGGGTGTAGCGTATTTTTTTTCACCGTAACATTCCCTCCTGCTTAACTTCCAGCTATATTGATGGGACGAGAAGAGAGAATGCGATTCCAGCGTGTGTGAAATTCTTGGAACTCCGCTCGTACTGGACTACTTCTAGAAACATTTCGGCGGTAAATTTGTGAGGCAATAAGCATGTTTACTGGCTCCATGGCTACCTGAAAAAGTGTTGCAGGGCCCCTTTAAAGAAACATGTTACCCTCAAATAATTGTTCATTTTATTAAACTTGTTATGACGACTTATATGCTCCAAATATAATAAATTTAAGAACGTTAAGTATCGTACAGGTTATCACTCGCATCCTACCGAAACTACTACAGAAGGTTGTTTTGGCTTCGTTTGAACAAAAAAAAAAAAAGAAGGCATTTGCATAGAGCCCCTATTTCACTTCAAAAGAAATACTGTGCAGGTTAGTTATGTCACGATAAATATTCCTTTTTGTTATATGTGATACATATAATTCAAATTCAATTTGAATTTATTTGATCACAACCACTATTCGCTACGAGTTCGCTTCTAACCTAAAATTCACTATTTGCACAAGCCTAGTGATGAGCTTTGCCTTCGAGATATTTTAATTTGGTGTTGAAGTAAGCACAAGTGCTCATTTTAGTTGGTAGCCCTTTACAATATCAGCCCTAGTAGAGCATAAAGTGGGGATTCGTGTGGTGCTGAAAGAGTAAAGGGAGCATTATTAACACCACAGACAAGTTGGCGGGGCGTTTGCAAGATTGCATCTGACACCCCTCTGACCGTGTTAGTGGGCTGCTCTTAAGGGGGTTCTGGCTGCCTATGCCAGCGGCTTTTGAAGTACTGTAGCTATACTTTTTTTTATTAGGGGGCACTGTGCTTGGCAGGTGACACGAGTGTCTCATATCACTTTGAAGAATGTGCTTGATGCTTTGCACGCTAACTCGATGCTTTAGCACCCACGTCTCATTTTTTCTGCATGCAAGGCACAAGTTTAGATAGTGTGCTGCCAATGTCACTAAAGGTTGAGCGCACGTGATCTTATTACCCCATTGCGGTAGATTTAGTAAGAAAACTAAACACCACGAGTTAAAAAAATTGCATAAACAAACAAGCTTTGTACCAAAGATTGACTATCTGTACTGTTTTTATCATTACTACATATAACACTAATGAGAAGAGCAGACAATAATGTTTGGGAAATATTATCTTTTTATATTATTGTTCATTAGTTCTAATTAGTATACTGCCTAAGAAAGAATGATCTCTTGAATTTATCTATTTTTACATCACAAAAAAGAGAGACCATGCATCGATTTGTGATGTGAGACTGAGCAGTTGTTTTCAAGCAAATCGATGCATCCATATTATATGACAAACAAGAATGACTTTTATATAACCAAGAAGAAGAAAGAAGGGGAAGATTAAGTGCTCTAAACATATTTATTCTCCTTGTAGAATGTAACAATGAAAGAGCTTTGTGTAGGGCTCAGACCAGTATGAGCAATAACTGCGGAACTTTCCACCGAAATACAAGTAATACACTCAACTCTGTCAGAGGAATTGTTATTGGATCTCAAGGAATGGAATTTAAGAAAAAAAATGAAGCATCGTTACCTAATCCAAAGGGTGGCTAACAACTGCAGTGGCTTCAAAGAGCACGACACCCTAAAAATGGTACAAGCTCTCTTCAACAGCTGCATAGCGTACGGAACTCCCAACCTCAACCTGAAGACAGTGGAGAAACTAAACCTTAATATGCTGATAGGAAAGGCTACTAAGCTTTTCCTAGGACTGCCGCCAGCCGCCTCCACTGACCAATCGCTTCGCATGGGAGTTGACAATACGTGGGAAGAACTCACCGAAGCACACCTCATCAACGAGGTCGAAAGACTGAAGCTGTTCCTCCCAGGTCAAGCCATCCTTCGACACACAGCATACGAGACCACAGTAGAACCCAACGAAAAACGCAAAGGCAAACGACCGTCACAGCTCCGAGAATGCCTGGAAATTCAGGAGATCCTATGAATACTCAACATCACCGAGCAAGGCGGCTCGCCAGGGTTAACATGATCCGGAAAAAAACTACGGCAATTACCCACAGGCGCGATACGTGGACACTGCCAAATATCCGGGGCGTAACGCTTTCACGATTACCATCACAGATTACAAGGGCACCGTACTGGCATCAGCGACTATCCTCGCCAAACGAGCGGAAACAGCTGAAGAGGCTGCTATAGCACTCGCCACCCAGATGAGTTAGGATCCCATCGTGGTCTTTACCGACTCTCAAACAGCGGCACGGAACTACCTGAAAGGCAGGGTCTCCACGGTAGCAATAAGGCTACTAAAGCGCATGGACAACCCTCCTCCCTACACATGCATTGTGTAGTTTCCAGGTCATGAAGGTTTCGGGGGAAATGAAGCGGCACACACCGCAGCCCGCGAATGCGTCAACCGGTTATTCCCGCACGAGATCCGAGGCTCCTCCCACACAAACACAGAAGCAGAGGCAAAAGAACCCGTACCACTAACGCATCATGCATTGCTGCAACATTATCGGCTCGAACGCAGGTCATACCCTCCGCCACATCGAAAACTCACAAGAGACGAAGGCACTGACTACAGGCGTCTTCAAAGCAACACCTTCACCCACAGCATACTATTGCACCATATGAGGCCAACTTTGCACAGCTACATCTGTCCTCACTGCAATGTGGCAGACACTCTGGCGCACCACCTACTGCACTGCACAGTAAGCGTCCCAAGGCTACAAGCAGCAGCACCACGTGCGGACCAAGACCTCCTCAGTGAAGCGTGGGAGGCTGCGGAATCCCAGCTGGACATGGTCGAGTAGCGTCAACTCGTCGCTCGAGCCCAGCGGACTGTCCAGGCCAGAGGCTTACTGGAATAGGGGACCCTCCCACCTTCACTCACAAGCTTAATTCAGTAAATTTTTTTCTTTCTCTCTCAACGCAGCTGTGAAAACTCGCCCGAACTTATGTGGCGTGAAACATACAGAAATAAAGCTTAGGCAACACGCTGCATGGAACATGAAGCCGAAACGTCGCACGTGAAACCAAAAACCCCAAACACCGGCAATTGCCTTTGACAACTCATAAAGTCAGCTGCAGCGTAAGCTTAGCTTCAATCTATAGCACCGTTTTCTTGTTCGGGCGTGGTCATGTTACTGAGGGTGGTTTCTGATGATTTGGTACCCGTCATTGTTCGCTTTTGACTTTCTCTCGTACGCAACCTGTAACAGAAGTCTATTTATAAAGGCATGTGCAAGCAGATTCTGTAATGGTTGGGCCTATTTCTGACATGTGAATGGACTAGGTCGGGGAGACCATTGGTGGGAAACGGGGACACGCTGATTGTAAGCACTGCAACAGCAGCTAAGCTTTTCCCAATGTCACTTCTTAACACAATGAAGAAAGCTATAGATGAAGCTAATGATACTGACTCTGAATAAGAGTTTGGACTTGATCTTTTTTTTAATCTTCATCAATGTTTTCATATAGTTGCAACCACGATGAATTAGACAATTCTGGGTTCTTTATTCTAACTGCCATAACAATTTTAGGAAGCCGCATTCTTTCACAGAGAGCTAAAGGAGTTCGTGGTTATCCTTCTGGTCTGCCTTCGATCTAGCTGTTAAATGCCGTATTCGTTTCTGAAAAGAGGGAATTCATACATTTTGGTTATTTACATAACGAAAGTTATTGCTTTTGACACTTGGCAATAAACTTTTACCATTGGCAATAAACTATTGTCATATGCTAAAGAAAATTTGTTATTTTTCATTGTCTCTAGAATTTTTTGAAAAAAAAGTGAAGAAAACAGGTTTTTTTCCAATTGCTCAAAATTTCAGGAAATTTCGCATCATTAATTTTGTCCCGCTTTCGGCCAAAAGCCTGCTCCTAGTCATGGTCAGCTAGCTTGGTTACCCCACCCCTTAGCTCACTATGGCTAGATGATCCGCTTTCTTTTTTACTTTTTTTCTCTTTATTTCTATCACTTTGTTTCTATTTTTCTATCCACATTTTCTCCTTCTCTTGCCCATAGACATATGATTTCCTTAAATGCGTGTTCTGCGGTTCAGATGCTCGCGTTTAATTTGAACGTAGGTACCAGCTATGGTTGAGATCCTGCCAAGCAATTTCGAATTCCTGAAGGAAAACATTTGCTTGTGTGCAAAAAGGTTTCAAGAAATGTCGAGATAGGAGAGAATGCACTCAGTTCAACTTACAAAAAAAGGGGTTTCCTTTAGGAATGCAGTACCAACCAGCCCAAGTAGCCATCCTATAGGTAAAAGTTTATTGCATTTAATTTAATTATTTCTTCTCTTCCTCCTCTTTTTATCTCCTATCCTCTCTGCCGGCTCATTTCTCTCTTTTCTACTTTTTCTACCAAGATTTTTTGCTTAAAACTTGCATGTGTGCTCTTTACTCCTCCCCATTTTACAAGGCTTTATTCTCTCCCACCCCAGGCTCCAACTTCCCCATCACTCGCCTTCTTTGGTCCACACATATGCCCAAGTTTATGCGTACTTACTTTAAGGCTCTCTGTTTAACTATAATACATGTTGAATCCTTCCGTCCATTCATTCATAATAGAACATAATTCCTTACACCCGTAAAATGAAGTAATTTTTATAAAACCAAATCATGCTATAAAACCACAATGTGGTGGATCTGGTTTTGCAGTACTTATAGGAAACCATACGATTTTTCTCAAAGTGAGATCAGAATGGCTTAACTGCTGTCTGGTTTGAGCTTGGGTCAGTTGAAATGCACAAAATGGCGCTTGGGTGCAGCAAAACATGTCCCTGGCAAAACTCGGCGTATCGGTATTGTTATTCGTGCAAGAACCACTCGAACGTCAAAACTTCGCGTGCTGCTACGAAAGTATCTATAATTAAATAAAGACATCATTTGATAGAGTTCTCCTTGCGTGTGCTTAGCTGTGTCAGATTTTTGATCTTTGCTGTTGTTTCTGATGGCCCCCGCTCATAGCCGTCCAGTCACAGCGAAGCGTCAATCTTCTTGTACGCGCTTTCACTTCTGGCACCTCAAGTGTTCGAGATGTTCCTGCCAGTGGTCAGTTCCTGTATGTTTAGGTCTCTTCATTCAACCACGAAGTTTGCGTGCGACGCAACATAGTCGAGAAGTGCTCAGCTCCGACGGTGCGGGACTTGAACTAAGCGCGGAAGGCAACGGTCGTCTGCTTCTCCCGTAACCTCCAGTACCTACATGCGGTCGACACTAATCATTGAATATGTAATAGTTCAAATATTGTTCCAATAAAACAGTTTAGAATTTTCTTTTTTTATAAACATTTAGCTGTTTAAAGTGTTCTTACTGAACTATGCTTGATTTTTTGTTTATTGTTCTTTCAACAAGCCCGGCCACGGTGTGCAGACGACATCGAAATAGTGGTCTCTCAGTCAGATCGCATTGCATGGACTGCGATAATTTTGATTCCAATCACGCCTGATCGTGATTAAAGGTGACCATGTTGCAGCACCTAATCCGGATTATGAATAACCCGGATAGACACTATTCGCGATTAAAAAGTGCCCGTGTGACACTGGTATTACCGGTTATGTTGCTTTTGGCTACCAGCAGAATTCAGACTGCTAACAATTTGCTCTATATGCTCCATGAAGGGAGAAAGATATGGTCACTACAATTCGCATGTCACAATGTAATTTTTATGGCTGCGCTGCATCATGCATCGACAGCATTTTTTTGGGATATTAGCAACAACCACGAACAACAATGCTGTGACTGGCTGTGATTCCATTAGGTGAGGCAGCAGTGGGGTGGGGGCGAGAGGGTCATACAAAATAAAACTTTATCGGGTGCTTGCTCAAACTGTGCAACATATAAGTAAGTAAGTGAATAAATAAATTTTACAGGGTCTCCAGCAGGTGTAGGCGTTCCGTGGCAGAATTTTTTTTGTTTTTGGTGGCAACAATCAGTGAGCAGAAGTCTTTGCGAAAATCGCTCCAACTTGACTGCCAAGTTGGAGGGTTATTTTCTTGCTGCCTGTGTCCAGAAAATCACGCTCGTCTTTTTGAAAGCCCGCAGTACTTGAAGTTCAAGGAGGTGAGAATTGAAAGAGAGTGCATGTAATCAGCCTGCTTTTTGTTGTCATTGCAAATCGGCATTGTAAAAAAAACATGATGTGCTAAGCCTAGCTGCGGCTGTGCGCGCGGGACATGTCTTCTGAAAATTGTTGTCGAAGACGCCACTTATTAGAGTGCTCTTGTATGACGATTCGCTGTTTGTACTCGCTTGCTATTTTTTAGCGCAGTTGCAGTCGTGGCACTGTGGTTGCGGGCTCTTACGATGCCTTGAGTCGGCAGCCAGACGACGCTTTCGCGCTATGTGAGTCGCTACCCCCATATCGCCCGTACTCTGTTATTTGATTTTGACCTTCGGTTACAGCCATAGTACAGTGAGAGGAATAGTCGCAAATTATAGACGCGCAGTTGGCGAGGTAACCGAAGATTGAAAATAAGGAGCAAACGTAACCGTCATGAGTACGTATATTGTACCGCTTTAATTCAGTTTCACCAAGTGATGCGGTTCCCCGGGTGCTCTATGCATCAATGGTGGTGGAGTAAATGTATTTCGTCACGGCATTTGCAGAGGTGAGTGATATTGAAGTACAAGGAAATGAAACGCTGTCCCGTGCTTGAAAAATTGAGATTCGTATCATAATTCACCATGTAGGTCTGTTTGGTCGAAATTGATGCGATATGTGGTCGTGACTGTACCATAATTTATTGGTAACCATAGCATTTTGTTAGTGAAAAAGCAGAAATATTTAATGAGTCCCAGATAAATGCCTTGTAAGTGTTCGCAGAAGATATGTTCAAGAAACCTGCCACTACGAATGTACAGATCGAAACTTTTGGTTGCCACAGACATACTTCTTTGTCGCTGGTAAGCCCAGGCACATGTGGAATTTTTGTGGCACATTGTAGTTACTGATTTTTACTTGACAAAATGAATATCGTGCTATAAAAAGAGTAACAACATCTTGACGGTAAGAGGGGATTGATTTAATGTTCTAGAATCATGCAGCCAATACTAGTTTTTTGCATTTTGTCCTATTTAATTTTAATTATTAAGACTGAATCACTAAAACAAAATATGGTATTTGCATCACTTGTAGATAATGTTGCTAATGCTATATGCTAAAAAAGATCAATTAGCAGATTTATAGGTCTTTAAATATTGAAAATATCAAAGAAGATCAGTGAGGCTGCTGCCATTGTGTGGTCATGTTTTGTAGTGTTTGTGACATGGTACAGATTGACTTCATCAAAATTTGGGAGATGTCATGTAGAACGCTCTATACAGCTATATACCATCTAGCCAATGTCACGAGTAGAGTGCCGGGCATCAAGCAGCCTAAATACGGGCAAGCGCAAGCTACTGTCGCCTGCTGCTATTAACACTGGGGCTTGCTTGCTTGCTCGTGTGTTTAGCTGTCATCTTCACTTAGTTTGCCCCCACCTGGTAGTCGAGTGATTATAGTGCTTGTCTGCCGACTAGAAAGTTGTGGGATCGAATTTGAGCTGCGGCGGAATTTCGATAGAGGGAAAATGCTAGAGGCTCATGAGCTTAGATTTAGGTGCACATTAATGTACCCCAGGTGGTCTAGTTCCCTGGAGCCTTTCATCAAGGCATCCCTCATTTCCGCATAATTGTTTTCTTAAGTTTTAGATGCTCATTTGCTAAATTGCGATTTGCAGGCAAAAGTTCAATGCATTAAAAGTTGTTTTGGGCAAGTGTCCCACAGTAAACAGAGAACTAGTCTCCCTTATATAGTTATTGGCAGATGTAAAAAGTTTGCGTGTACTTCATGTAACGCAATCACTATTGGAAAATACATATTTGCATAGAAATGCCTTGCCATTGTATATTCATTCCCATGCAAGTTGTGCAGTTTAAACTTGATTTAAATCAATGAAGGGATGTCTCTGCTGAAATTGTTTTGAATTGAGAAATTTATAAAATCTAGAAAGAGGCTTTTCAGCCCTCTTAAAGCAAATGAAGTTGTAACTCACTGACCCACAAAAGCTATCAGCATTGCATTGCTGATGACCCCCGCCTATGCGTGTGAATCTGTGAAAAGTCTCACATGAGCAGCAATGACATGGTGGGGCTCCACGTCCAAGCGACAGAGGTCAGATTGACTGGCACATAGCACCATGACATGCTGCAAAGAGGAGGAGAATGAATGCAGTGATTGTGCAAGCAGGCTGAGCAAGAAATTTGCAAGGAGGCTGTCTGGCATGTGCCATAAAATAACCAGAGGAACTACTATGACCCCTAGCATCATCTAGCTCATAAGAGCAATATTGACTGAAGAGCTTGTTCTGTACATGGGTGTGACTGACAGCCTTGTTAAAATAAATCTAAGGCCGTGTCTAAGGTGTCAAGATGTTTTAATTCATATCAGTGGTTTGTCTGCTCGAAGAACATTCCTCCATCAAAATTAAGAAGAAATTACCCCTTCCTTGCTCATTTATTACAGGAAATGCTTTGTTTGTTGTGGTGGTTAAGTTCATAATGCTATTTAGGGGTGATGGCACCTTTTAACCTAATTGATACCTGTTGGGGAATGGAAATCTTTTCTTTACTTCAGATACATCTGGCTTCATTAGATCAAGCTTTAACTGTAGTGATTTTATCCTGTTAAATGTGCAATGCCACTAACGTTGGGGCCTTTCAATTATGTCTTAACAGTTTTAAAACGACAGGAAAGCAATAGAGAAGACAGCAGATGGTACTGCCCTGTCTCCTTTATTTCTTTCATGTAGTTTTAACGCTGTGTTTTATACCATATACTATAGCCACATGGCAGATCTATGCCTAGTTCACACTGAAACATCCGCTTTCTACAGCGAATGAAATTCCCCTGCCGCCGAAACGCAGCGTCGTTCGCACTGGACGTGTCCCGCGCCACTGAATATGCCATCTACTACGGGGTGAACGCGGGATGGATGCGCTGTCACCCGGTTGTTGTCGTGGCTCGTAAACGCTACTACGCTATCCGGTGGTGTATACTTCGACGATTCTCGTACACAAAAAGCAAGAAAAGACAGTACTGCTTACTTTGCTGGCAAGTGGCTGTTTTGTAATGCACGAAGAGCAGAAAAACCACCGACGCCAGCGGCGTTGGTGGGTTCGTTTTGCTCTGCAAGACCGCAACAAGCTCAGTCACGCCAACAGCAAGCTCGGTCACCTCTTTCACGAAATACAGAGGCAAAGGAGGCACAGAGTAGGTTAAACTCCCGTTGGTTTCAACATTCAGTTACGTGCACTGCAGCATAACAAGTGAGTAGGGCTTGGCCGCCATTTTTCAAAACTCCTTGACTAGCACTCCTATTGGTCCGCGGTGACCGATTCGGTGGCAGACGCCGCAAAAATTGGTTCGACAGCGATCGGCGCGGAGAGGGCCCTTTCGGCGGATCTCGCCGCCGCCGAAGCGGATTCGGAGCACTTTCGGCGGCCGGAATGCTCAGTGTGAACGCTGCCTTAGAGCACATTCACTGTCACAGAAAGTCATGTTACAATCTTTTGGTGGTGCCGTTGAACCCTATACAGGGTGTCTACCGACCTTGAAGACCAGGAATTCTCAGGGATTTCTGATAGTTGCGAAAAACTTGGAGAAAATTTAATGAAATAGTGCTCCCATTAGAGAAATTCACCGTAACTTCACTTTAAGTGAATGGAAGTCTATAACCCTGCCTTGACATTTTGTGACCACATTTTTCTAAGCTTGGGCGAATATTCAAATGCTTCAAATTTTTGAAGTCGCTTTGATTTGAATTTAAATTAATGAAAGTTTTGAAGTATGCGAAATGGAAGAATAGGTGTATTTTCGCACATGCTCCATTAGAGTATGAGTATGCTCCATTAGAGTATGCCTCCATTGGAGTATGATGGAATCAGAGGAAGTCGACTCATGAGTCAGTCCGCCAACCAATGGTTGAATGTACATATGACCTATATGTTTTACGTGACCGAGAGCTAATTAGTTAACTTTAGTTTGCCAATTTTATTATTTCTACTCAAATTGGTAAAAATAATTAATTGGTTGAACCTCGTTTAAAATAGCCTCAGAATCAAGGATTTATTTTTTTGCTTGAATCTGCCTGGTTTTTACTCTGAGGTAACAAAAATGCGTGAAACACGCGAAGTAAGGAATAAACACGCGCGGTCGTGCCGAGGTGCTGCGGGCACGCGAGGAAGCAAGACGTGCGGCGTATCGGCTCTATCAATTTTAGGCTGGTGCCATGGCTCAATCATCTGAACTCCACCAAGCCCGACTTTCATCGATGCAGCAAGTCATCTGGACCCCATTGGAATCCAGTTTGGCCCAGCGGGCCATAGGGGCGAGGTTGTTACGCTTAACGGTGACGCTGGTACCTGGTGGCCAAGAACGCTGACGGCGTTGCATCGGCCACCCGAGGTAACATGGCAGCCACTGCGTCTTACCTGTGGGGTTACGATCCCGAAGACATGGCCTGGACGACAGTTCCACCTTGTCAAAACGACAAGTACACTGTTCTGGGTTTTTGCACCAATCGCTGAATGAAGCAGTCGCGCATCGCGCGTCCGTTCAAGCAAGGACAGTGGCGTCCAGCGCCATCTCGGCCTCCGGAACACCGACCGGCAAGAGGCAGCTTCCAGTATCGCGCGCTGCAGGAGGCAAAGGCAAGGCTATTACAAACTAAAGGCCTCACCCATTCTCAAAACCGGGCCCGGGGAACGCAAACAGGCCTCGGTGCATCCAGCCTTCTAGGAAAACTGCTACAGAGCCACCTTTATGGCCTAACTCGGACCCGAGTTGGCAAAGTCAATCACGGTTGCGCCGTGACGCTGAACGTGGAGTAATCCCACTCCATGGATACCTCCGACAAGACGGCGGTGATGTGTGCCACGGGATCATGGTTGTCAGCACCTCAGACACCACTGAATCGCTTCGAGAGCAGGTGCATTGAAGAGCAGCCACCATCGTTGAGGTGAGGAAATTCGGATATTTTAACAAAGCTTGAGTCACTTTCGACGGGAAGGTGAAACCGCGTTTTATGGATAACGAGAACATGCTTATTCCTGTGCGAAAATAGTACCGGACTATTCCAGCCTGCGACCTGTGTGTGGCCGTCGGTCATTGAGCGGATGCATATCCAACGTGCAGCCAAACACACGTGCGGACTCTGCGGACAAGAAGCTCTTTTTGTGGGCGGGGTGCGGGCCCCTGACAGGTGTATTCCGCGTGCTCTGTATGTGGTGGTGAACATGCAACAAATTAGCGAGAGTGTGCAGCAAAATTCTGTACCCACAAGGTGATCGCCGTGATGGGACGAAAAAGAAATCGGCAGCCATGAAGAAGAGCCACCATTTTAGCCTCCCCTGTGGGCACCGAGCCGGGACGACAGCACTGTGAAGCCGGCACCATGTGCGGGCAACGAGAGCAAGGGGCCGCCGACGCAGCCACCACCACAAGGCGACAGTGGAAAATGCCACCACGTGGCGAGGCCAGAACCTGGGCCAACGTTGCAAAACATTGAACGCAGGTGAGTGGTACGGGCAGAGACGCCCCCCCCCCCCCTGTCGCACGCAATGCCGAGCAAACCAAGAAAGCAGCTCTTGAGGACAAAATTGTGATGTTGCTCAAAAATCAGAGCTCCTAGAATCGAAATCGAAAGAGTTAACCAACCTCTTCTCTCCCGTTACTTAGGCTATGGAGAGTGAGCCAACAGCCCCGACGGCAGCACTGAGCACGGAAGCTGCACTTTAGCCTCGTCTAGAGGCCTGCATGTACGCCCGTATAAATGACTTAGAAAATCTGATTTCCACGGAAATGACTTCTGTGATCGCCAAATGACCGAAACAATCCCTACAATCATGGGCCAGCACTTGGCACAGTCCTCGCGTAGCGTCCAACGATCCGGCGGTCTGACTAAAGACGTGTCTGGCCACTTTTCTAAAACCTCGCGTAGCACCATAGAAAATGATGTAGATTACGATGACAGCTGCACGCTTACAGCAATTGAGGACGCCATCCTCGCCGCGAGTGCTGGCTCTTCAGCTGCGTCCCTACAATCGCTTTTGCTTTATAACTTCAATGACCATGGCAGGCAACCCTCAAGTTAGACAATTTTTATGCTACAATTCAGCCACCCCCGTTCAAATTACTCCATGAAACGGCCGGGGATTCCGTTCCCGTGCCAAAAGAGCCCCCCGCGGGCTTTTCCTGTCAAATCCCGTCCTCTCCTGTCGAACCACTTCACGCAGTGGTTGCCCTCCAGGAGCCAGGGAGCGGCGCTAGCCTTCCAAACTATTTTACGTTCCAGCAGGACCCCTCATCGTGTATATTCGTGCACAAAAATTATACAGCGAACCAAGTAGATTTGGAACCTAAGACTGAATATTTGTATGCCATGGTCTACCTCCTTCCGCTTAAGAAACAAAACGCACAATCACACATACTGAACATGTACGGCTCTCCAAAACCTAAAAATGTTACATTCGCAACGCTTTCCAGTTTCGCCCTGAAGGCTGTGGGCAGGGATCCCTTTGTGATCGTGGGTGGTTTCAACGCTCACAGCACTCACTATCTGTGAGTACGTGCGTGATGAGAAGCGTGGGCACAAGCTAGCGGCACTTGCATCCACGTCGGGCCTCAATCTTCATACTGACCTTGCAAGTCCAACGCGAGTGGGTAACTCCGTGACTCGGGACACGTGTCTAGACCTTACCTTCACAAAAGCATGAGGCACGCAGACGGTGCCAACACCGAGGAAACCCAAGTGCATACCCAACTCAACCGTCAGAACCACATCTTTGGCAAGACCCCATGGCCAACCCGCCTACCCGACTGGACGAGGTTCCGGGAAAACTACTCCAATCTGGCCCAGATTCACGAAACAGGTTATCACGCATGGCTACAAGAATTGGTTACCCACATTCGTTCAACGGAAATTCAAGTTCAACTCTCAAGGCTACGCTGCAGGGGTGGACAACCACCTCCTTTACCTCTGGGAGGCGCGGCAGAGCCTCGTACGCAGAAGGCGCCGCCAAAAACACAATTGGAAACTCACAATTTGCATTGCCAAGCTCACCCAACGAGCGGCTGAGTTTGCGGTCCAGGTCGCCGACTTGAATTGGGTGGAACAATGCAACATGGCTGCTAGACAACTGTCCAGCCGGAACACTTGGCGTCTCTTTTGTGCCTTAATTTATCCGACCCAAACCAGAGCCGAGACGCAAGAATATCTCCAACGGGCTATCCATGCCTGCGATGAAGATACTTCAAAATTAGCATGCAATTTTCGATAGAGGCAAAAATGCTGTAGGTCCGTGTGCTCAAATTTCGGTGCACGTTAAGAAACCTCACGTGGTGAAAATTTCCGGAGCCCTCCACTACGGCGTCTTTCATGATCATAGGTTGGTTTTGGGATGGTAAACCCCAATTTTATATCTATCAAAATTAGCATGCAAACACCGCGATCAATACCTCTGTGTCCGATGAGACATTCAAGGACCAGCGTACTCGAATGCAGGTTGGGAGAACGCGGAGCTGGATCAACCATCCCGGCTCTATGACCTGAAGGTGGTCCTGACTATAATGAAGCGAGGAACGGCACCGGGGAGAGAAGAAGTAAGAGTGAAATTACTTGTCAACCTTCCTGACCCGGCGTACAACGCACTTCTCACGTACATAAACACTATTTGGCTTGGAGGGACACGCCTTCTAATTGAACGGATGACTGCCCTAATCTCCTTCATTCCAAAAGCCGGCAAAGCCATAAACAGGGATTACCTTCGCCCCATCTCTCTCACGGCTTCTGCGGAAAGCTGATGGAGACTATGGTGTGAGATCAGCTATCCATGTTTTCGAAGAACCAACATGTATGACACCTAGTTCGAGTTCCGCCCGCACCGGTCCACACAGGATGTCTTGCTTTAGTTAGGCCACGAAATTCTAAATCTGTCGATTATCCCCCAATGACAAGGAAGTACTCGCCCTCGACTTGAAGGGAGCTTTCGACAACTTCACACATGACATAATTCTGACGCACCTTTCCCAAACCAACTGTGAACACAACACGTTTCGATACATTAGGCAATTATTCTCTGACCGACCGTCATATATCCAAATACGAAATGAAGAACTTGGCCCCTACTAATCAGGAACGGGAGGTACCCCACAGGGCGTGGTCCTCTTGCCCCTACTATGATGAACCTACCGGCTCAGTTGGAGAATGTTGAAGGCATACAATACGCACTATATGCTGACGACATTACCATATGAACTAAACACGGATTGGTAGGAGACATAGAAGCCAACTTGCAGCAAGTGGCGGAGATGCTACACCTGCTGCTGTGGCCTTCAATTCTTCCCGACGAATTCTGAATTTGTGCACATTCGCTCCTCGCCAAAGTGCACTACCAAAATTGAACTGTCCTCGCAAACTGAACCCCTCCCAGAACACGATGAGATCAGAGTACTGGGTCTCTTTATTGACGATCATCACCGAGTCGATACAGCATTGACAAAACGGCCTAAGGTGAGGAACCAGCTGGGGCATATTTACATGTTGGCATGCCATTTCTGCCGGCGCGTCGACACATCAGCCTACCACTGTACATTTTGAATATTTACATGTTGGCCTACTATTTTTGTCAGCGAATCGACACATCAGCTTACCAATACTAGGCCGGTCGAAAGACAAGTTTCACTCGTCCGTCACAGACCGACACAAGAGGGCAAGGCCAGTTCCGAAGAAATTCCTCTTCACCGAGAAAGAAGAGCTCCTCCGACAAAACAGACAGCAACTCCGCGTGCAATAGCTCTAGGATCGGGTAGAATGCGCGACGGCGGCGGCCCGATGCCACCGCTTCGATTTCACCTATCGCAGTTTAATACTCGCTATAAAACAACACTATCTCGTTAGATGACGTCGTTTTTGGTAGTTTCACGACGCTACCTAGCTTAAACTAACCTAACCTAACCTAACCTTCGCACTTCTATCGTTAGAAAACGTTTTACTCGCCACTTTACAATGTTTTCTACAAGATTACGACGGTTTCATGCGCTTTCACATTAGATATCGTAGTTCCCGACTTGTAATGTTGAAAAACACTACATCTCACTAAGTGACATTGTTTAATGCGGTTTTACGACGGTTGATATCTCAACCTACATCTCACTAAGTGACATTGTTTAATGCGGTTTTACGACGGTTGATATCTCAACCAAGTCGGTTTTATTGGCCAGGCATTACCACTAGTGTAGCTCGGTACGTCGGGTCCTGCACTACCTGCCAATGTAGAAAACTACCAACATCTGCTCCCGCCGGTAAACTACATCCTCTTCCGTGCCCAGCCACACCTTTCGAAGTTGTAGGCGTCGATCTTTATGGCCCCCTCCCAGTCAGTGCTGCTGGAAACCGGTGGATAGTAACAGCCATTGACCATTTGACGCGCTACGCCGAGACGGCATCCGTTACTACAGGTTCAGCTTCTGAGATTGCCGATTTCATCCTCCACACTCGAAACAACGGACACAGACAACAATACACACTACAATGCAGTCGCATGCATTGAACAACCAAGACACTTACAGGCTAAAGAGCTAGAAAACTTATTCAGTCCAAAGCTCTTGGAACGAAAGTCTGAAGGATACTCTTCCGAGAATCACTCACTCAAAGTCCAGCGTTGTTGTCGTTCCGCTGCCCCCGAAGTTTCTCTTCCAGGAAACCTCGCGTCTTCACTTGGCCGCTCTCCAAGCTTCAAACTTCTTTGCCGGAAACACGTCGGCTTCACACTCGCAGCTGTTGCCACGCGTTTTCGCTCGATAGCGGTAGACACACACTCTTGCCTGTAGCTCGAGCCTTCACCCCTCAGGTGGAAATCCTCTTCTTCTCCTCCTTTGTCACGGAAGACAAAAGACTTCGCCCACAAGGCAGAACACCCTACGCACTCTGGCGCATACTTTCTTCTTCTCCTGCTTTGTCACTAAGGACAAAACCTTCACCGACAGACGCGGCGGGATACCCTACTACCCAGCTGGGGCCGTCCGCCGGGTTTCCGACAAGCGCGGGGAGTTACGTAGCAGAGACGCCTTGCGGCTAGCGCATGCATTCATAACAAGTCGAGTTTTCTACTCGGCTCCTAGCCTCCACCTACGCAAGTTGGATGAAAACGCCCTTGAAGTGATTCCCAGGAATATATACAAGCGTGCCCCCGATCTCTGAATAACCCCGTCAAACCAGCGCCTTATGGGGCTGGGGATGGTAAACACTTTCGCAGAGCTCCGGGAGGCACACTTGAGCAATCAGTACACGTATTTACTAATGAGATATGCTCGCTAACGACGCAAGTGGACTCGCTGTTCAAAACCTCGCGCTTAATAGGTGGAGCTAAGTGTCGGTATACATGCTCAAATTCGGCTAGCTCATGGGTAAATACCAGGCTCATGTTGAAACAGCCCGACAGCCGTCTTCAGGTAAACGCCAATGTGTTATTGGAACCGGCTCGAAGTCGTCTATCTAGCATGATGCAGTGGTTTTTTTTCTCTGGTGGGAGGGTCAGCGCGTTTTACAAAAATAAAACGGTGTCTATTCACAGTAACACCGAGAAAAATATATTATGACAACCTTGAGATAAATTGGAATTGACCCCGCGTTTGTCAGGATGCTTCAATTCAAGTAACAGATCCCGAGGAATAAATTCCCCAAAACATTAGTTTCAAGTAACAATCAACACGTTAACCAAAATATTAGCTCAGCTTATACTGAGTTGCGCAATGCTGGGACACAACAGAGCTGGTGGCCACCCAGGTTGTCTTAACTAAGCTAAGCTGTAACCTTTTTACTTGTATTTTTCTCTCCCCCTGCTGTACAATACCATATATGGCCAGGCTTTCTCTCTCTTTCATCTTTTTTTTGTAGTGTGTCTTTCTCTTCCTTTGTATGCCTGTAGGCAAAAGTCCACCATAAGAGCTCTGCTGTAAAGCTCTTATAACGCGTATAGGTCACGGATATACAGCAAATCCCACTAAACCAAACAATGGTCCACAAAAATTAACAAGGAAACGTACGGGTGAACGGCGAGTAACGGCCGCACGTTGCATGATCTCTTGTGAATCAGGCTGCGCCGAGTACTTGGGTGGGGATTGAGAGCAGGCCAGTTTATGAAGGTGATTGATCATTTTCCATCAACAACACAGCGCAGAACTCGACCCTTACAGCACAGCTGTAAACTTTGATACGCCTCGCTGCTAAGAAACTTCTATTTTCCCTTAAGCTACGCAAAAATATATCGAACTATACTACGGTCGTTGCATAAATGCTCCTCAGACTTGTGTTAATGTGAGTTAACCTTTGACTCATGATGAGACTCAATCAGATCCCTACATATGCATATTTCGGCATTCAACTGGCATTGAAGGGTGCGTAGGTGCGCCGAACATGACTGTCTGGTCATGCTATAAATATATAACAAGAAATTCCTGCCACGTACGCCATGACACTCTCCACTGCGGTCACGTATGGCACAGACCCGTATACCACGCACCGTGGTATGCCGGTATGCGCCACAGGTGATTCGCTGATTATATGTACCCAGCAATGGCGAGGACAGCCATTGGCAATTCAAATGCGAGAGCTTTAAAAATATCCCGCAACATCAGCAGCCTTAATTCGATCAGTGGAAGAAATAAAAATCAGAATCCTATAGAAGGAATTGAACCCCGGCATTAAGCGTGGCAGTCATGTATTCACATCTATTCACACCAAGCCATGCCAGGTCTTGAAACAGCTTTGTTAAAGACCCTACGCTGGCATCATACCGATGCGAGGACAATTGTGGTTGCAGTGCTAGCTATCTAAATTCACAACAAGGTGATAGTCATTGCATATGTACGCCTATAATGCAGGCGTCATGGAAATTAGTTGTGGCTTCATTGTCGGTTCCCCTTTTAGAAGAGCCTGATAAACATTGCATTTGCACTCCCAGAAGAGTGCATATATAACCATAGTCATATATATTTCAGCATGCCATATTCAAGCGTTGCTTTACCATGGAAGAATATGCTAACGAATAATATTCCGATCCTAGCAGCGTAGCTTGAGCAATGTTTTGATAAAACTGATTTCAGTGCTCTAACGACAGTGCTCACGTTGCGTGAGAACGCAAATTGACGTTTAATTGCAAGTGTAATTGACTTGCCTGGTAAGCACACGATGAGCGCACTACTCTAATTACAAAAACACGTCTACATACCTCATAGCACTTATCTCAAAGGGTTAGGGAGGGGGGGTGGGTTCTCGCTAACTGCTAGATTTATAGCACCGTATCCCAGATTGCGTGAGGTCTACCGAATTCTTAATGGACATCATGAGCGGGAATGTGGAAGTAAATTACTTCTGCTCTTGCTTCCACACGGCTCGCGCTTCGGGACTCAGTGCTGTATTCACCGCCTTCTATATCAATGGGTACTCTGCAGTCCTTCAATTGACATTGTACTGCTACGTAAATGGTTAGCGATGTTTTACGGAGCAACGCGCTACACACGCAATACACACTCATGCACGTGCACACGTAAGCGCTGAGGCGGTATGCATCCATATTGTACACCACAGACTTTTCTGAGGCAACCAGAGTGTTTTGCCACTTCATCTTGGGAAACGATAAGGCAGCCATTGCGAACATTTTATTGAGCACTTAAATATCTGAAAATGTGAGTTCATGCCTGTTTCTACTTTTGCCTAAATATATCTTACAAGGGATTCGCTTACACAAAAACGCATATATATATATATATATATATATATATATATATATATAAATGTATGCATGATGTTAGTCTTTTCGTATATGTGTTAATTCACCTCCGTGGAGCATACTACTTCGTGGTCGTAAAACACATTTTTCGCTTGGCCCCGTTCGTAGTTTGCCCTTTAGCTCAGCTCTTTGGAAGAGTGGGTGCCAGCAAATTTTCTCCAGGGGCGTTTGGCAAGAGAAATCGGGGATCGTCTGACACAGACAGACATTCAGCATGCTGTGCTAAGACATCAAAAGTATGGATAGACGAATGAACTAATTCTAGTAATATAAAAAAAGTGGCGCTATAACATGGACGAGAGGCAATGCGGGTAGGCTGCTAACCTAGGCTCTCTCGCCGACACGTTGAGCCGGTGCATCAATGCCAGCGTGCATACGACCTGGCTTTTTGCCTTGCAACTTCTTGAAACGCTTTAATCGCTATCGATAGCTTTTGCGTCTGAGTTTCTGCGTCACTGTTTTTTCAGGCACGCCAAAAAGGGCCGTTTTATCTGGAAATCCAACGTATTATTGGGGAGTCCCAGATTACATCGGCTGAAAAGGGTGGCACCAAGAAAATATGTATTGCTAGCATTTCACAGGTAACGGCTTGATTAAGGTGACCTATGTCCTATAGGTGTGACCCACTGTTCACATTAGCCCCTTTATCATCCACGAGTGAACGCGTGCAACTCATCGCAAAGGTAACGGTTACAGAGATGAGAAACTAAGGAGGAGGATTGCAGGAGGAAGGACAGGGAGGTTAGCCAGTTCTCAGACAGGCTGGCTACCCTGCGATGGGAAACTAAAATGGAAACTAGTGTTCATGAGAAACTAAGATGAACACTAGACAAACGCCCTTAATTATCACTGCTCTTAGTTACCAACTTGATAGAAAAGTTAGGCAAAATAACTGGTTAGAACTCCAACCAGTAACTCATGAGTGCACTCAAACAGCTCCTGCTCACATGAAGATCAGATGAGCTACCTCCTATTTCCCTCACTGCCATGACCTCTCCTTCTCTCTGCGTGTAGACTCATGTTATATGACAATGAATATAAAAGAAGTGGCTCGGCATTTATGAATTAACGTTCTGTAAATAATTGTGTGGTCTTATTTAAACGTCGTCACCTGATGACGAACTACATTATGTAAGTTTCGCTTGTTGTTCCCTTCATTGCAGTACAGTCTTTAGAACCAGCTTGGAGCACAGCTGCCACCATTACACCGTCATGAAGCAAACATTGCTGGGAAGTACTTGTTTCTAAAGACAAAAAAATTGTAAACAGGGGTTGTGTGTTGAGCCAACGTTTCGACAAGTGGACCTGTCTTTCTCTAGGCTAGAAGGTTAGACAAAGCTTAAATTCTGCTGGAAGGTGACAAGGTGATGACTTCATATTTATTTTGGCTTTAGTGAAGCTTGTTATGTTAATTATTGAATGAAAATGTCATTGAAGAATTAGGACTGTCACAGCATTCATTGTAATCTGCATCGTATGCTTATTTCTTGCATTTTCCTATTCGGCATGTGCCACTTACGCCCAAGATGCGCCCATGGCAGAATTGGCTGCTGCTACTTGGTGTAAGGGAACAGATGAAGCTGCGGCAGTTCGACTCATACTTGTCTGACATCGCTGGGGAAAAATATAGAAACAAGCAAGAGCTCATTCCCACACGACATATGGGTAGTTCATGCCAAAGCGGTGTCTGAGGGAGTAAAAAAGAAACGGGTCGAACTCCCCACTGTTGTGTATCCGACGCTTCTCCCGTCAGAGGGCAGTGGGAACGAACGATTCAGGACGTGCACGTTCTGACTAGCACAGTCTCCGCCACACTGTTTGTTGCAAGCGTTCCCCATCCAGGGCGCCTGCTCCTTCCAAAGATGTACATGGTGGAAGAACAGGCATTCGGCTGTAGTGGTTCTCATCGAAGACGGCATCGTTCCTCAGTCCACATATATGTGAAATCGCTGCAGTCTACCGGCCTGATCGGGCCATGGCAGAGACGGTGTCGTTACTTTGGCAACACTTGCGTGACGGTAACCGAGTGTAAACCAGGCGGTGGCAGGGCTGGTAGCCGTTCCTCTTGGAAGAACTTGTACGAGAAATAGGACGACACCACGAAGCACATCATGGCGAACATGGCGAACACCTGTTGATAGAAGGTGACATTGCATCAGTTTTGAGCGGCATTGGCATAGCGTCGAAGACCAAGCATCTAACGAGCCATTGTGTTTTAGCCATTCAGCTACAGCCCTCTCCGGCTCTCTGACAATGCCTAAGCGCAACGTACAGAGGCCGTGAGAAGTTCTCAGTCAACTAAGCCATGTATTCCCATGCCGCCGATGCCCGCAAACTTTTTATCGGCCCTGTACATAATTTTGTTTTACATAACATTATATTTTAACGAACTGTTCTTAAGAAGGCCGAAGATGTCGAAAACAATGTAAGGACGAAAAAGAAACTATAACCAATGAAACTTTATGAAAATTGAAGGAGTATCTTTGCTAACTCCTATATAGTCAATGTTTGAAGATGATGAAAAAACTTTGTTTTTATTCGCGATGATCTCAAGATGTATGACTGGTTCCGTTTGTGGTATAACGCTATTACGAGACAAGTGCACTGCCATTAGGAACTGAATATATATATATATATATATATATATATATATATTGGGACATAGTACGTTCAAGAAGAACCCAACTATGTGAACACGGTGTAAGTTAAGAATTTTGATCTTCGTTATGTGATAAACTGGTAATAGTCAAGCCTTCTTACCCGTTACTCAATTGTATGTAGATAGCCCAGTACTTATAATGATATTGCTGGTAAGATCGTTCATAAACAGCCAAAATAGCAGCTGCACTGAAACAAATCTCGAAGCTACGCCACACACAATATTGAGCGTATTAGAAACATAGTCACAACATAGTACAGCGCAATGACCTTGAAAGAACTACGCACTTAGTAGTGCACGTCTTGTTCTTAAAACCTCAAAATTTTGGTCGGATGTGGTTTAATCAAGGAAACCATCTATTAGAAGCCTCTACCATTGTAAGAACTATTCACTAGCAGTCATAACTGTAGGTGCGTGCTTATTCCAGACATTCTATTACAGGCAGCGAGGAAAAATAATTTCACTTAAGGAAGATTGGCCTGAGCACATCTCGGCCTTGTACTACGGGGCATCGCAATGTAGTTGTCAATGGTCTCATATTTTTCCAAAAGAACTACCAGCCACACCATAAGAACCTAAAAGAGTGTACACTTTGAAGGATATTCCTTCCTGGATGAGCTCGCCCTCCATTTACTGGAGCTTGTTGATCAGTGATCTCAATGTAAACAGTACATAGGCTAAAAGACGTGCAGCGCCATCATAAGAAGGTGCAGAAAAGCGAAACTGCGAAATGTGTTAGGAGGTGCGCGAAGCGGAGCAAAAAATTTACAAGGCTTTTTAGAGATTCGCCTGAGACGTCTCAAAAGTGAAAACTATTCTATGTTTCTACAGTTTCGTTTTCTTTTTAAAGACGATAGTCTTTCTCGGGAACCTTCGACGCCGAAATTTCGGTCTCTCTGTATATTTGTCTGTTTTTCCGCGGTAACGATACCCCAAACGACACCAAACGATACCTCAAACGGCCGACGCCATCCGAAGCGCCCGCAAATATTGCTCAAGTTTCAGCGTTTGTACCTGTACGATTGTCAAATAAAAAATTGGCCCCGTATCTGCATGTAATCTGCAAATGTCGTCAAAAGACGATAGTCTTGCGTGAGGAGAGAGTGAACAAAACATTTATTTGATGTTCTACGCAAGAAAATTGGTGAATAGTATTGTGAAGGCGTTGCGGTAAAGTGCCTCGAGCACGCAGCGCAGGCTAACCAGCGCATCAAGGCACGTCACACGTGAGACATAAGCGCCATCTGGCAGTTTTCTTGAAAAAGGAACCGCGTGGTTCTGCGACAAGTGTGCGCGCCCGTCTAAGAGGTGATAAGGTATAGAACGCAAGGCGACTGGTAGGGGGCACCACCGTCTCGTCTTAGTAAAGCATTGGACCCACTCGCCTTTTCGTGCAGCGCAGCGCAATAAGCGCTACGGTACTTAGAATTACTTATGTATGCCTTTTCTTGTAAAAGACGCACATGCAGATTATATACGGGTTGTTATGGTGCCCCAGACATGTGCAATAAATACATTTTAATGGACAATCGCACAAGTATGAACGCTGAATCTTCAGCAACATTAGTGGGCGCTGCGCATAGGGTCGGCCGTTTCAAGTACCCGGTGCCCTCAAGAGTGAACAAACAGACAAATGAACAGACAGACAGATAGACAGACCAAAATTTTTACGTCGAAGGTGCCCAAGAAAGACTACAGTCTTTAAAAAAGTTATTGCGCTTATCTTAGGTACCATAAGAACACATCTTTATACTAGAGAAAGCACACACAAGTAATTATAAGGACCGTAGCATTTATCACGCTGCGCTGACAATGCAACGCGGTGCTCAAAAAGGCTAGTGTTTCCAACGCTTTGCTAAGACGACACAGTGGTGGCACCTTCCCGTTGCTTTGCGTTCTACACCTAATCGCTTCCGAGAAAGCCGCGCATCTTTCTCCGTGGGCGCGCCCGCCTTCCTCCTTTTTCAAAAATAACTGCCACATGGCACTCGTGTCTGACGTGCCTTGATGCCCTCGTTACCGCATTATCAGTCCTTTTCAGAATTCTTAAATGCTCTAGATTTGTAGAGGCACTTCAATGACCAGGCAATGACTAGGCACTTCATTCACACGACATGCTCATTGAAAGTGTGTCTTGTTACTTTCAAAATAGCATGTGTACCCAAACAAGCAGACGTCAGTGTACCCAATTTTAAAACTCCGCTCGAGTGCCGGTGACCTGCCCAGAATGTCTTCCAATCATGTTAGTCACCCCATTACCGTGCATGACGCTGTTAATTTCAAATCACATTTGGAAATGCGCCAGGATCGTGTTGTGGGCTGTTGGCTGGATATGCGTATTTATTACTGAATACTAGCGCTCAGGGACGTGTTTACTCTTTGATGATAACGTATTTGTTGATTTATACAAGTGCCATTCCTACATTCGAGTTATAACTTCATGTCTTTTCTTTTGTCAGTTACTGAACCACACGACGTCTATATAAAGTATGGTAAACAGCCCGCACCCCACCTTTTTTCCTGTTTTTTTTTTTCAGTGGCGATCTGTCCCTCGAGCTATTTTTGTGCCTCAAAAAACTACTCGGTTGCCATTTCTTTGGGCAAAACGCTATCGAAGGTCACTGCAATTAGCTTTCATTTATTTTCACTTGTTTTAGGCGAAAGGCTTCATGCTTACCCCGGCGACTTTGGTCGAAGCATTGTCATCTGGATCTGTGCAGAAAGCGGTGAACTCGAGCAGGCAAACGATCAGGTAGAACAGGGCGATGAAACTGTCACTCACCAGCAGCTGCAAAGGCCTCAGCGTTACTACGCCAGTGTCATACACTCAGGATGCAAACAAGAGAGAAAGCGTAGCGTGGTTTTGTTTTCTGTCGTTTTATTATTCTCAGTCGTCTTCACAACTTAAACAAGTGACCCCAAATTATTCTTCTATTGAAACTTTCGCAAGTTAGGGAATATCTACATTGTCGGTGGTTTCATACGCTATCAGTCACCAAAATATTTGCGCAGAGTGGTTTTTATCTGGCATGCAAAAAATATTCTTGCTCATGTAAATTGGGTATTGTGAATACGTATTTTGCTAGTACGGGTTTCTACAACGTACTATCTTGATACAGTCAGAGCCGCATGCGAAGAACTCACGAAAATGTGGGGAGTAATTTGATATACCACAAAGTTAGTGAAAAGTTTTAAAAAACGTGTCATATTGCTTGTGCGAATTTCAGTGCGCAAGCTTGTTTCACGACACTGCTTTACAATATTTCAAGAAGTGGCTGACTGGTATAGTTGGTTTAGCATACTTAAGGTTTAACAGTGCGAAAAAATACACTGCAGACAGGAAAAGAATGGGACTAGTGCTGCCCATCCTTTTTCTGTCCACCGTGTATTTTTTTGCACTGTTAAACCTGAAATTTCAAGAAGGATAGCTTCCCGGCAGTACACGCTACTTTCAATAAAAAATTATAGCACATCCACGGAGTGAAGGATGACGAGTGGGGCGAAGCGTCCATCTGTCCGTCCGTCTGGACGTACGGACGGACTGACGATCGCATGGACGGACGCATGGTCGGAATGACGGAAGCATAGATGGACAGACAGAGACACGCACGCAAGGACAGACTCATGAACTGATGCACAAATGGATGGATAGAAGCACGGACGGACAGACATACAGACACACAGATGAACGGACAGAAGCACAGACGCATGGACGGGTGGAAGCACAGACGGGTGGATGGACAGATGAACGGACGGAAGTATGAACGAACGGATAGAAGCATGAACGGACAGACGGACGGACAGACGGATGGACGGATGAACAGACAGACGGAATGACAGACAGACAGTCTCGAAAACGGACAGAAGCATGTACGGTTGGACTGACGGGAGAACGGACGGACGCATGGACGGAATGACACATGAACGTACGGGTGGACCCTTGGCCCCACTCATTCCACTCGTTGATATGCTGTGAAAACAACTAACGTCATCTAGTTATATTATTCCCTAGGACATATACACACAATGCCATATATTGAGCAACTCACAAACTAGATGTGGTTACATATTACTACAACGACTACACAGGATTTAACGACCCATGGCCTAAGAAGCTTTGCCCTTAAACTTTTGTAGGGTTGGGGGGGTAGGGGAGGGTATTAATTTATGGTTTGTAGTTAAAGTAGCAGGTTATATGCAGGGGTGAGCAATGCGTGTGAAGATACAGTATCGATGTTAAAACCAGCGCTTAAATATCTTACACTGTGCACACTCGTAGGAAACCGCCTGCCTATAACCCGCCTCGATCGTAACGTTGGCCTCGTTCTCCAATCGCACTGTGTGAGCTTTTTGATACGTTGTACGCAGTGGCAACGTTGGGATTCTTTCCACGTTTTGTGATAATTATCGTTAGCTTTGCGGAAAATGGCAGTTTATTTCGTTTCACGGCAGCCATCGCGTTAACAAAGCGAACGCAGAAACGCGGAGAAGCGAACGCTGACAGCGCATGATGAACAGACGAGTGTGATGAGAAGGAATCATGGGATAAATTTGGACGAATAATGGGAGAAATCGGGGGTAAAAAAGTGTGACGGCAAGCAGTAGTGTTTACTCGATTCATGCGGCGTCCTGCAAACCAAACCACTGGCTCCCTAAAATGCGTGCGGGAAAGTCCTACTAAACGAGGAAAAACCGAGTTGTGATACGAAGCCAACTTATTGCGATGTATCGTGCTATCCTATATTCGATGTATGAATGAGCTGTTTTTTTTTTTTGATGTAGCCCTAGATTTTCCTACGTATTGAAGCTTAAGGGAAACTGAAGCGCGAAACAATTTGTCGCCTATTAGTAAAGTAGAATTTCACAAGCCGGAAAACACCATACTCACTCTGACGCGACGCTTGGTAAGCGACAAAACGCGCGAAAAAATAAATGGGGGTGGAGACGCCACCTTGAAATTCCCGCACCAAACACCATGACGTCATAAATTTCGAAAGTTTCTACTGGGTCTTACGTAGCTGGTAATTGATAAAAATTAAGTACATTATCATATGTGGTAGCCATAGACCTAGCATACGAACTTTCAAAAAATTTCATGCATCTAATGTCGCGAAATTCCGAAAAATACATTTTGAAAATTTTCACGTTACGCGCGGGGTTCTCAGTGCGAAATTTTAAAACGAAACTTCTGCCTTGAAACTCTCCACTCATAATGAACCAATGAAAGTGAAACATGTGGCATTAGAGTTCTGAGAGTGTAGTTTGTCAGTTTGAACCAATTGTCATTGTGTCTCTTTAGTGTCCATTTAAAGCTTTGTAGTGTTGGAAAATAGCTCAATATAAAGGATAACTTGATTTATTCGAGTACAATGCAGTTGGGTTTGCAGTATTGAGCTTAGAACCCATTTGAGTCATGCTTAAGGAAAAACCAAAAATAATACACAAAGTTCTGCATGTTCTAAAGACAGATGGCCAAAAGGACGTCCATGTTCTGCACGTTCTAAAGAAAGACAAAATATTTAGGGCTTATTCATCCGAAAACAATCATTTTTGTAAATTTTGCGCATATTTGGTTCAGTGAATTTTGCTTGCCAAGAATATTTTGGGAACGAAAGACATGCTCGTTCAATCGAGTTATTCTGTGTGTCGCGTAAAAAAAGGTACATAAAAGGTTGCTAAATAAAGTGTGCGGAAGGCAGCCAGTACTTTCTTGGGGCGTAAGCTCGAAAAAGTGCAGAGGTTTCTTGCGAGTGCAGCCATTTTTCACAAAAGCTTTTCTAGTTCCAGATGAATTACCGCATAAGCATATCTAATAGAAATAAGAGAGAGAGAGAGAAAGACATGAAGGGTAACCAGAAGGAAATTCTCTGGTTTGATACCCTTGCACTGGGGAAGGCATATGTAGGTACAAGGCAAGGAAGGGTAAAAAAAAGGAGAAAGGGTTAGAATTATAAAGAAAAAAAGTTGTATACACGCTCAAGCAAAGAAGTGTCAGTCGTTTAGAACCAAAATTAAAAGAGGGCCTCCAAGACGAACTTTGCTTAATTCGTTTATTTCAAATTGGATTATTTTTTCAAAAAAATTCATGCTGCTGTATTTCGAACGTGAGTGGTGCATGCTGGGTAGCGTTTATCATCAGCCCACTAATAGAAAGATTTCGGGTGGTTTTACGGCACAGGTAAATAGTAAGGAAACCAAGTCGATGAAGGCCTAGCATAACCTCGTATAAAGAATCAAGGACATCTCGCATTTTTTGTCGGGGTTGCGCATACAATAAAAGCTGGAGGTGATGACGTTGGTGCCGCTTCATGCGACTGCTCGTACGCTCGGGAAAATTCGCGACTGTGTCAGCACACATGCGGCTACTCGTTTCTTTGCGACAGGAGACGGAGCTGTAATGCAGTGGTCTTACGGAGAGCGGTACGTTGAAGCATCTGGCAAGGGCCTCCTGGGCACGCAGCACGAACACCATGATGACCAAGAAAGCGAACAGGAACGATGTGATGACGACGAACAGACTGAACTCGTAGCGGTGTATATAGGCGTAGTAACACTCCCCGCTGATTGACTCGATACAGATGAGCCCGCACAGGCCCAGAGTCTGCAAGGGTGGAAAAAGAATCGTCAGCTTCGAATTGAAGAGGCAATATTTAAAACAATCTGATTAAGGGCACAAGTTCATTCATATTGTTCCTACTTCATTCATATTGTTCCTACAAAATTATCTGTCGTTTTGCATTTTTGGATTTCTTGTGGCACATACAATTTTTTTCACGTAGCTTGAGAACAGACAGAGAGAGAAAGAAAGATCAAAAGAGAGAGGGATAGAGAAATTCTTAGGTCCATCGTGCCAATACAGTAATCTGCGCAACAATTTTTTTTAATGAATCGAGTTAGGTGACCAGTAAATTTCAGTTACGCATATTCGAAAAGTTCGCCCGAGGTCACAGTTACTTGAAAAGGCTACACAACACATTAAAAACAACAGGTGTAGTTGGATTCATTCAGCGTTAATCACACGGAATCTTTCTCGAGCTGTGAAACAAAAAAAAACACAGCAACAACAAGAGTGGCCTATGTCTTTTGAGTGTAAGATACATGAATTCTTTCAGAAAAAAAAAAGACCTAGAGAAAGGAATCAAGCTTGATAGAAGGACACTGTATTTACGACTGATGGTTCAAAGGTATGCAAAGTGTAAATCGTAGCAAGGAAATCAATTTGAGAAAACTAAAAGACTGTACCAATGCGTACGCGTATTATCGAAAGTCCGATGTACAGCTGTCCACCTACTTTTAGGTCATGCAGACTGGGCACACTCATCATGCCCGCTTACACAATTATTTACGTGCCTCGTCGTAACTACAATACTAATATCTGGGGCTTTACGTCCAAAAATGACGATATGGTTATGAGAGACACCGTAGTTTAGAGCTCCGACAATTTCGATCATCTCGTGTTATTTAACGTGCATTGACATCGGCCATTCTCGTCGTTCAGATGGCTTCATACAATAGTCTATTTCTAAATATAAAAGGAAACATCTTGGAACACATGTAGCGTACAAAACTGTGTGGCACTTGCACATACGACAATAATCTGTGAAATGTCCGGGACATGTAATCGTCTTCGTGTTGCATTGATACGTCCCAAGCTTAGTTTTCGCCCCTTTCAGTTCAACCAACGTAGCTTTTACTAAATGAAAGTCAAATCCTATTGATCCTTCCATCTACACACGCGACGAAACATGTAATGCGTGCTTCTTGGGGCAAGTGGTATTGATATACATGTTTATGGCAGCGTACTACATGCGTGCTAGCCTGTCCGGTGCGCACAGGACACATTTCACATCCACCTTTTTAGACAGCGCGAGATGTTTCCACGTGTAGAACAAAACCAGAGGCCACTTCTCCAGCCAGTTTATGGCGTCTTTACATCCTTGATCAGACTTTCTACGCTTACCGCGACAGTTATTTGCTGGTAGCTTGTCTTATTCAGGTGGTCCATCTGGCCGGTCACACACTCATGGCTTTTTTACCTAGTGTCAATACGATTTGTCCAGACCAGCACGCAAGCAACTCCTGCTAGCTCATTTACTTTTAAGTGTTTTTCTATGGAAATTGTTACAATGCACTTCCCATGAGACTAATTACATTTCAACTTTGTAACAAGTCTATATGCTTGCAAAAAAAGTACCATTTCTGGAAAGTCGTGCGCAATGCTTTGTTGAATGGAGACGAGGAAAACTTTAATAACTTCAACTTTCACGCAATGACTGCCTACAAAACCCACCTCCACCGTTTGTTTCTACGCGTGTGTGTTGCGGGTGCTGTTCGCTGAGAGCACATTTAAAAGCACCAAATTCTGCACGCAGACTTTCACTCGCTTCCTTCACGTGTAGTAGAAAACGGCATAAACGCTTTTTGAAAAAGGTTTACCTGCAGTGCTACATGACCTGGAAACCATCTCCTTCATGGCGGAGCCAGGTAAACGATGTTCCGAAAGAAACGAATGTTAGTTATGCCACGCTAGACTTTTGATTGATATGGGGGGTTCAACGTCCCAAAACCACTATATGATTATGCGAGACGCCGTAATGGAGGGCTCCGAAAATTTCGACTGCCTGGGGTTCTTCAACGTGCACCCAAATCTGAGTACACCGGCCTACAACATTTCCGCTTCCATCTTGGAAATGCAGCCGCCACAGCCAGGATTCGATCCTGCGACCTGTGGGTCAGCAGCCGAGTACCTTAGCCACTAGAGTACCGGGGCCACGCTAGACTTTTCCATAATGATTTCGGGCTATATTGTATACGGGAGGGATGAATGAGATACTACAGATCTCCACACTACTTGTAGAAAAAATTGCGGGGGGCGTTATTGATACAGCTGAAAAAAAGAAAAAAAAAGGTAGAGGAGCTAAGCGTTGACGACCCGGTGTAATGCCATGTACATAAAGAATCAAAGTCATCATTTTGCGCTTTCTGTTTCACTTAGACGATCACCTAAAATTGTGCACAGATGGTCGTAAATATTCATAAGAATTGGGATGAAGAGGCAAAATCTGTGGATGGGTTTGATCATACAGGACGCCCACTCTGCATTTCTACCGTAAAGTCGGCTTCTACAGGATTATAAATAGCTGCTGTATTTGTTGCCGTTGTCTATACACACATTGACAAACTAAAACAAAAACACAGACTGTGTTTGAGCAACCTAGAGCCTTGTAAGTACTAGCCAGCATGAACAAGAGATGATTTCCGTTGACTTTACAGGCGGAAAGGCTTGTTTTTCGTGATTCCGCCTGTAAACTTCAACATCTGTGAAATTCAGTGGGACGCTGTTCATGTGGGTCATACAAGAGATTAGGGTGATGTAGGTACTTGTAGTAATTCCGAGAAATCTGTGAGTCACTATATTGCGATATGAATGATTTGGTTTGCTTTGTTTGGTCTTTCCTCTCTTTCTCTCACCTTGCCCTTGGTTCACGCATGCGGTATAACAAAACGCAAGGGTTCATTCATCATCATCATTATCTTCATGATCAGCCTGACTACGTCCACTGTAGGGCAGAGGCATCTCCCATGTTCCGCCAGCCAGCTTGGTCTTGTGCTTGTTTCTGCCATTTTATACCCGCAAACTTAATCTCGTCTGCCCCCCTAAATTTCTCTCTCTCCCTAACCCACTTGCCTTCTGTGGGAATCCAGTAAGTTACCCTTAATAACCAGCGGTTATCCTGTCTACGCACTACATGCCCGGCCTATGTTAATTTCTTCTTCTTGATTTCAAGAGAATGATGACGAAGTATTCGTGTATCCAAGCGCTTCTCTTTGTGCTATCCAATTTTTTCGGTGCAACCTTCAGTTTTTCTCTGGTTCCTCGGCTCCGCGTCTTGTGGCCATAGACGCGGGGCCTTACGGAGGACCGCCTGTTCAGCAGTAATCTCGGCCGACCACTGCGAGGAATAGAGGAACCTCACTCAGTGACAGCGAGGACACAGATCTGTACTCAGCCGCCTCGGAAGACGACTCATCCAATGATGATTTCATTCCTGCCCGGAGCAAGAGGGCGAAGAGGAAGATCGTCAGCGCAGCCTCGCCCACCTGTGCGAGTACAGCGACTATGAAGTCAAGGCATGAACACTGGCCACACGTCATCATGTTCGTGCCAGAAGAGATCTCAGGAAACCTGCTACTGCTGAACAGGCAAGCAGTCTCCACTTTTCTGGAACGTGTGGTACCTAATGAAATCTAGAAAATCAGAGTAAATGCACGAAAAAATATACTTGCCATAGACGTATTTTACGTGAACGCGCTTGTACCACTCAAAGAAGAGAGTGAGCTAGGTGGCATCAAAGTGCGCCCCTTTACACCGATTGACAACACATCCATGACTGGTGTGATATAGGACGTAGACATTTAGATTCCCTACACTCACTTGCCTACCCTCATCAAACTGGCAAATGAGGGTACTCTCATCACTCAGGTACACCGCCTTGGAAAGTACGCCGCCTTTGACCATCCCATGTCAAAGCCAGACATTTTCGGCACCCCGTTCGGCCTTTTGTGAAAAAGCCACTAAAGTGTCATCAGTGCTTTAAACTAGGTCACGTCAAGGGCATGTGTCCGAACTCCCTACGGTGCCCCTGGTGTGCAGAAACCCATTTGGAAGGTGCGTGTAAATCCACATTTCTTGAATGAGGTAACTGAAATGGCTCAAACACTGCCTTATTGAAAGAGTGCCCTCGAAATAAGAAGGAGCACGTGGTGCTTAAGCAAATAGTCACAGACAATTAGACCCACAGGGATGCTGCCGAAACAGTCCAGCCTCGGCAGCGGCGTGAGCGCCGTCGTTCGACCTCGACTGCGCAAACTCGAAATGACAGCGCCACCTCTACTGCTGCACCATTAAGTCAAGCTGCAACAAGACCGACTAATTCAAAGAAGACTACGGAGAGGACTATCTCTACAGAAGAATGGCCTATTCTTCCTAGTCATCCGCTAACCATAGAATGTCAGAAGACCACGCCCCCTCAGGAGTCTTCACCAACCACTGATGACACACATATGAAAGAGGGCAAAATCATAACTATGCTTCGTTCTCTCATGGATGCCATCCGGGAGAACTTTTTGGACATGAGAACAACGTCTGCTCAAAGCGCTCTCAAAGTACTGGACGCCTTAAGCCCAGAACTTGAATCACTTGAGTAGAAATACGGCTAATGATCGTCATCATTTCCATGAAGTCAAGGAAGCATTCATCATTCAGTGCAACTCCAGTGGACTAAAACCGCGTCTTTTCAGACTTTCGTCAGTTACTATGCGTCAATGTGTTCCAAGTCATCTGCATTTGTGAACCAAACGCGTGTGCGAGCTCTCCTCTCTCTCCTTTTTTCCATCTTTCAAACTCCCTCATTCCTGTCCCCACTGTAGGGTAGCATACCGGTCGCTCCAGACTGGCTAACATCCCTGCCTTTCCTTTCCCTCCTGTTCCTCATCTTGATTTCAACTATGACATATTTAACCCCAGTTTGTGCCCTGATCCACTCCGCTCTCTTCTTGTCTTTTAAGGTTATACATATAATTTTCCTTTCCATCGCTCGCTGCATCATCCTCAAATTAAACTGAACCCTCTTTGTAAATCTCCAGGTTTCTGCTCCGTAGCCAAATACCCGCAAGATGCAGCTGTTATATACCTTCCTCTTGAAAAATAGTACCAATCTATCAGTCATGATTTGAGGGTGCGTGCCAAGTGGGCTCCGCCCCATTTTTATTCTTTTAGCTACTTCAATCTTGTGGTTAGGCTCCACGGTTATTACCTGTCCTAAGTAGACATAGTCTTTTACAACTTCAAGTGCACTGTTACCTATCTTGAAGCGCTGTTCTCTTCCTAGGTTGTTATACGTTACTTTCATTTTCTGCAGATTAATTTTAAGACCTACCTGTGTGCTCTCCTTATCGAACTCCATAATCATAACTTGGAATTCGTCTCCTTCATTACTCAGCAATGCAATGTCATCGGCGGGGCGCAGGTTACTTAGGCACTCTTCATTAACTCTTATTCCTAACTCTTCCCATTCTAGGCCTCTGAAAACTTCTTGTAAGTACGCAGTAAATGGAATTGGGGAGTTGTATCTCCCGGCCTTACACTCTTCTTGATTGGCATTCTGTCGTTTTCTTTATAGAGCATAGTCGGAGCAGTTAATCCCTTGTATATTTCTTTCATGATGTTTATATATGCTTCATCGACACTCTGATCCCACAGTATCTGTATGACTACTAATATTTCTACTGAATCAAGCGCCTTCTCGTTATATGTATAGTGACTGACTGTATTCTGAACATTTATCTAATACCTCATTGATAGTATGAACGTGGTTGATTGTTGTGTAGCCTGTTCGAAATCCTGCTTGTTCCTTTGGTTGATTGGATTATAGTGTTTTCTTAGTTCTGTTAGTGATTACCTTTGCAAATAGCTTGTATACGATGGAGAACAAGATGATCGGCTTGTAATTCTTCATTCTTTGTCATCTTCTTTGTTATGTTATAAGATGATGTTAGCATTATCCCGAGATTCTGGTACTCTTCCCGTCAGGAGACACTTCGTAAACAGGGTGATTAGTTTTTCTAACGCAATCTGTCCTTCGTCTTTCAGCAGATGTGATGCTACCTGATCCTCACCAGCAGCTTTGCCTCTTTTCTATCCCTCCAAGGGTTTTCTGACTCCTTCTATTGTTACTTATGGGATGCAACCTGGGTTACTGCTAGTTCTGATATTAAGGTCATGGTTGTCTTGGCTACGTTTACTTTTACGATAAGGTTAACTTTCCTTTGTACCACCTGATGTTTGACGCCTCCAGATGCTCGGTGCACTTACGCATTCTACCTGGTGATGCCGGAAATCACAGCTCCCGCTACTGCGTATTTCTCCTTTGTCGACCACAGGGGACAAATGCACTTCTTTTGAAGACACTTACAATTTCAGCTATCCTCAGCAGCCCGTTGGCGGTGGCCATAAAGCCTCGGTCAGCACCGATAGTCGGCATACTGTTGGGTTCCACTGTGCTTTGCAGTCCGCACAGCCTCAGCAGGCCCGCTCTGCGAAAAGTCATCAATAACACTTATATGTATTGCCTGCTGAGAAGTTTTTATTGATGCAACACAACTTTATTTTTCCGGCGTCTCGCCTTTCTTCTGTTGTCCGTGTGTGCACGCCTTCACTTTTAGAATGAGAAACATAACTAATACCAGTTTTACTATTTAAATTTTACGAATACAGCTTTTTATCCTGCTCGTAAAAGTAGATTTTATGGTGAAGTGAACGGCGAGAATGGGGATAGCCTAATTCATGGGCAGAATGGCAGGTGGGGTTTGTCGCTCAGTTTCTCGAATATAAGAATGTGCACAAAATAGTGCGTGTAATTTAGTAGGTTACCTGCACAAATGACAGGACTTAACAAAGTAGCTTGACATAATATTGGTAATAATCACTTATGAGGTTTTATGTACCAAAACTACCATATGATTATAGAAATGTCGTAGTGAAGGGCTCACAAAATTTTAAACACGTAGAATTTGAAAACGCATGCCCCTAAAATTCAAGTACACGACAATCAAGCTTTTTAATCTCTATCGATAGGGCTACTGCGACTGCCGGGATCGGACCCATGACGTACTGCGCAAGAGCCGAGCATCGTAACCACTGTCCACCACAGTGGTTGCGGGGTATCCAGATTTAGTATGACAAATTTTTGCAGTGCTACTGGCATATGTTGTGCGCTAACTCATGCCGCCAGCTTTAGTGTTATTGCACTGGAGTGAAAAACCATGACGACAGTAACATTGAGGGCAATTTTCATCGCTGATTTTGTGATTGTGGAACGCATTCTTCGGAAGCCTATGAATATTGGTGGTCGCTGGATGGTGATTAATGATCGAGCCAGGTATGGCTTCCTTGAAGTACTCATGGAGATTGTGTACTCAACGCTTTATTAAAACACTCAACGCCCCTTTTGTTATCTCTTTCCTTGTCTTGCACCCATGTTCACAAACGTCAGTTTTTCTGCGCGTAATACAAATGTCAACTACCTCAATTGTCTGTTGTTCTAGGGTGTGCTGTGGAAGATTGTCACGGGGTCGCCCCACCGTGGTGGTCTTGTGGCTAAGGTACTCGGCTACTGAGGTCGCGGGATTGAATCCCCGGCGGCTTTGGCTGCATGCCCGATGGAGGCCGAAACGTGTTAGGTCCATGTGCTCAGATTTGAGCGCACGTTAAAGAACTCCAGGTGGTCGAAATTCCCGGAGCCCTCCACTACGGCGTCTTTCATAATTATATGGTGGTTTTGGGACGTTAAACCCCATATATCAATCAGATTGTCATCGATTGTCTGCACTTAATGTTGCTGAACAGTCCCCCGTACAATGCTCTACGATTCCTCAGCTCCTTCAAATTTTTATCGAACCTTGCTTAGCTGGCTCAAAAAAGTTTGCGTGAAGCACAAGTATCTGCCGCAATAAATTATTTCTCCAAGTCGTTCCTCAGGCACTTCCCATGATATTTGTTTTGTCTGCGCTCTTGGTTATTCGACAATATCCAGGCATGAATACATTTTTACATTTGAATGAACAAAATATTCCTCCGTTCACTTGAAGTAATACTTTACGTTGACTTTACTGGTCGTAGTGAACAACATTTACAATTAAAAGAATATTGGTGAATCTTCAGGATTAAGAATCGGCACATGTTCTTATTAGCAATTTTTTTTATAACACTTAAATGACACGTGCGTCTGATGGTTAGTGTATAGGACTTAAATGCTACACAAAAGCCTCAGATACCTTAGGGATGTCGTGAGCGATGAATAGTCTCTGAACGCCATGCTCAGAAATTGCACTGGTTATCAATGTTCCCAGATTCACGTCACTGTGGCAGCAGGCAATTTTTTGCTCGTTCCTACATCGTCCAACCAATGCTCGCGAACGTTTAGTTTTTTGACAAATCTACTAGTATATAAAGCGTAAAGTATCATCCAGTCTGAGTGTGAATTAAACCCCGGCCTTCTGCGTGGTAAGCATGCAAGTGCTCACGAAACCCCACCAGTGCTTCGTAAAAAGAAAAGACTAACACTTAGAATGTCGTTTAAAGGGCGGGGTCTTCTTAACGCATATAATACTGCATGGAAGAATTGTAGAAACGCACTAGGCGTAAAAACATGTGAACTGCGTGAAGAGTGGGGTGCAAAAGGAGCCCATTACAAAGTTTACAGGTATGGATGGCTCCTTACAGATGCGTAGTGGGTACTTTGCCAGTTTGCAAAATGAAGCATTATGGCACAGTGGGCCCTTTGTAACTGTGTGCACAGTAAATATTTCAGGACAGTTTACAATGGCCAATATTACGTGAAAAAGCGTTCCTGTCCTTTCAGGATAGTTGAAGGTGGTTTGCACGAGGGCGGATTACGCTAACGCGTGCGAGTCTTGAAAGCGAAGCTCAAGCATCCTCCGTATAAAAGAAATGTCCTTGTAAAAGGACTTGTTCTTGGGATAGTTCCTAGAGCATTTTCAAAAGTTAATTCGAGCACGAAAACATGACACGATCACTCACACACGCACATACCCATGCATCAAACACACACAGCGTTTTGTGTGTTTGATGCATGGGTGTGTGCGTGTGTCAGTGATCGTGTCGTGTTTTTGCACTCGAATTAACTTTTAGAAAACGAAATGTCCGCCGCGGTGGCGTATCAGTTATGGCACTCGGCTGCTGACCAGTTCACTGGTTCGATCGTGGTCGTGGCGGTCGCATTTCGGTTGAGGCAAAATGGTAGTAAAGGCTTGTGTACTGTGCGATGTAAGTGCACGTTAAAGAGTGTCACTTTGTCGAAACTTCTGGAGCCTTCAAATATCTCATAACAATTTTGGGAGGTGAAATTCCAGATAATATGATAATATTTGTATCCCAATAAAAATAAATGGCAGCAGGTGGTAACCTTCGGTCACTTTATCAAGTTTGTTTAATTATTCGTGATATCTAGACTGGTTCGCTGGCTCCTACATACGTTCAATGAAACAATTGCACCGCCGGGTGACATTTGCACACGAAAGGTGAGGAGCGAGGTTCTAGGTATTATTCACCTAGAATCTCTCTTCCTTTCCACTCCACCACACACCGAGCAGAATGTAAGATAATATACGTTGGCTAACCACTGTGTAATTCATTGAAGCGCTTTGTCTTCAATTTGTCGTTTGACGGCAACGCCATGCTGGCGTGCGGAGGTAAACGCGTAACGCGATCACATGATAATGACCGACTATGCAATAACCAATAATGTATTCACCTCTGGCTTGAACTGATCTAAAACACTTACAGAACACAAAATGCATGCGGCTCACGTGTTTCAGAAAAAAAATGTAATTAATGTCAAATAATAATAAATATGATGTCGTTATAGCAAAGTAGAATATATGGAAGAAGATTTCAGAGTCGCAAGCCGTCTGGAACCTCCTTCAGTTGCGTTTAGACGCACCGTGCTCTCCACCTGCTTGCGCTCAGCCATGTTGAATGAACAAACAGTCGATATGCAAAAAATAACGAATAAAAACAATGCAACAGATTGAAAACTCGCTGATGAAAAAAAAACATATAAAAACGTATAAAACGTTTGCCCTTCTTCACGCACAACATGACAAATTTATGATCTATGCAACTTTGATCTAGTTTCATAGCCTGCAGGTGTTTTGTAACATGTTACAGAAGAACAATCAGACTATTCGCTGATATTCCTATGCACGGATGTATCATTAGTTTCACGTTAAGTGATGCACTTTTCACGTATTCAGCATGAGCTGTACACTCGCCAGGTTTTACACCCGAACACATCATATAGAGTATAGCATTTTTTAGACCTCAACTTTAGCAGGCCAATTATGGCTGGAGGCGACTAGAGCTCACACAACTTTGTATCTACAGTCAGTCGACGCATATCCGTAATTGTATTTTTGAGTATTTCTTCCTTGCGCTTCAAATTGTGAACCCCGAACTTGACGTTAAGACGTTGATGAAGTTCTAAATACCTAAACATTTCTATGACGACCCAACGATGAAAGCTGTCCGCCCTTCACTGCATCACGTAATAAGAATTGCTATAAAGAAATGAATATTGAAAACAAAGCAAGTACGAACGAAACAACATTATCGTCGGTTAGTTTCGAACCAACAAACCTAGCTCATAAGAAGAATGTTTTACTGACTGATCGAAGCAGACACGCCCTCAGACCCACAGCTCAGCTGACCCGCATGGATTTTTTTCTGCCGGCAGTTAAAAAAATTGTAAAAGGCGAACACATTGATTGATGATTGATATGTGGGGTTTAACGTCCCAAAACCACTATATGATTATGAGAGACGCCGTAGTGGAGGGCTCCGGAAATTTAGACCACCTGGGGTTCTTTAACGTGCACCCAAATCTGAGTACACGGGCCTACAACATTTCCGCCTCCATCGGAAATGCAGCCGCCGCAGCCGGGATTCGAACCCGCGCCCTGCGGGTCAGCAGCCGAGTACCTTAGCCACTAGACCACCGCGGCGGGGCATGGCGAACACATTGTGTGAGGGGTTTGGTGAGAGACTTGAGAACGGTGAAATAACAGCCCTCTTTCGGCTGATATGTAAAGCTCACTTGAGATATTGCAAACATCAGGAAAATCCCAACAATGCAAAAAAAACTGAAGCCATAAAAACACGTCTGCGGAATGCATTTCATTGGTCGCGGGAGACGCCTTCAGTTATGTCGTTCCAGATTCTGCCGAACGCTAGAAAAAAAAAAAAAAAACGTACCCGTGCTCATGCCGTCGAACGACGATGCCTAGGGATCTGCAAAGTTAAACAGCACGAAAACGCACCCACAGGACAAATGCCAATTCATTGAATCAGCGCTGGTCCTGTGTGCATTTTCTTGTGTCTTCGTCTTTCGGGCTGCTTAATTTTGCAGATTTTGCACCAAATTGCTCAAACTACAACACTCATAACTCGAAATTCCAGTGACAAACGCAATGCAGAACACACCCGGAAAACGCAAGCGCGTAACGCGGGGCGTCACTGGAAACAAAAGACGTGCTATTCACCGCCTCTTTGTCACCTCTCTGTCAACAATTAGATATTACAAGTGCACTTCTCCGTCTAAAGACTCTTGCGTGGTGCTTCTCTGGAATATATCAAAGGCAGCGCTCATGCATGCATGATTTGGATCACTCCCAGATGACATTTCGCGTGGGATTTTCTCTATGTAGGAAGGGCTCTCACTATTGATATTTTTTTCAACGATATTTCTAGATATATATGGAGCATCACTTAAAAAAAAAAAAAAACTAGCGAGTTTGTTTGTGCGCTGATAAGTTGCCTGAACACTGCTATCGCGTTTTTCTCTGACAAATATTGTCTGGTGTTGAGTTTGTCGAGTGCAAGTGTTGGCAGCAGTGCACAGGCTGCGACAGTTTTTCCACCTACAAGGTTACAAAGCCGCACGTCGTCGCTGTGATAATTAAGCGAGAAAGGTGCGCACTTCTCGCTTGCACATTTGTGTCCGATGCGTTATCAAATGTTATGTGCACAGCTCTGCACGCTCTCCTATCGCTGGAGAAAAGCGGAAAGGGGTTACTTAACGCATTCGCGCGTTACTTGTTTCACTTGCAATCTCCACATGCCTGTAATGAACAACGGAAGCAGTAACAGTATGACTTTTGCCACAGCATGCGCCGATGAGCACGTACTATTTTAGGAGCCGGACATAATAAATCGGCCCAATAATCTATCAACCACGTATAAGCTGCTCGAGAAAAACAGCAAGAGTTTGACTCTAGCCATCTATGTTGCAATCGATTATCTTCTCGGCACTGGAGTACGCGGATTTCACCGATTACCAAGAGAAAAAGGAAGGCAGGGAGTAATGTTGTGATTTGCAATGCTACCCTGCACTGGGGTGGGGAATCGTGAGATTAAAAAAAGAGTGCGAGATAGAAAATAAATAAGAGCACAACATGAACATGCACATGCACACACGAAAACGTTCCATGCAGGGTCGTTCAGAGAAGCCACTAGTTTGCAGGAAGCCCAGTAGCGCTTGCACGGCCTTCTGCGACTTTCAGTCTGGACGATGGCGTAATATTCTTTCCTCTGACAGAGACTTGTCATATAACTTCTTGAGTGTACCCGAAAGAGATTGCCTTAGTATTTTGTAATCCCGGCAGTCGCGCAGGATGGTTTGAATTGCCTCTTCATCTCCGCAGAGTACAGAGGCGGCGGGGTCGATCATCCCTACGCGGAACGCATACACACGGGTAAACGCGATCCCTAACTATATCCTGCACAGAACAGTATATAGCGTCGCCTCGTCGATACCATGCTGGAAGTCGTAAGCTTAACGTAGGATCAAGGAGCATAATATTGCATGCGTGAAATGCTATTTATTTCAATGTGACATGTATCATTGGCGAGCAAGCTTGCGGAGCTTCCTAGCAGCGTTGGTCATGAGGTAGCTATTGATAGGTTAAGGTATTGTGAATGGACTGAAATGGCAGCTTGATCACCCCGTTGGTTATCGATAATTCCAATGTGACTTTACAGCCACTGAAATTCAATATATCGCCCATTCTCGGTTGTGGGGTGTAGTATTTCTGCTATCTCAAAAATTAACTGTTCGTACGAACCACGGCGCAAACTTGACAGAAGAAGCTGCAATGGCACCTTGCAGTTGCAGAAGATCGTCCACCTCTGGGCCCTTTGGTCGTTAATGAAACGCAACCAGGCGCGAAGCACTGCAAGCTCTGCTGCTGTCGATTTTTTTGGGTAAGCTGTCCTGAATTCGATCGTTGTGGCGCGTTGTGGTCAAGACCACCGCCGTTGAGCTGTTCGGCAGGACATAGTTTTCGGCGTAGACGTGGGTACAGTCTTGATAATTCTCGTAGAATAGAAGCAAGGAGAGCTGCTTAAGGTCTAGTGTTGACACATCTTGTTTTTTTCTGGGCACCTGATATTGTCAGGCTGATGACTGGCTGTTTGAGGCCCCATGGAGGAACCGAAGGTCTTCCCGCATGCGTGAAGACAGTTGGTTGAGAGTAGATCACCGTATGCGGTTACTGTTCGGCAAAATAAATTGTCAGGTCCGTCTGCCGGCAAAAATGCTAGTGCGAGGGGAGGGGAAATGGGGGAGAGTCCTGGCGACTAGAATTACTGTATATGCTACCTTTAGGTAGTAGAGTTGCGCCATTGTTTTCCGGGCGCCGCTCGCTCCGCCTGCAGGAGTTGAGCGCCCCTATTCGCCGAGCGCCATCACGTGGTCATAGGTGGTTCATTTGCACTGCGGAGAAGTTAACGCTACGCACATTCTTGGCAGATCAAGCGGGGTTGAAAACGGCTGTTGTCATTCTCGCCGTGCTTCTTCGGTAATGTAGCCATGCTGCCTGTTGGTCATGAAAAATGTGGCAGCAAATGCATTCTTTGTTGAATTGTACTACGTAGAGCCCGTGTGATTAGACACGGGTGCAGCGGGTGTTGCTATAGAAAGATTAGTGTTCAGTTGGAAGGAATAAACGCTTGGCCAGTGTCGTCGGCATGATTTTCTCTTGGGGGTGCAAACCATTGTTACATTGTGGCTTAGGAAGAGTGAGAGCACTGCTCTAGCTTGGGTGAGGGCAAGTGCTCTTGTGGCTTGAGGGGGCAAGGGCCCCTTTTCCACTTCTCTGCTGACGCCCATGCGCTTGTCTTTTTTTCATTCTGTCCACAGCAGTGCAAAACTTGCTCCATTTTAATGAACCACAGATGCAGTAGTTAATACGTTATACATGCAGAGTTGGGCAGTGTGTGTCAGCTGCATACGTCAAAATTTGTCTGGCAGTAAAAAGGCTAAAAATAAAGGGAGAATTTAAACTAGAGCTATTTGAATCGGCAAGGTGTTGCTGCTAGTGCGTGAATTAAATGCTGCTTTGAAACCTTAAGTGAAAAGAATGTTGGACACGACAGGGTTGTTGAACGATGATTCACATCAATTGTCGTGAGCCGCGATTGTAACACCATCGTCATACGAGATGCGCGCTTAACGCGGGCGTCGCACGGCCACTCTCGATTGCTATCCAGCTCGATTCAGTTGAAGATCACAAAACTTTAGCTGGTTACCTCACACAGTTAACGAATGAGCCCAACGCGATGAAAATGTTCCATCCCTGAATCGATAGCGATCAAGAGTGAAAAATAATATCATATATGTAAATGGGAAAAACAGTCCAGAAGAAGCCGAAGCTAATATCTACAACTGGTTCAATGAGCTGACACACGTTTTTTCATTATTACTTACCAAAAATGTAAACATAAAATCAAGACTTCCAGGCGTGACCAGAGCAACTGAGTTTGTCTCGTACCTTCATAAAAATAGAAAAAAAGAGAGGAAAAAAATAAGGCAATGCTATGAGCGCGAGCGCTGCTCCTACGCGGGTGGTGAGTGGCTTTCCCGCAAGACATTTGAACCCAATATGGCGTACCTTGGCGCAACTCTGCTACCTAAAGGTAGCATATACAGTAACTCAACTGGCGACATGCCTTAAGTGTGTCTTCAGCACTCCAACTTCAATACGGGTCATCATGAGTTGGTCTTAGGCGGAGGCCATAGTCGCTACTGTTGAGGCATACTGAGGCAGGCCTCGAAAAACGTGGAGTGCCTGGGCTTGAATGCTTTGTATCATGCGTCGACTTGTTTTGCTTAGGTTAAATAATTCAGGCAAACTGTATGGTAGAAAGAAAAAAAAAACACCATGCACAGTGGTAGCATAGCACAAGGCTTCATTCTCCTATTCTGCCCAGCGAAAAACTTGAAGAGGTGGCATATAGCTCTCAACCGCTTTCTCAGGTATGGCCCGTGAAAACTCTATGATATGTCTCTTTTCATTACGACACAGAGAAGCTTGCTAACGAGTCCTTATATTTTTGGCTGAAAATGCCTGTGCCGAGAACACCACGGCACGCATACAAGTGCTAGTGTGTCATGTATTCCACGCATGCAAGCGAGACATTCCATTTGCATTGCACGTATTTTAGTTTTACAGGGAAGCTATTATGACGAGATCATGCTGAAAGCAGCCACTCAGTGTGTTTTCTATAGATGATTACGTGTGACTAACATATAACTAACTCACTATGCACCTCAATGTGTGAAATATTTAGTTTCATGGTGCTCATACACTTAACACGCAATTATTCTTGTTCTATTCATATTGTGCAGAAGCACTGTAAGAGAATTACCGTGAACTTTACAATTCAGTTTATCAGAATGGGCACGAAAATTCACAAAGCTGTATGCACATGAGAGTGCCGTGAGAAAATCTGAAGTACAATGTGATTTCTCAAGGGCTTTTCAGTGCATTTTTTATGCCTCACCGTGGTGGTCTAGTGGCTGAGGTACTCGGCTGCTGACTCGCAGGTCGCGGGATTGAGTCCCGGTGGCTGCGGCTGCATTTTCGATGGAGGCGGAAATGCTGTAGGCCCGTGTGCTGAGATCTAGGTGCGCGTTAAAGAACCCCAGGTGCTCCAAATTTTCGGAGCACTGCACTACGGCGTCTCTTATAATCATATAGTGGTTTGGGACGTTAAACCCCACATATCAATCATTTTCATTTTCAGCGCATTTGGCCACTGCGAACACACACGCACTGCACAAATAATATAAGATTCAATTGTGGTTGGAACAAGAAAACGACACGAGAAACAAGCGCCATGAAGACAGCCGAAAATTAAAACGGCAACCCTCACATGCTGCCTCAAAGAGCAGCTGATGTTGTCGCGAGTAAAGACTATGCCAGAAGTTTCGTTCATTACGTCGCAGGCCTACACTGCAAAATCAGGTATGGGGACGCTGTGCAGCCAAGAGTGTACAGCCAGCAGCGAAGCGACCGCGAAAATGCTCGCTAAACTAAGACCTCGCAAGACCGACACAAAAAATCTGCTGCACAGAAAAGAAATGGAAGCGAGACAGATGATACAGGGCTCGAGAGGCAAAAATTGTGCGAGATCTCGGCTTCGGTATTGGAGACGCCTGATAGACAATGACGGTTGGGGACGTTGGTTGAGACAACGCAAGTGAGCCTGCGCGGATGGTACACTCTCATCACAGTAATGCGTTATCACTGTCGCGTGTTGCTGGTGCCGACAACGAAGTGGATGGAGGCACGAGGCGGCACGCACAAGCTATCGAATAAAATTTTTGGTTTTTGCATTCGATGTAGCAGCAACATTCTTCCTTCTACATTGCGCTACAGCGGTGACCCCGGACCATTGATTGACATTCCTTAAGATTCCACCGGGCACTCGCACCAAGCCAACCTACCCTGACCCGCCTATCACCATGGTGCGACAACCAGATACAATGACCCCGGCGCCTGCATCCTTTTACCGCCGAAATCGTGGGAATTTTGGCCAGCAAGCCAAGCCATCTGGCTCCTCAAGATGGAGACTGGTTTCTACCTTCGCAATATTATCTGGCACCAGGACTGGTGCGCCATCGCAGTAGCCATGTTTCCTCCTGCTTGGCGATCCGTTGTGCCTCCTCCTGGGCTGCAGGCATACGACCAACTTCGAGGTTTTATACGCGTCCTACTGAAACCGGGAGTGCCATGTCACTTGCTCCTTACCGCCCTCAACCTTACTTTCGAACTTCAGGCCACCACAATCTCACTGCCCAAATAAGCCCAATTAAGTTGCCCGATCTGACCAGGTGTTGGCGCTATGACATCAACCAGTTCGCAGGTAACCATGCAGTCATTAAATGACATGGTTTTGGACCGCACACCTAAGGCGATACTGTGCACGCCACGTGCCGCGGATAAGTGACGCCTCTCGCGAACTGCTTCTGCCACATCTGTCATCATGGACGCCAGCTTAAGTCTATACAAGCGAAATTCGGCGAAGTAACACCGACATCGTCAGCTGATGTGCCAACGCCAGGGGCTGTTCGAGAACTTGTTGGAGCTACGATTACTCTCCGTCAAGTGAACAAACAGTTCTGTCCTCAGACGCCCCAATTCCAGCGCCACCAGCCGCACAAAACCTCGTAGACGGTACAGATTCTGCCAGGCGTGCGAACGGCATACCGGTCGGACGCCTCTAATGTCTGTGGTGAGTCTTGTGTCGGTGGGCGACGTCCGAACGACGACAAGGGGCCCGACGGCTGGACGCGGCACACGGAGAGCGCCGGTAACGGCCCACCAACACGACAGAGGGAGTCAACCGAGTCGTGCGGAAGTTCAACAATGACTGCACCGTCTAGCGGCCGTTTATTCCCAACACACAACAGAGCAATGCATAAACAAAGGATTGGTTAACGACAATTACGTGTGTCTGTAAGCAATGACATCTATGGATGAAGCACACAACTTCACGACACACAGTGCGCGTTCTTTACAGGGGTGGCATCCCAACACAACAGTAACCTTCTTCCAGAAGTATTGCCTGAGGAGCCAACCCCTCCCGACTGGGTCGTAAGCCTGCCATTTCGTACGTGTGTTCAGGTACATCAACATCACTTGATGCAGCCGTGTTCACACAAAACCTCAATGAAACTGTGCCGCTCTCCAGAATAGAGGAACACCAATCCCTGCCATCAACCACTTCCTCGGTTTTCCAGCCTACTGGTCAAGAAAGACGTGGGTCAAGTACAGCAGTGTTTCGTCCTCACAGTCGACCTTGCTCTTGGCCGTTCTTCGATCGACACAAGCACAAGCTGCGTCCCCCTGCTCTGTGCTCACTCCGATCCACACTACAGTGAAGCGTTCATGTGATCATCCAACGACTCACGCCGACAAAGCTTCAACGCCACATTCCGACCAGCCTTGATGGAACCCATCTAACCTGGGACAAGAAAGAACTCATTTCAATACACCTTACGGAATGCTCTAGTGCGCATTCCGACCTCTGCGTCACTCTGAGCCCCGGTCCCCTGAAGAAAGTTGAACACCCGTTCGCCACTTTGCCTTCACGACCAAGACTGCCTAATGAACACTATAGACTGCAACTCCGTCTATACGGCGGAGGGCACTGTCGCGTGCTGCTGGGGCCGGACACAGCAATGACAACGAAGTGAATACACGCGTGAGGCGACACTCACGAGTCACTGAATAAAATAGTTGGTTTTCGCACTCTATGTAGAAGCATCATTCTTCCGTCTACCTTTTGCTAGACCACCTATTTGCGCAGCTCTTCCCATGTCATGCAGGAGGCAAGATCTCCAAGCACAACATTGTTTTGCGCCAGCCTGCTCCATTCTATGCCTACATTTCTGAACACGCCGAGTTGGCAGCATACACGTCTGTACCAACTGGGCGTGCCTCTTCGACTTTGCCGCCATATTTACTCTCTAAACTCGAGACAGCGGTATTTTACTGACTGTATGCCTTCATGTCGATTTTACAATTTCCTTCGTCTTCCGTATAGGCATGGATGATAGTACCGCGTTCCAGGACTGCAGCAGCGAGAAAACCACAGAATGATTTCTTTGCCGCGGTCGTCGCTCCAGAACGCAAAGGCTGTCGCAGAGCAGCGGAGCAGTGGTGTTCACCCGCCTCGGCAACAGTTTTAGTAAACTGACCACAACAGTAGTCTCACTGGAAGTCTCACCAAAGCTACGTTGATTTTTACAACGTAGTGAACCTATGAGACAAACAATAACGCTTCCGTTTCTCACCTTTCTTTTTTGTGTGTGTATGTGTGCATGCATGCGCAGCCTGCCTTTATCCATTTTTCTTTTCATCTGTATTTACTCTTCCCTTTTCGCTTAGTGTGGAGTGTACAAAACAGATGTTTCCATTCCGGTTAACCTTCCTGGCTCTAACTCTTATCCTTCTTTCTCTCTTCGTAATCTCCTTGCTACTCCCCCAAAAATCTCAGCTGTCATCGACTATGTTATTCTTATCTTGGCATACACTCTGTTCAATTACTCAAGCCATTATCTCTACTACGTGTTGTGCCATGTTGTTGTTGTGGCCATAACATGTGACTCTTACTCACGAGGAGGATTTACAACATGGAAGGAGATACTACCTCTACACTAAGAGAGAAAAGAACAAGAGCATACAAACAGAGAAACACGTGAAACTTTGGCTTGTGTGAAGTTGTAGAAAAACAATGGATCAATGTCCGGAACTGTTGTCTAACTAAAAAATAAGTCACAGTTTTGCAAAAGGGTGAATCAATGAATATGATAGCAAGATATCCGGGTGTTTTATGAAGTAAGGCTAGCATTTTTAAGAGCAATGTTAATTGTAGTAAACATGCGCTTGCTAAGTAACCAAGTTTCCGGCAGTGTGGCCACAGTATATGACCCCAACAAAACTTGTGCGTAGTGACGGTGTTGATGTACAAAGTGAGACTGGCAGTCAACCCATTTAGATCTGACCTCGCGTAACTCTACAAAACGCTGGTGTAGCAGAATACGGCCGCTCCAGGTAGACTCTTTGCACCATTTTTTCGTGGTCACAGCGCAGCCTATATAAGCTCCCACCTGTTGTGGGGACAGAACGCGCGCGCTGATTGTTGTCGCGATAGCGCGGTAAGCGTAAGCCATTACCGCCCTCCCCCTGTTCACTGGCGGGATAAGCGCCCGCGCAGACAAGCCCGGCAGAAAGAGGAGCGAAGATCCTTCCCCGCCCGTACACACACACACACACACACACACACACACACACATATATATATATATATATATATATATATATATATATATATATATATATATATATATATATATATATATATATATATATATATATATATATATATATATATATAACGGAAGCGAGAAAGCACGACGTACGACGAAACACTTTTAATATTCACATACGCTTCGAATGGCCGTCACACTGACGAAGGCTGGCCCACCAGCCGAAACGTATGTGATTATTAAACGTGTTTCGTCGTACGTCGTGCTTTCTCCCTTCCGTTTTTACTAGGGAGCCAGTGCGCTTCCTTCCTCGCTACGTCTATATATATATATATATATATATATATATATATATATATATATATATATATATATATATATATATATAGTTAGACGTTTTTTTAGCCGGCAACCAGCGATCATACTCTATGGCGACGGCCGAGCACGTACTCCTAGCGCGAGCGGCGTCCTTGTTGGGTAGCTCCACTAGAAGGTACTCACGAGTTCCGACCCATTTCCGAGTTCGGAGCCTTCCCTACAATTACCCGGGGTCGAAGGGGGAGCCGCGTGGCGACCTAACAGCTTGTTCCTATGAGCGGGTCATAATAAGCCTTCTGGCGCTCCAGGTTGACGGTGTCGCGCCCACGGCGGCGAATGTCTGAAGATTGTTCAACGGGTTCGATCAGATAGTTGACCGGAGATGCGCGCTCGATGACACGGTAGGGGCCTTCGTATTTGGGAAGTAGTTTGCAAGAGAGGTCACCTACAGAGGTCAGGATCGAGAGCCATACAAGCGCACCAAGAAGGAACGTTGGCTCAAAAGTGATGGAGCATCACGAATACTCTTCTGCCGCTCTTGCTCATGCGTCGTAAAAGTCTTAGCAAGCTCACGACACTCTTCAGCAAGCTGGCTGTCTCAGAAATAGGTGCACACTCAGATGGATGCGGCGTGTATGGGAGTATCGTGTCCATGGTGTGCGACGGGTGCCTTCTGTACAGCAAGAAGAAAGGTGAAAAGCCGGTTGTGCTTTGAGGGGCAGTGTTGTAGGCGTAGGTGACGAAGGGCAGTATGGCATCCCAATTCGTGTGGTTGGCGGCGACGTACATCGAAAGCATGTCGCCGAGGGTGCGGTTAAAGCGTTCGGTGAGGCCATTCGTCTGCGGGTGGTAAGCAGTAGTTTTGCGATGGACAGAATGGCACTCGGTCATAATGGCTTCGATGACTTCCGACAAGAAGACACGGCCTCGATCTCTGAGAAGCTCTTGGGGTGTTCCGTGGCGCCGTATGAATTGATGCAGCAGGAAGGAACATCGCGCGAAGTAGCCGCCGGGAGAGCGGTGATTTCGGCGTATCGCGTTAAATGATCTACGGCAATGATGACCCAGCGGTTACCAGCCGATTTCAGAGGAATTGGTTCATACAAATTGATACCTATGCGCCCAAATGCACGGTCAGGGCAAGGTAACGTTTGCAGACCGGCGTGCGACATGTGTGCTGACGATTTGAGGCGTTGGCAAGCGAGGCAAGAGCGAACGAGCTGCTGCACATAGTGGTACATCCCGCACCAAAAGTAGCGTTGTTGACGGCGGTGGTAAGTCTTGGATACGCTAGAGTGCGCGCATTGTGGACCAGAATGGAACGATTCACATATCTCTGACCGCAGACTGCGGGGTACCACGAGTAATCACTGCCGGCCGTCGGCGTAGTAATTGCGTCGGTGTAGGAGGCCGTCACGGATGGTGAAATGGTGAGCTCGACGACGCAAGGCACGCGTGGATGGTGTTACGGATGAATCAAAGAGCAAGCCAATGAGCGGGACGATCCAATTATCCTTTCGCTGTTTGGTAGCGAGAATGTTAACACTGATGGCAAAAACAGCAATTGAGGTTACTGAGCAGGCCACGTCGTCTTCGGGCAGACGGGAGCGCGAGAGGGCATCGGCGTCAGCATGCTGGCGTTCGTTGCGGTACAGCACGCGGATGTCATAGTTTTTTAAGCGAAAAGCCCAACGGGCGAGACGGCCTGAGGGATCCTTCAATGATGACAACCAGCATAGTGCATGATCGGTGACGACATCAAATGGGTGACCATACAAATAAGGTCTTAACTTTGTAAGGCCCCAGACGATCGCCAGGCACTCTTTCTCCGTGACGGTGTAGTTTGTCTCGGCTCTGGTGAGCATACGGCTTGCATATGCTACGACATATTCATGGAATCCGGGTTTGCGCTGCGCCAGCACAGCACCGAGGCCTAAACCGCTGGCGTCCGTGTGCACCACCGTTGGGGCCGTAGGGTCGTAGTGGCGTAGAATCGGAGGAAACGTCGACGAATGGCGGATGCGTCGTCGCACACGGATGACCACGAATTGAGGGGCCCGTTACTTCAAAGGAGCTTCGTCAGCGGTGATATGATCATTGAATGTTTCGTACGAAGCGTCGGAAATATGAGCACAGGCCCACAAAACTACGCAGTTCTTTGACGGACGCAGTTTTGGGCAATTCGGCCACGGCCCGAAGCTTGACCGGATCAGGAAGAATGCCATCTTTGGACACGACGTACCTTAGGATGGTGAATTGACATGCTGCGAAGCAGCACTTTTTCAGAATTAGTTGCAAGCTGGCATTGCTCACACGTGCGAAAATATCTTTCAGGCATCGAAGATGTGTGGAGAAATCCGGAGCGATGACAACGACATTGCAGAGGTAACACAAGCCCGTGTACCATTTCAAGTTGCGCCGAACGGTGTCCATCATGCGCTCAAAGATCGCGGGTGCTATACATAGACCAAACGGCATGACGTTGAACTCGTACAAGCCGTCGTGTGTGACGAAGGCGGTGTTCAGTCGAGCGTGGTCAGCCATGGGTTTTTGCCAATACCCCGAGCGCAGATGGAGAGAAGGAAAAAATTCGGCTCTGTGAAGGCTGTCAATCGCATCATCGATGCACGGCAGTGGATAAACATCTTTTCGAGTGATCTTATTGAGCCGTCTGTAGTCCACACAGAACCGCAAAGAACCGTCCTTCTTCGCAAGAAAGACAACAGAAAACGCCCATGGACTGTCCGAGGGCTAAATAACGTCGCGTCGGAGCATATCGTCAACCTGCTCGCTAATTACCTGACGTTCAGCAGGCGACAGGCAATATGGACGTTGCCGTAAAGGTAGATGTGCACTAATGTCGATGCCATGCGTAACAGCGGACGTGCGACCGAGAGAACGTCACCCGACATCGAAAGAAGAACGATATTCTTGCAACAGGTTCAGAAGCTGGGAACGCTGCACCGCCATAAGGTTGTCAGCAACGGAGGGGCCAAACACATCAGCAGATGACGGATCAGAAGTGGAAACAGCATTGATGGTAAGTGAACTGGGACAATGGTGCTCAGATTTGGGTGCACGTTAAAGAACCCCAGGTGGTCGAAATTTCCGGAGCCCTCCACTACAGCGTCTCTCATAATCATATGGTGGTTTTGGGACGTTAAACCCCACATATCAATCAATCAATCACGAGCTCACTATAAGTGTAGCATTTAGTCATGCTTTACATGACACGCATGTCATGCTTATCATGTTTGGACGTGTAATTTACCTTTGTCGTCCCTTTTTGCCATATAATGCTAAATTTGATATACGCGAAGCTAGCAAAATGGCCGTGAGCGCATCATGAACATGGTATGTACTACTGTTCTTACATGACAAGCATGTCATGATTGTCATGTTTGCACCAGTCATATACCTCCGTCATTCATTCACGTCACGTAATACTAAATTTGGTATATGTGAAGCTAGCGAAACGACCGTGAGCGCACCATGAGCGTGGCGTGTAGTCATGAGTGACTCATGACGTACATGGCATGCATGTCATGATTTCCACATTAGAGACTGCCACTTATGTTCACCATTCAGTCATGTCATACCATGTTCGTTTTGCAATATGTAATGTGAACCACTCTACCGGAAGGGCAGCAAGATGATGACATGAAAATTATGACAATAATGGTGTACGTGGCACAATTTTCATGTTATGACTAAGCATTTATGCTCGTCATGTAGTAATGTTATGCCATACCAATTTCGGTATAGATTCCATTATCGAAACGGCCAGGAGAGCTAAAAGTCACAGGCGGATAGATAGACAGATATATAGACAGATACGGTCGAACTCGCCGCAGTTCACTATCAAATGCTGCGCATTTAAGAATACACTACACAAGGCGTCGAGCGCGAACTACCAACTCGTTTTTCGCCTGCGAAACTAACCTTGAAGTAGGGGTATGTCAAGCGAGGATGAAAGACAAAGCAGGGTGTCAATTACAGCAGAGAGAGAAAATGAAATAAAAATAAAGATGCAAAACCAAAAAGAGGATGCTCTCGTAGATTCAGAATCTAAGCAAAGTTGGCACGTTCTTTTCTCGAAATCAACCTCAGACGCCACGACAACGGCAGAAGCTGCGCTAGCACAAGCATGCTCGCAGTCTTGCATAATGCTGAGTGTATCTAAATTTTCTAAACAGCTTTTTCTTGGGAGCGGGCCACGACTGCTGGTTTCTGGAAAAATGCTTCACAAGAACATTTTTTTGCCATGTGCACTTAAGTTACCAGCCGCTGTTAGCTTCTGACAGGCGTATTAAGTTTCTCTTAACCGTAGATCAAGGCATCGCCCCGTCTGCCTGGTGTTGGACCTCCCACGAAATAAGAATATCTTTTAAACAACACCTTTCGTACACTCGACGAATCTATTTCTGAGTTTGACATTGCAAATGGGCTTTTGGATCATTTCACATCCATATACTATATTGCGCAAGCCTTTCAGAATTTTCGGGATGAAAAGATAACGTCAACCACTCATGTAGGCTGCGATTTTTTTATGTAAAGGATTTTGCCCATATAGTAAAAGGGCCAGCCTGTTGCTGTTGTCGATCGCGACTTTATGTTGACTTTTAGCCCCGCCACAGTGGTCTAGTGGCTAAGGTACTCGGCTGCTGACCCGCAGGTCGCGGGATCAAATCCCGGCTGTGGCGGCTGCATTTCCGATGGAGGCGGAAATGTTGTAGGCCCTTGTATTCAGATTCGGGTGCACGTTAAAGAACCCCAGGTGGTCGAAATTTCCGGAGCCCTCCACTACGACGTCTCTCATAATCGTATGGTGGTTTTGGGACGTTAAACCCCACAAATCAATCATTATGTTGACTTCCAGTTTGATCTCCCTTATAGGGTTTCTACAAGTTTGTATAATCGTCCCTTTAGGATAGCTGAGCCTTTGAATTGGAATAATCGGGGCAATCATTCTGTTGACCTCACTTTGGTGACCCATTGTTTCATAGATTCTTCTTTCATGGTCATCAGTCTTTGCTGTCAATAAAACTTCTTTTAAATACCTTCATGAATAAATCTAAGCCTAATTCAATACTCATCAGAACTGACTAGGGCAAACGTTTTAGTCGTGTCTAAATGTAGGAGCTTCAGGTTTTTGAAATGTGAAGCAATCTTTAGCTAACAAAAAATGTAATGGAGGGCTTCAGAAATGTTTACCATGTCCACCTGACGTTCTTTAACGTGCACGCAAATCTGAGCACACGCGCCTACAGCATTTTTGCCTCCATTGAAGATGCAGCTAGTCAGCAGCCGAGTACCTTAGCCACTAGACCACCGCGCCGGGCATCGGAATTCACAAGTCAAGGTGTAGCGTCAAGTGAAGGGACGTTCTAGAATACGGCGGTTAGGCCGCTTCGGCAGTAATTGACATGCGAATCGTGGCATTTGTTCAGCCGACAAGTTTATAACAACACGTTTATAACAACCGTTTTGACCTTTGCTGAAAGCAGGACGAATTCTTTGCGAAAAGCTTCAGTTAAGATACTCTGCGGAAAAAAAAAAGAAGTCTTGCAGATAAGAGGGAAATACTGTCATAAACGTGTAGGCTGAAGAACTTGTGTGGAATTTGGAAAACTAAAAAGTTGATTATTTTTACGTGTTAATTTAAATTTCAATTTTGCGATGATAATTGTGCCAGGCTATATGTTGGTGACGTGTTGGAAAGCGTCTTGGACGCATTGAAGTTGAGTGAAAATTCTTGGAAGAAAACAGTGTTTCAGTGGAACCAGCATTTGACGACTATAAACATTGCACTGATAAAGGCATGAAAGTTACACTCTGCACACTTTTGTAATATCACAATCTTCATGCTGGCTATATTTATTTTAAATTGTAAGTTAATGAGAAGGAATGACACATCTTCACCATGACTGAAAGATGGCGGACCGAGAAAAAAAGAAAACTTCGAAGCAGTCGTTCTTATCTGGTTGGTATGAGCGTGGATGTTCCTGTTGACAGATAATCTCAACAATTCTTCCGATAAGTATGATCAATCACCTTGGCCGGATGGCTTCTGCATCAAACAATGAACTGCATATCCTTCTCATTGGTCTTGGCTTATCGTGACCGACGTCACAGGCTTCGAAGATAAGGTGCGTTTACGCACACTAGCATAGCATATCACATCGCGTGGTGGACACTTGCTTGTGCATCACTCCAGATGCAGCGTTTTTTTTTCTATCAGAGCGAAATCCACTTTCATGGTGTCATTCAGTGGCGAACTCGGAGTGGGCGACAAACTCTGAGCTGGAGCGTTCCACTCTTGCTTAGGACAAAAAAGTTGATTGATTGATATCAAGAGTTTAAAGTCTCAAAATCACCATATGCCTATGAGAGACACCGTAGTAAAGGGCTCTGGAAATTTCGACCACCTGAGGTTTTTTAACGTGCACCGAAATCTCAGCACATGGGCCTACAACATTTCCGCCTCCATCGTAAATACAGCTGCCGCAGCCGGAGTTTGATCCCGCGATCTGCGGGTTGGCAGCCCAGTACTTTAGCCACTATAGACCACCACGGCGGGGCTAGGGCAAGAGAGGGGGATCTACCAATGGAACACACACGCTCCCTATGAAGCAAATGGTAGGGTTTGAATGGACCCTACCACGCAAAAAGATAAATGAGCGATGCGCGCGTTTTTTTTTTTTGCACGATTGGGCTAGCTGGGCACAGTAACGCTACGCTAGCGTAACACGAGCTCACAGTTGGCACCGTTTAAGGACACGGGGTGCTTGCGACTTCGAGTCAAATATGCCACTCTTCGCAGAGTAGAAAATGTTGGTCCATGGAGAGAATCTCACGACGAAGCTGCTCCGAATCTGCCAATAGAACATACACGAAGCGCCCTCAATCTGCCAATCGGATATACTCGCTCCGCATGAAGCACAAAAAGTGCTACCGGAAGTACTCCGAATCAGTCAATGGATGGCACTATATGTAAAACTAAAAAAAAAAAACACACACAAAGTTGTTTGACAGTTTGGCTCTGACAATGTGGTCACGAATGTCCCAACAATTTTTCACAAAAATCATTTTTCACGCTCCTTTCCCAAATATCATTCTAGCCCGTATTGCGGCTAAAATGTGTATTGATCACTATCGTTGGTACTCAGCAGTCAGGAGTAAAATAGGATTGAGCACTTAGTATAAGAAGCCAAACATTTGAATAGGGCTTGAATTCGCTAGGCAAAAGTAAACTAAATTGCATCGAATGAACAATATAGCACTAATTGGCGATAGAATTAACACCGCCTTTAGCTGTCACCGGTTCCGCCTTTGGTTTAATGGCCGTAAGCGTGATGACTAGACTTGAAGAGCGAGTGGTCCTTTCTTGACTCTCAGCAGCGTTTTCTCGTAGTAGTGGTAGTTGCAGTTCCTTGTTTCTGGCATATATCTAAGCCCCCCCTCCCTCAAATATGCTTCAACTATTCTGATTAGCTGTCCGCCTACACGGAACAGTGGCTAGGGTGCTGAGCTGTTGATATGATGGTCGCGGGTTTCATCCTGGTCGTGGTTGTCGCATTTAGATAGAAGTGGTATAGTAGAGACCGGTCCACTATGCAATGTCAGTGCCCGTTAAAGAACACCAGATGGCCAAAATTTCCGGAGCTCCCAACTACGGTATCTCTCATAATGACCTTTTGTTTGACGTAAAACCTCAGATATAACTATTCTTATTTTTAGCTGGTTTCATGTCATGCTGCTTGGGATCACGTCATCTTCAAGGACTAGATCAGTTTCCGAAACTTGACTGCAATTGTCTTCCATTTCAAATATACCATCTTGAAGCGAAATAAGAATACGATACTGTAGCACAAAAGCTGAAAATAAAGACTGACAGGTAAGAATACGAAAGTAAGCATCTTATCGAGTTTCACACTACAGTGTCATGTCCTACGGTAAGTGCCAACTTGCCTGAGAAAAAAACGATTCTGGAGCGAAAGTACCGTAACAACGCAACTTGGCCACAAATTAAATGAATTGGATGCAGATATACGTTACCTTTTCCGGTCACGATTGTTGACACAGCACTGGATTAATGATTCTGGCTAATTTTGATTCAAACACGTGCAGGACTTAGCTCTTTTCCGATTTAAAACTGCTCTTTTGAGTTAACAACACAATCGAAATCTCGTTACAAACGTTTCAAACGCTAAAGCCTCTTAGACGTGGCTTTCGTTCACATGAAATTAAGCCTATTTTTGGTTCCGATGATTGGCTCTTTCAACAAAAAAAAAATTCACTGACGAATATAATACTGTCTAATGCGAATTCTGAGCGCAGCTTTGGGAGGAGAAAGGGGTAAGACTAACTACCGGGTTCTAACCACCACCAACTAACCGACAACTACACCATTATTCATCTTTATGCGGATAAGCGAGGTATCCGCAACACACCTGGAAATTATTTTGTGGACTTTTTTTATGATGCATATGGCAAATGACGATAAAAAATTATGAATGAGCACTTTGCATGGGGTTGGAAGCATTAAACCTCACACTCGTTGCGCAATTCGTATTGCGTGATGACTGGCTGTTATTTTACTCTTCTGCAAAGATATATATGCTACTTCTTGCCCGACCTGACACTTGTATCGGGTTTTTTTTTGCAAGTATGCTTTATGCATTAGCATAGCTATATGGTCGAATGCTCGACTGCATGCGGAGGGCCTGGGTTCAATTTCCCATCTCATTGTAAAGTTTTATGTCTATTGGTTACGTCCCAATAGTAGTAGTCTATTGGTTACGTCCCCATAAACCAATAGGTTTATTGGTTATATATATATATATATATATATATATATATATATATATATATATATATATATATATATATATACACACTTCTTTCCCTTATTATATATATAATAAGGGAAAGAAGTGTATATACCTAAGGGCTCGTTTTTCCGTGTTTTAACACAATATTAATGAGATATAACAGACAGGAATGCCAAGGAATGTACAGGGGAATTTATTAGAACCAATGGAATGTAAATAAGAAGAAAGAAAAGTGGATGAAAAAATAACCAGCCGTGAGCAGGAATTGAACCTACGACCTTCAAATAACGCGTTATTCATCGAGAGCATTGAACGCGTTATTCGAAGGTCGTAGGTTCGATTCCTGCTCACGGCTTGTTATTTTTTCATCCACTTTTCTTTCTTCTTATTTTTCTTATTTACTTTCCATTGGTTCTAATAACTTCCCCTGTACATTCCTTGGCATTACTGTCTGTTATATCTCATATATATATATATATATATATATATAAATATATATATATATATATATATATATATATATATATATATATATATATATATATATATATATATATATATATATATATATATATATAACAGCTCCGATTTTCAGACCGTGGTGATGCGGTGTTCCCTTCGTCAAATTAACAGATTTCTATATTTCGCAAGCCTTTGTGATATGTTGGATCAGAACAGCTGTTTATCAGGCACACTTCGTTAAGAGTTGAGATGGCAGTATAGTTTCACTGCGCCTTGGTTTACAAAGAAGCCTTCGCCTAAGATGATCTGATGAGTTGTATCACTGCTATTCAACATTTTTGCTAAGCTTTGAGGAGGTGGTAGTATAACCAACGCTTTTCAGAATCACGAATTATCATGTGACAGGGGTGTGACTGTGGTAACGCACCCGCTATTTGTTGGGCTCCTGTTGCCTTCAGTTTTAGTGGATCTAGGGTGTAGTGGGATTCCTCTGATTTCCGGAACATATGTGCGTTTATGACTATGATACTTTTCTGATAGGCCTCAGAGATTTCTGTGGCACACATAGCCTGACTGTTGCCTTCTTCATTTTCAGTTGCCCAGTCGTGGATAGTGGGATATATATATCCAATATGTACTTCGGTAGTACCATTCCTGGTATAGGACAGGGAGGCTTCAATAAATACTCGAACAAACTTGTGTCTCCCCCCCCCCCTCTTACTGAACTGTAGCTAAAATATTCAGCCGTTAATGTGAAATGGATATCTTTATCAAGCTTACCGCACATTTATTCGGAGACTAACGTGAGTGTCTCGCTGGGCTATCGCACCAACAAACTTGCTGAGAAAAAAAGGAAATAAGAAAAAGAAATGACACTTGACTAATCGAAGAAGTGCACTACTCAGATAAATAGTTTGCAGAAGACCTTAGGGTGAACAAGGTTCCTGAAAAAAAATATTTGAATATTTTTAATATGAAGCTATAACGGAAACAAATTGGTTTTCATTCATAGCTGCATGATAGAACCAATGGATTTAGAGTCGTAACTGTTCTTCCCGCGCAGGCTCTTATTCAGAAAACGATCAGAAATCGTAACTCTTTCGCTAACAAGCTGTACTTCAATATACTGAATTGGAGCCACTGAGTTGAAAATGTTTCCATTTGCTTGAATTCCAAATTAACGACGTGAATTCACAGTTTTAAATCACTTTGGAATGAGTTCTAAAACTGACACCAGTTTTTATATACGTGCGTTGGGATAATTGGGCAAAAATTAACTATTATTCACGAACTTTCATGTGACGACAATTCTATACGGGCCCTCAACATGCATTCTTTTCGTGGATGACACCTGCATCATGGTTAGGGTGGCTAGAATATGATGGTGTAACGGTGGTCAACGGTGTTTTTGTGACCGACATGTGGAGGGGTAAAGCGTATTTACTACGTCGTAGCTTTTAGATGCAAGAATGACGCAGCCAAATGTGCTGCATTATTTTGTTCCGCTGTCTTCCACTCGCACGTGCGTTGAATGTTCACAGGTTGGCGTTTTTACTAAGCTTACTATATGTGCAGACGGGCGAATACACTGATTTAAATAGAAAGGACAGTAACACCATGTCAAAAGTATTATTAATACTTTCGCGGGGCGCGGACAGGTTTGGTTGGTCTCATTTTATTCGCCATGAAGAGGTGAGACCCACGACTCCCTGCTGCCAGAGCCCTTCAGCGATGTCTGAAGTTTATATATCACTACACTGTTTCATTTGCGAAGAAGCACTTACCTACTAGCATGCATGGCAGTGGCTGCATGGTGCCTTCGCGCATTATTAGAATGTCGTCATAGCCGCTCTACCGATATGTTCATTGTTATTTAATTCCAGCGCTTTCGTCGGGACGAGAGAAGAGATAACGCATTTGCAGCATGCGACAAACCTTTGTAGCTCCACTCGCACTGGACAGATTCTTAAAATTTTTGCGGCGTTGAATTTGTGACACAATAAGCTCTTTTAATGTATTCATTCTATGGTTACTTGAAAACATGTTTCAGGGCCCCTTGAACGCATTTTGTTTAACAGGTGTCTCGACGAAAACGAGCCCATTCGGCGATATTAGCACACACTGATCCAATCTGCTGGGTCCGTGTTTGTGTGCGTGCGTGTGTATGTAACAACACGTATTAATAAGAATGCACTTAACTGTTTAATGGTCCACTAGGGGCCGAATGTCGCTATCTCATTCAACTAATAAAGGCGAAGCTTAAGGGTCCTCCAGTTATTTTGTTCAGTTGTGTGCAGATTCGTGGGGTGGCGTCCTGCATTCCTGGTGTTCGCTATGTTGGCCGTTACGCTGGCTCTGCAAGAGACACAGTGCTTTCAGATAGCACGTCAGCGTTCATGGTGCTAGCTGTTAACCAATCGGTACGCGCCAATGCAACACTGCCACAGATGTTTAAGTACCTCACGAGCACTGTGGCGGCATTGCTTTGAGCCACAGTGAAAAGACATGAATAAACAAATTTGACAGACACAAGACATCGGAGAGACTATAGCGCATCTATCGCATCTTAGTGAGAAAGCATTTGGACGCCCGGGTGACGCAAGTAGCCCTACCCTTTATGTAGCTCCGCATCTCTACAACTCGCTGAACTAAAACGGACGATGGCCCGCATTGGAGAGTTGCGACTGCACTGGCATTGAAAAATGCAGAGGAAGCATTGGTGTATGTCGAATGGTTTCAGCTACATTTAAACGCGCGGACGAAGAACAGAATCACGAAGACAGGGCTGACATTAACTACTGGCGTTTTATTGAAACTCTCAGCAGAATACATATAGAAGTGGGAATCTATCGTTTAAAAAAACGCGGTAAAATATTGTGTGTCAAGAATGTATCGTGAGGGAGTGATTTCGGAAAGAACTGGTGAAATACAGAGTAATTATTCAATAATGCGTTTTCATTTTAAGGTCAAATAACGGTCGCCTTTAGAGTAATACATATCAAAAGCAGAATTTGGTCATTTGCTGCAGAGGAATAAGAAAATAGGTTCCCGATAAACGGGGGGGGGGGGGGGGGGGCTTATGCAATTGTGTGCTTTTTATTAGCGGAACCTCATTCAGCCAATCAAAGACGTTCAAGTCGCAACAGTTTGATCAGCTGTTCATAGCGGACTGCCCCGCCGTGGTCATCTAGTGGCTAAGGTACTCGGCTGCTGACCCACAGGTCGCGAGATCGAATCCCGGTTGCGGTGGCTGCATTTTTGATGAAGGCGAAAATGCTGTAGGCCCGTGTGCTCACATTTGGGTGCACGTTAAAGAACCCAAGGTGGTCGAAAATTTTCGGAGCCCTCCACTATGGTGTCTTTCATAATTATATGCTGGTTTTGAGACGTTAAACCCCACATATCAATCATTTATAACACTGACTGAATAAAATGCCTGAGTGCAAACACGGCCATTGTTACGACCCGCGCGTATAATGAGAAACGTATCCAGCGTGTATGTGAAGTGCCCTCGTTATCTGCCCGCTTCAGGCCGGTTGGTACCGGTCATGTTGGTCGTAAAGCGATAAAGGTGGAAGATTGCCGCTCTCGTGCGAGATATGGTGGCTCAATTGCGAAAAAGCATTTACGTATTCTTCTCAGTGCTGCTGGACCGAAGAGAAGTGCAATTCAAGAACATTCTGAAAAAGAAAAGCTGGAGGTTCTTATTCTTTGACCAGTTTTTTTATTAGCCGTGATTTAAGAACAACTCAAAGTCACGTGCGGTAGTGGGAAAATGGGCATAAAGTAATGGCGAATACTCATGGTATTCTAACGTTAAGGCTTGAAGCACAGCTGCTTCGTCACTCGCTAGTATTTTCTGCATTACCTGCTGAATCTCAGTTGTATACGTAAATTATTTCATGAACACTGCTGCGACTGCGTGCTCAGACAACTTATTTCATGAACTTGAACGAAAATGTGTTTTGATGCACCTCTCGCTTGCACGCAAGCTCAACTGAGGAAATGTCGCAGCGTATACACTCGCACTCTTTTCCCCCACTTTCCAAGTACATTCACTTTTTAAGTACATACACAGTGAAATTGAAACCTACAGCCAGCAACTCTTCCTTTAAATGAGACAGAGTTCCTCAATATTAATATGCTCTGGTGGAAGAAAAGCAAGCCAGAAAATTTTTGGAAATAATTTTCTATTTCCGAGCCACGACAAAGCTAGCGAGGGCGCACTATTGTTGAGACCTTCAGATGAATGCCATCAATCATGACGGAGTTTCGATCTATCTAAAAAGTGAGTGGATGTCCCCTATTACCGGTCAATATTTAAAATTAAGCTTTAACTGCGATTCAAACTTTTATGCAAAAAATCAGCTTTGTAAAGCAGTGTGTTGCGGAAAATGAGAAATACTTGCATTAAAAACTAGCCACGCGAAATATGGAAATTAACGAAAAATGTAAAAGGTCATAGAACAATATTACGTTTATTACGAATATGTATAGCTTTAATAATAGGGGTGAATGCATATGTTTACACGTTGCATACTGGAAAGTGAAAGCCAGAAGTGTTTAATGAACGCGTTGCGCTCCAGTTGTTTGACAACAAAAGGCCCGCCTCCATGAAAGGGAGTGTTCATTACACCAGAGTGTCATGTGAATGATACGAAACGAAAGCATGTGACCTCATATATCGGTACATGCTCTTACACTCATGCAAGATGAGATTAGGCAGGCGCATTTGAGTGGGTGACTGATAGCTGCGACGTCAGCACGTTCCATGAAGAAGGACATAGGGGTGGTCAATATCAGCTAACATGACCCTTTAAAAGTGATGAAGTGCGCAGGAGATGCTTTCGTTATCATCAACGAGCCGAGGAATCATGAGAGCGAGTCATCACGTGAGAGATAAATAAATTTGTCAGAACTCTAATTCGCGTTACCGCAATCACTATAATTACGGCATCGAAATTAATATTACTGCTACTATACCAATGTTATTCTAGTGATGTCAAAAGAAACGTTTGAAGTAAGGGGAAGACCAGGACGAATAAACAGTTACTACTTGAAACAGCAAAAAGTGTTTTCTTTCAAAAGGATGTCTTACTTGGGTAGTTGGTGCTTACATTGGTTAGGTACTCTTGACTGTTGTGCAAAATACATTTCATCCAAATGAGACAGAAGAAAACAGAAGAAAGTGAAGCCCTGATGGAGCGCGTTCTTGCCTTCACTTCGTCCCGTCTTTCGGGAAATGTATGTTGCGCCATAGCGAAGAGTACCTGATGAATGTTCTTTCTACGCAAGAGTTGGGCGGCCCTGTCAGTCCAGAAAGCCTTTCTTTTATACTGTGTTTCGTGCTGGTCCACCAGACCATGCCAATCCTTTAAGCTCTGTGCCCTTATCATTAACTGCCACGTTTGTTTGGTCGCTTGTAGCGGTTCTAACACTTATTTTATTAGTTCTTGTTGCGACTCGGGCACACAACACAATGTGTTGGATGGTGTTCGGTTTGTCACAATCAAAATCAGCATAAGCACGAGAGAATGAGAATTTTGAGAGGCGTATACGATGCACAAATTCACAGGACACTTGTGTTCGTTTGTACATGGTCTGAAGAGGGTGGGGACTTTTTTCTTGCTTAGTTTTGAATGTGGAAGTGGATGTTGTGTTCTTTTTAGTTGGTAGTATTGGTTGGAATACCCACCACCATCGTCAATTTCTGGTGATGTTCCGTATTGTATGTTTGCACGCGATGACATGTAGGGAAGAAAAAATAAGAGAAAGAGAGAGATGTGGGTGTATCACTGTTATCGAGTGATACTTTGCTAGCGTAAAAAAGATTAACAGCCTTTTCAAGTGGTGATTCTCGCCTGCAATGAACGGCGCCGCGATGAGCTGTTACGAACAGAAGCAGCATTCATTGCATGCCATTGGCGACTGTGTGAAAATAGTGAAACTTTAAACACCACGCTATTGCCGGGACAAAGTACGCACGCACTGTGGGGCGGGGGGTGTAGCTTATCATGTGCATTACATGTAACCGCCTCATCGGAGTGCACCCGCTGTTCTTAGCAAAGGCGCCCCAGTTTCGATGCTTCGAGATTTCAATTAAAATGGAGATTTTGTCTAATGTCTTTCTCCTTTCTTTTCAGATTAATTCATATGAACCCTCCTCCCGGTTCTTCTACAGCAGCCAGACGGGGAATATTCTCTACTGCTATAGTGTGGTAACTGCTAAAAGCTTGCAAGTTTGTGATGTCTATTCCGGATCATTGCACGCATGAAGGCATCGCAGAAAAAGTGTTAGAAAATGCGCAGAACAAAAAGTCACGCTCATTTGTAGATTTATTTGGTTAAATGAACAAGTGTTTGAGGCTACTAGTGCACTTTGAAGAGGCGGCAACCAGCTCTGCAACTGATAGGCTGAGAATAGCTCACGTGTTCCACCCCGCGAACACATTCATACGTCGAGCCAAAAAGGCAGACGACTGCAGAGGCAGAGGGAAGGTTTGAGCGATAAAAGTGGTTTCGGCATTTCGAGAATAATGAGAAGGAGTCTGGCTCGTTGCCAGAAGCAACAGATGGACTCACTCTGAAAACCCCGGGAAAAAAGGACATAAATAAAAGGTCCCCAAATTTCTACATGGTTACAAGGGCGAATTCACGCCGGACTTGTCGCCAGTCCAGTGGATTAAATGGTTCCAAATGACGGGTCAAATGCCGGCTCTGCTCTAGTACAGGTACGGCACTCAGAAATTCTGGCATAGGGAGGGCCATGCAAAGCAATCGCATATAACGGACGTTGTGTCGTCAGCTTTTTCGTCTTTTTCGAACACTGTCTCATCGTCTATTACATTGTCGTTTTTACTCTCGATTCCTCTGCTACTCTTGCATTACCAGAACCATGTTTCTTTATTTATACCAAATTGATTTTAATTATTAGATGCGAAGCTGCCCTTTGACTAGCCTGTGTAACACTCTCTCCGTCCAGACTGCACTCTCCTAGCCGCAGGTGTTGGGGTGGTGCCAAGTAGGTCACGCCTTCTCTAGCAGTGCGCGTGCGTTGACGTCACTCACTCCGACTCTGTCGTCACTCGCGACAGGCTAGGAAGAAAGTGATCGAACCCACACCACCTCTCTCCGTATTTCGGCGAGAACAAGCCGCCAGCCGGCGGGTGCGCGTGCTGCGCTCTCCTCGATAATCTCGCGGTGCCGACAATGTGGACAGCGCGCACTGCTAGCAGCGCCATCTCGCCGACTAGTGCGCGTACCTTTCGCGACTGTCGCCGGCGTTGCGAGGGTTAGCGAAGCCGATCGCGTTCGCGAATCGCAACGTCAACACCGACGAGGCGCGAGCCAGGGAAGCCGAACGCAAGCGTCGGCAGTGGAAGACCAGCGACACCGACGAGGTGTAAGCCAAGTACACCGAGTGCGTTCGAGAATACTGATGGCACTCGCGTAACACCGACGAGATGCGAGCCAAGGAAGCCGAGCGCAAGCGTCTTCAAGGCATCCCACCTCCCATGACTTTGCGTTTAAAACAAACGTTTACTCAAATAAACGCTACACCGAGTTCCGCGTCAAACCATTCTTCCAACAACCACGCCGAAGCCAGCTCCTACAGGGTCAGCGCCGTGTGTACCACTGCTGCTTCGCATCTCATCAGGGTTCCCTTCGGAGAGATGGTCCATGTTTTTTTTCGTACATTAGCTTGAGCAAGTAGTGCTCTGCAGAAAGCAATGGCACCCACAAACCCATATTGCGCAGCGGAAGTGAGTTCTATGTGTGGTCATTGTGAAAGGCCATGCTCGTGGTGGCGAAGTTATACAAGTCTTGGTTCGACCATTAGGCATACCGGTTACGAAAGTTTTCTTGCATTGCTTTCACACAAATGACCAGTGATGGACATTTGGTGAGACCTCATGGTGAGAGTGTATTTTTGATGAGTAAAGGTGACGAAGATATCATATGGACGCGTTTTGCTTATTTTCCAGGCAAGTTTTGCATTTTATTGTATGTATATAAGGGGAAAGGCGGGTATGCGATATTTTGTATTCATAGTCCACGTATCTGTTTGCGTGTGCTCATGTATTGAGATAGTCGTAAGTAGAGATGCGAAATTTCCGAAAATCTTGAGCAGTAGGAAATAAAAATCAAGTTTTTCTACGTTTTTTCTCGAAATTAGGAAAATCAAAATAAAAAAAGTTTTCTTTGGTATATGGCAATAGTTTATTGCCATATGAAAATAAATTCATTGAAAAGTGTCAAAAGCAATAACTTTCATTCTGTAAATAACAGAAATTCAGTGCTTTCTCTCTTTTTACAAACGAATACAGCATTTAACATATATATAGCAGGCCAAAAGGATCACCTTGAATTCATTTAGCACTCTGGGAACGGGTGCGTTTTCCAAGAATTGTAGCTGCAGATAAAACAAAGAACCTAGAAATATTTCGTCATGACTTCGACTAGAAAAACATTGATTGATAAGGTAAAATATAAAGTGCAATTTCTAAGTCAATGTAAGTGTCACCGGCTTCATCTGTACCTTTTTTGATCATGTTAAGATGTCACATTTGAAGAAACGTAGATGCTGGCGCAATGCTTACAGAAAGCGAGTCCCCGTTTCCCACCACCGGTCTCTTGGACCGTGAAGTACATCCACATCAGAAATTAGTCCATCTATTGTAGAATCTGCTTGCACACGGCTTTATAAGCAGACTTGCACCGCAGGTCGCAGAAGTGTATGAGGAAAACTTAAAACTGAACAATAACGGGTACCAGACCATCAGAAACCACCCCGAACTTCACCCCACGCGAACGACGAAGCCGTCATCCACCGTTTGGTGTTTTGGTATCATGTGCGATGTTCTGGTTTCCCGCTCAACGCTGGGTATTGCCTAAGCCTTATTTTTGTAAGTTACACCCCATGAAAATTTTGGCCAAGTGCTCCAATAGCGCAGAAAAAACACCGAAAAAACAGTTTTTTTCCAAAAATTTCTTTTCCGTGCTTTGCATCTCTAGCCGGAAGTGAACTCAGGATTGACGCCAACAATTTTGCAGAAGCGGATCTGTAGGTTACCATGATATGGAGGGCTAACGTAAGGACGGTCGTCCAGGAGGACATTGAGTAGCGCATCATTGGGAATCAAGAAGTGGAACGTCTCTTAAGCATTTCTGTTAATGTTATGGAACGCTTATAGAGCATCCGAAAATGCGGTATTCATGAAAATTTTGTTGATGTAGAAAATTGTGCACTAAAATTAGGAATTTCGCTCAACCAGCCGTTTTATAGAGCAATGAGGAGCATACGCTAGCAACAGTTCGTTTAACTGGTGCCTATGTTGTAACGTTCGAGATTTAGAATGCCTAAAAAACCACACCCCGACTGTGGCCGTTGCATTTTCAATGGTGGTGAAAATGCTATAAGACCGTGTGCTCAGGCTTGGGTGCACGTTCAAGAACCCCTGGTGGTCAAAATTTCGGGAGCCCTCCACTACGGCGTCTCTCATAATCATATGGTGGTTTTGGGATTTTAAACTCCACATATCAATTAGAAAACCACGCCTACACACACACACAAACTGGCACATACCAAATTGAGATCACTCTGTGATATCGTCATAAAAATTATATAATAATAATAATAATAATAATAATAATAATAATAATAATAATAATAATAATAATAATAATAATAATAATAATAATAATAATAATAGTGAATCTAACAACTGAGATTTTGGCAGGGATGTCATTTGGTTTAAAATTCACAGCATCTTCCCAAACGGAACCCTTAAAGGATCCGAAGCAGCAGCGTTGCGCACGGGTGGCGTCATGGCTGAACGGCGCTAACGCGGGTGCTGCGGTGAGTGCTGCAAGTTTCGTTTGAAGCGATGGCTGGCGTAGATCTTGTTTCTTTGAATGGACACGGACGCTGGACCAGAGCTGGCGGGCATTTTGCCTTGACCATACCATGTTGTGAGTGTCACTCGACGTGCGCTCGAGCATTGCGAGTGGTGGAGAAGGGAACGCGCGAGAGAGGTGATACATACAAACATGTTTCAACGCGTACGTTAGGCGCGTCAGGCTTCTTGCGCGTGAACCGACGGTGTAGGGAGCGGCGCTAGCAGCAGACGTGCGAACAGACGAGACGGCAGCTTCGGGTGCTGCGGTGAGCGCGTGGCAGGCGAGTGAGAGAGTGACGTCAGCGCGCACTGCGAGGGAAGTGTGACGTCAATGCGCAGCCGTGGTGTGTAGAGTTGCTGTATATGCTACCTTTACCTGAAGGTAGCATATACAGTACGTCTAGTGGTGTGACCAACTTGGCACCACTCTAACATTTGCGGCGAGGGGAGCGCGTTGCAGTGCGTTAGTATTGACGCACGGACGTACAGCGTTACACAGCCTAGTCGAAGAGCTGCTTCGCATCTAAAAAGATATGCCACCGGCTATCACCATAGCTCTCATTTCATTCTCTCTCTCAATTGTCGGGCGCCCATGTTTACAAACTCCCATCGCATGCTGAGTTAACAGTGAATTAACACCTTGCCAGAGGGGGCACTATCACACTTAAATTTAAATATATTAGGGCAATAAAAAATATTGTAGCTTCTATGCGATTAGATGGAATATAACATTTACCAGCAAGCGAAATCGTGCCAATAATAAACATTCTTTCGATTGTTCTAACAAGCGAAAGACGCGTGTGCGATGCAGCCGTGGCGGCCACGTTTTGACCAAGGCGAAATATTTGTGACCCGTGTTCTCTGCGAGGTAAGTACGCGTCAAATAACTTTACGAGATTGAAATTATCCGGAGTATTGCATTGCGGCGTCTGTCATAACGGTGTCTTTGTTTTGGAACGTAGACCCTCCGAAATTATTATTTCCTGCCATCATCTCATTCGTCTCTTAGTACAGGCCCTTTGTTCCACAGGGATTCGATTAGAAAAAAAAATATGACAAAGACAAGAAGTAAACTACACACTAAACAAAAATGACCTGAAATAACCTCAAAAACTGGTTAAACCATTTGTCCTCTAGCGCACTACCTTTCCTGGGTTTTTTTTACCACCTACTACCGAGGTAAAAGTTTACTCTCGTGCTAACTGAGTTTTTGAACGTAGTGAGAGTAGTAATTATTTACCCCAGTGAGGTTTTCGGCGAGTATAGAGAGAGTAAATTTTTACTACCTTCACAAGGTTTTTGAGGTGATTACTGAGAGTTATTTCTGGCGGTAAAAAAATAAAAATGACGGGTGCATTCGCCCAGAGTCGACAAATTTATTGAATAGCAGAATTGATTGAATTTATTGAACGGCAGAATTGGTGACACATACATTCACATACAAACACGCACACACAACAAATGCAGAATAATACACCACTAGCACAGACTGCACGCGTTGCTCGACTACACTTCGACAATCCGGTATATATATAGGCACGACTTTTTGACCGGCAATGTAGTACCGGTAGGAGAGCTCTTTTTTGCATCGATTAACAACAACGCTTGAAGGTGCAAGCGTAAGCTTCAGGTGGGCTGCAGGGCACTAAATGTCACACCAACCTTTTATTATAAATCTACACGATCTCACCTTTTTGATTATCCAATAATTGCTTGGCACACCGGGCTCTTTGCCCCACGCGTGTTAGCACTGCTGATGCACAAGTCCACAAAATATACCTAAGTACGCACAAAGCATGGTAGCTCAATGATTTTCATTCAGCGACGGTGCACAAACACACTAGCAGCACGTATTCATCACAACGGGCATAGAAGAGCGGTCCACGCCTGCATACAAGCTGCTTACCGACGGCGTTCTAGGCCTTTTTGAGGAGCACGGCTATCCGATAAAACACAGCTGGCGATCACAGAACACATATCCTGTGCGAATTTCGTCGTCATTTCAGACACAAATGAACATGTCACCGCTATCTTACGGGGACGGGGCGGTGTATGCACACTTCCAACGAAAGACCACCATTCGGGTTTTCTTCGTGCTCACGGGCAGCCTCTTGTTGTTTCCGTCTGCCTCGTATCGGCTTCGCGCTACATGTTTGAGAACAGTTGGTGCATGAGGTGGGCAATTCGGGCAGCACTTTACTCATGCAGACATCGCCTACTGTGGAACAAAATATATGCGATGCTTCTTTCACCTGCCCCGGCGACACACTCCCACTGGTCACTGGTGGCCACGGCTCGGTGACGACGACAGAGTGAAGCATTTTGCTTATTGCTTCTCCAGCAGGCAAGCACGGACGATGACACCAGATTGATTTTGTTACCACTGGCAGATCTTCACGATTCGGCTCGGAAGTGAGATATCCGCGACGTGCAGGTTCGGAGGCGCTCGGAAGAGCACGGTCGCTCGGTGATGTGGGAAACACGTGAGATCCATCAGCCCAACCAGACACACAGATACCGAGCTTCTTGCACTGTCTGTCTCCAAGGCCACCGCTGAGCAAAAGCAACATTTTGCGAAAATATGCAGGACAGCTTTCCACAGCAAGTTTTCTTTCTTTTTTTTTTCTCTTTTGAGAGCCCCCCCCCCCCCGTCTTTTTTTTTCGTTCAAAGAATGCTGTTCTCGCTTGTTGTGCTTATGCTGCCCCCAGTTCCAGTAAAAGTGCGCTGACTCGAGGTCAGTCCAGAGGCACGGCGATGCAAAAAAAAAAAAAAAACAAAAAAAAAACATCTGTGGGCTTCGCGTACCTTCAGTATTCACTGAGAGCGTCACAAGGGGGGTATGGGGCAAAAGCCGCCGAAGCAGCTGCACCTTGCAGTCACGTGGTAATAAACTCTGAAACGCAGGTTAAAAATCACGTGATATAAAACTCCCTAAGTGTTAAAACTGGATTTTGACATCCTTTTACTACTTGCCTGAGAGGTGGTGGTAAAACTATGTCATGTACCATCTTTTACTCCTACGCGAGGTAGTAATTTTAAACCCGAGAGAGTTTTCAGAGGTCATCAGCCGGAAAAACCCAAAACTCGGATAGTTTTTGCTTACAGTGTATACTGCTTCAGCCTTTTAAGATCTATAGTACGTGGGTCCGATTCAATGTCATCAACGGCCTCGTTCCGACGTGTGCTGAAATGAAGTTGTACCTGTGTAATTAAGTGTAAATACAATTAGAGAAACCACGAACGGTCAAAATTAATTCAGGGTCGTCTCCCGCAACTTGCATCATAATCATGTTTGGCAAATGAACGCCTCGAAATGACCAATTAGGTGGTTGCGGCTTCAATCTCCATGTCAAAATGTCGCCATCAGAACTCGTTCTGACCGGTATGCGCAAAAATCCGCTTATCTTCTTAACCCAAAAAGTAAGAAAAAATGGGTGAGGACGGGTGAGGGCGCTGTTTATTCGGATCAGAGAATGTTATGGCAACAAATCAAAGCATGCAATCGCTATGTCAACATCGGAAGGCCGCTACACCAGGTTATATGACTGATACGTTATACGACCGCATTTAGATAGCTGTGTGGCTCTTTTGTCCTCTCTTACTTAGCAGTAGCCATTCATCTGAAACGAGCGCTGACATGCGCAGTGAAAGCGGCCGGATCACTCGAAAATGGTGACGGTGCCCCACTTTGGCGTTGATACAACAGCCTTGAGCTGCTTTCTTGACGCTAGCGCAAAAGAAAAACAAAGAAGTAACATCCCGTCTAATGGTTGGCAACAGATAACTCCACAATAACTGCGTACTTCATGCGCCGGTACAAGCCCTGTGACGTAGCCCTCAGAGTAAATAAAACATAACAAAAGTCTCAACAATATTGCTAACGCGTGTGCAACTATGGAAATTGTGGGATAAGCAGAACGAACACAGGAAGTGACAGGCTGGCCGACGGCCAGCATGTCTCAGGCTCTTCCTCTTTTCATTCTGCCTATATCACTACGTGCTTTCATATGTCGGTTGCCATCTTGATTACGGTAATTGCGATGCTTGTACTGAACGCGAGTTTATATTTTCATAATACCGCTTTTTAACGTCTTTTACTTTATGTTTTTTAACGTTTTACGTCCGAAAGCTACGATATTATTATGAGAGACGCCGTAGTGGAGGGCTCGGGAAATTTCGACGAGCGGGGGTTCTTTAACGTGCACCTGAGTTTCCGTACGTGGGCCTCAAGTACTTCCCTCACCTAAATAGCATGAACATCATGGCTAGGATTCGATCCCGCGACCTCCGGCTTAGCAGCCGAGTGCTATTTCGGCGAGGCAATTAAAGCAGCGTGTGTAAAACAGTGAGGTTTCTATATTCAGACGTCCGTCTAGGTTGTACCTAAAGACGGTAGCCGCACCACACCATACGCAAATATTGCATGTAATACGGACAACAGATGAGCCTAAACAACCTGTAGCATTTATGTAGAAGCGCAGTTGAGCGCTTCTGCAAGTCGTTGATGTGCGTCCATCATTTCTCCATTACGATCGTTCTTACGTGGCACTACTTCTTACCGAAAGACCATTATTAATGATGTTAAGGCAACGATCGCAGCCACAAGCTTTTTCCTCTAAAAAATAATAGAAAAACTGCCTGTAGAATGGGTAAAAAATTGTTGCTACAGACTTGTCGGGGAGCTGTTATGTTGCTTTTTCTTTTAAATCATAATTATCTTTGCACATTTTTCTCATATACTTCTTCTACCTGATCTACAGTAGTCATCTACCTAATGGTAATGTTCTGTTCGAACGTCAGAGATTGAATACCACAGCTTTCGGGTCAGCAGTCGAGTACCATGACCACTATAGACCACCATGGTGGGTGCGCCTTTTAATATCGTGTATAGGATACATTCATGTAACGCTATTGTAGGCCATCTTCTTCTAAAATTCACAGTTTCCACTGCGTTTCCGGATCTATATAAAGCGTGTTTTTTTTCTGTGTTGGCTGTACAAACATTTCTAGACACTTCGTTAGGCTATACTTCAACGAAATGGCAGCGTCAATGACTTCCGTGCATTACCCCCGCAGGCTCAGTTATTATGTTCTAAAAAAAAAAAAGGTAATCGATAGAGGGGATAGAGCTACCGTTATATGATCGAAGTTTCTTCGTCAGACGTCTTGCAAGTTTTTGTTAACAATTTAGGCAAACTGTTAAAATCTTGTTCGCATTCCCATATGATTTTATCAGAATGGTTGAGCCATTCAAACACAGTAATATTAATGCTAGAGGCGTTATTTCTTACGTTCAAGCGAAAAAAACGCTGGTACTTGTGACTTTACTCCACCAGTTCGAGCTCTAAGTGTATTGTGTCATGTCGGGCAGGTTGCAACTAGGGTACGTACGTTTTAGCAAACCATCTTCTACATGCCTCACAAATTCAGAAGAAAATCTGCAATGCAAGAAAATGTAGGATACTGTATGATTGTGTTGGCTTATTAGCCATAGTCTGCAGCTTCACTTGATGATAACGATGATTTTTATTGTCACCCCCTCCGAAACATTGGTGGTGACCTGTAGTCACCCAGCTTGTTCCTTACAATCAAGTGTAACTCCATCGACTGGGGTCTAGCATGAACGCCACCTTCAGTTACTTTCTTTGTATAAGATTTTGTTTTTATGATGTACTGCTACTTACACCAGTAGCGACTCCTGTTCTATCAGTCACATCGGCGCTTTTTTCCCTCCAATATTCTAAACGTGTCTCTTGCTTATATAAGCCTTTGCCCAATTAACGCTTCCCTACACAATAAAAATGCCAGAGCTTCTTGAAGATGCACGCTTCAGGCAGGTGTTGCTGGGGAAATGTCCCGGCATTCCGGTATCGAGACAGGGACCCCAATAAGACAGAACTTGGAACGCTGAAGGTTGTGCGGCGCGGGGGGCTGTCGTGGTTAAACCGCACTCTGGTGTTTCTCTTTCCGAAATATACAAAGCATGGGTGAAAAGGCAAGCTGTTGCTGGTGACCTTTCTTTAGTCTTTTAGCCAATATCCCGGTTCTCTTAGATAAAATGAAATGAGAGAATTCTATAAGGGCTTCGTTCATACAGACATAATGAAAACGAACAGATAATGACGCGAACGAAGGTATATGAGACGTTAACTGTACTCTTCAAGTGATTTGTAAAGTTTACAATACAAATGTGTACAAAACAAACTTATAAGAATACTTACACTATTAGTAATAGACTAGAAAGACACAAGAGCATATTGGGCTTTTGTCTGTATAGTCATTCATCCCGAGTGTTCGTCTTTTAGGCAGTGCGGAATAACGTAACAATGTACAAAATAAAGTAGACAAGAAGACTACTTGCAGCCGGCAGGAGCCTAACCTGCAACCTTCAAATAACGCACTCGATGGCCCCCAAATTGAGCTATGGCGAAGGTTGTCCTTTCGTCCTCTTAACCGTAATGAGTTATTTATATTTAATAATTAAAAAGCAGTCTAATGAACCCTGTTAAACACAGTAAGAGAAAGTCAGCGGGATAACATAACTAGGTTTCAGAAAATAAGTTTATAATATTTCATTCATTGCATGAAAGTTTTGTTTTTTCGAAAGACTGCGCTTTGGCATAACATTAGTAGAAAACATGAGAGGCGGGTCACACGCAAACAAGAAAGTTGAGCTCGTGCGTTTGCCCCGCCGCGGTGGTCTAGTGGATAAGGTACTCGGCTGCTGACCCGCAGGTCGCAGGATCGAACCCCAGCTGCGGCGGCTGCATTTCCGATGGAAGCGCGAATGTTGTAGGCCCGTGTGCTCACATTTGGGTGCACGTTAAAAACCCCCAGGTGGTCAAAAGTTCCGGAGCCCTCCACTACGGCGTCTCTCATAATCATATAGTGAGTTAGGAACTCTAAATCTCACATATTTATAAAGAAATCGTGCGTTTGCCTGTTCAAATTCAGTTGCCCAAAATTATACTTGACGTTGGCGATAAAGTGGACGCAACTGCAGGGGAGATTTGCAGCTCTTATGGAAAGCACACAGGAGAGTCATGCAATCCACTGTATGTGCGATGACTTCGTAGATGACCACGTTGTCGGGATCATTACCTTGACGCGGCCGTTTGTCCGCAGTGGCATGCCCGTATCAGCACGCGTAAATGGCCGCAATCCTGAGGTTCCTTAACGTTTCGCGTGCTTCTTTTGGTGCGCGGAAAAAAACGACGAGGACAGCGGACTCTCATCGAAAGTCGTTCAGCGGCGTAACTCATTAACCAGTGTGGTAATTAGCTACAATGTTTTCATAACCACCAGCTCGGGAACACAAAATGAATGCAGTGAGTTCTATCCATGGGCCTAAATGCAGCTCCCAATACCAGCGTAATCCCAGTAGTGCTTGTACTTAGGTTTTAACGCGGGTGTTTTACATACAGGTGGCAGTGAAAACTTTTTATATAAAAACCGTATTAGAAAGAAGGAAAATACTCCTGCTACGTATATCGCTTATCTGTGTTTTTGCATACAGAGAATAATCTTTAAGTACTATGCGCGCTTACTTCATAAGGCCTTTTCTTTTCCTAAGGCTTGTGTGCCAAGGTTTGTGCGCTCATCTTCACCAGTGGTGCATACATTACGTCTGCTGTGTGGTGCCTGTTCTTATGAACCATGTTAACATATGAATTGGATCTTGAACATGAACCTATGGCCCCCATTGACATAGCATGTGCTGAATCGTTGAGAGTTGCCTATCGAGGCGCCGAAACGGAGGCCGTCCGCAGTAACGCGCTGTAAAAGAAAACCTGCTGAAAAGAGAATAGATCAGCCATGAAGCAGGGGCTCTTAAAGCTCGTTATCGAACTCACATATAGGCTGCACCAGGCCTTCTTCGAACCATTCCGCCTCGTGTTGTTCTTTGAGCAAACTGAGACGTCTGCAACCTACATCGGGTTACAGGCGGCTGGGCGCCTGGTGTCAGTATATGGCTGAACTGAAGGAAGCGCCCTACGTGTGTTGTTCCAGCGGAAGGTATTTATAGGCCAAGCCAAACAATAGGAACCCTCTGGCACCCCGGAAGTTGTTGCTACGCGTTGTTCGCGCGTGCTTGCTCAGCTCCTCTTCGGTGGTTATTTATTTATTTCAGCCCCTTCGAACCGATCCGCTAACTTCATTTCTTCTGTGCATGAAGGCCTCGAGAGAAGCCAAGGCGCATTAACGGCTAGCCGAAGAGGAGACAGGCTCTGTCGTAAGTACATGAGCAGAAATTAATAAGGTATGGCAAAACAATCGTTAACTAACGTAGCAGTGGACTCACTGCTAAGCCAAGAAAGTTCACAGTTGCTGGTCATTAAGTGTTCACTCAAGTTACAGCTTGGATATGAGGATTCAAATAGCTAAAAAAAATCTGAGTTATGGCCTTATGATTTTTACGGCATTAGGTTCCAGCACAAAAAATGAGTCAGCATTGCAAAACAATATATATATATATATATATATATATATATATATATATATATATATATATATATATATATATATATATATATATTATATATATATATATATATATATATATATATATATATATATATAGAAACAACTATACTTGACAGATCCTGACCTCTCATCTCAGGATCTCCCAAGAACTATTAAAGACGGCATCGCTATATTTCAAGCTTTAATCATTCACATGAAAGACGTCCACGTTTGATTCATGAAACGAATTAGCTGCATTATTAGCGCATCGATCACCTTTTCAGTGTATGCAAGGACGAAAGAGTTTTCGCGAAGAATTGTTATCGGACGAGACCGCAAATAATTATCAGAGTACATGCGTGCAGGTATTGGGGAACTTTTAAATACTATTGAGGTCATGGTAGAAGTGCGAAGGCTTTAATTAACGAAACTAAGGAATCTTCGAAGCACTGTGCAGTCACACTTTAATGAGCAGAAATTTTGGCCTAAGTTTCTACTACGCAGATGTGACCGATGTTTGTGTTTTTGTAAGTGTCGAAAAAAAACTCTGGTAGTCAATGACTATTCTCGAAGTTAGTGACTCTCGTAGTCGGTATATATATGGCAGAGACAGACTTAACACTGACATGAATCTGAGATTTAAGCAAGTAATGAAATGGCTCTCGATTTCACGAAAATACGCGGCTGGCCCTGAGATTAATGGAAAACCTTCTAACAGTTTCTAACAATAATATTGTAAACATGTGCAGACTTAAGTACTCCGAAGGAAAACTTCAGTATCAGCTAAAGATCCTTGATTAGGCGATTACTGTGCTCTTCAGACATTCATTTTAACACAGATGAAGTTGTTCGCTACATATTGCTACGTAGAAATCAACGAAAGTATGCTAAAGCTTGGACGAAGGAAACACAGCGCCGACCAAAGTAAAAATATAAGCTTAAAGATAAAAATTACAGCACATCTACGGAGTGATTGATGATGAGTGGGGTGAAGCTTCGTGGGCTCTCAGCTCGGGATCGGCTTGTCCAGCGCCTCCTCTATTTTTCCGTGCCTGGGCGAAGGAGCGGAGTACAATGGGGAGTGGCCGTCGGCCTTAGTGCGGCTTTCAGCCGCCACGCACCGCTGCGCGAGTAGAGTTGCCGCCGCGCCGCCGCTCATTAAAACGCATGCGGGGTCTGTATTCGCTGCTCTTGTATGATGGAGTTTTTGGTTGTATTCGCGCTGTTTCAAGTTTGAACAAAACTTTCGTGAACAGAAACAATGAAGCACTTGGCTACAAGTCTTTTTTAAAGGCTTGCGTTGCTCGTGGCTATTGCTTTCGAGGCGCACGCTCGCGTGTCATCTGCTGCGCTGCTATGAAAGCGTGGTCATGTGATGGTCGTAAAATTGTTTTTCGACAATTATCCTCGCTAGTCTTACAATGTTCTGTTCTGTTCTGTTTCAACTATATTGCTGTGGAAAGGTTGCTCTCCATATTGCCTCGGCTACTCCATATCAATAAGTTCAGCAGCGAAAAAAAAAGAATAATACTGAACTGCTTGTGCACGCATTCATTGTGACATTGTACAGGGTAAGTGTCCGTTGTTTCAGTTGTAGTACTTGTAGCGTCCATGGGCTCCAATTCCTCATCCTCGTAATATAATGCCACCGTAAAACATGGCGGCGATCTTGAGGCAGAGGTGCTGCTGGTGCACGTTGACTATTCGGTCGCAGTTTGGTTATGTTTCATAATGCTTGCCATGCTTCGTTTATTCGTTAGATTCGGCTGCAAATGGAAAAGGTAGTGCGCAAATACCGACGGTACTGCATCCTTCTTGAGCCGTCGTTTTTTTCCTTCTATGAAGTCCTCTGATCGGTAAAGGCGGACACATACTCTTGTATAGTTCGAAGTTGCATTAGGCGACCAATTGTCCCGCCTAAGCGCAGCAAGCCATCTTTCCCGCACACCAGTGGCAGCTTGTATTTCATAGAACGAAATCCCGTCAGTATTGTTCTTTCCGCTTGATTTGCACAGTGGTATGCAACAGTACGACATGCCGGTGCAGTCTGAGCACGTGGTTGCGAAAGGCTGAAATCGCAAAAAAATAAAAAATGACGAATACTATCAAATTCAAATGCATTTTTCGTACTGGCACCACCGCCAGATAGACAGCATTCGGGATACATACCTGGTAAAGCCTGTGAGAAGCGCAAATGCACTTATATTCCTAAGTAAACACGGATTCAGAAGCTTAGCAATGCACGCGGCCGTTCACCGCCAGCTTTCCGTCGTCTATTCGCACAGCGCCGCCACGCGGCAACGGGAAGCGGAGGCGGAGCGCGCGCTCGACGGCCAGAGGAGAGCGTTCGCCCGGGCACAGAAAAAAATAGAGGAGGCGCTGTCCTGTCCTTGTGCGTGTTTCACTGCCGCCTTTTGGACTCGCGTCTCCAACGCGTCTGTCTGTCTGTCTGTCTGTCTGTCTGTCTGTCTGCCTGTCTGTCTGTCTGTCTGTCTGTGTCTGTCTGTGTCTGTCTGTCTGTCTGTCTGTCTGTCTGTCTGTCTGTCTGTCTGTCTGTCTGTCTGTCTGTCTGTCTGTCTGTCTGTCTGTCTGTCTGTCTGTCCACCATCTATGACCAATTCATTTACCTCAACAGCGCAGCACCATCTCGGGAACACTGTGAGAAGTAAGGGGTGGCTATGCGACCACGGAGGAGGGACTGAGCCATAGCGTGAAGAGCTTCGCCCATAAAAAACGTTTCAATTCCCACCAAGGAGGATACATAAAACTTGCTGGAGTGGAAGCTGCCTATGCGCCGCTACGGGAGAGAGTGAAGCCACGCCGAGCGTGTGGCGGCCATGTTGCCAGTGGCAGAAAAGAGCCGAGCGCTGCGAATTCGTGCTTCAACGTGCTGCGGGTGAAGTGACTCGTGTGTTTATAAAGCAACGAAAACAAGTAATTCTGGTTGTAAATGTTTATTGCGACTTGTACGCAGCCAAGTGGCATGTAGAGAACTCAAAGTGCATATGCATCAAATAGCGATGCCTAAAGCAAACACATCATCGAGAACATAGGTGCCCTACTGGTGGTTGAAAATTATTGCCTTTGTCAAAAGTGGTCCCACCTTACTTTTGACTGATTCTCGGTTTTTTTTCCTTCGTCATGTGTTGTATCCTCACTTTTACGTATTGTTGGGCGATTTGCCTGCACAAACTGTAAACCTGATTATCAAGCGTATCAAAGTCTAGGACGTTCTTCTCTAGTTTATGGAACCAGTTTTTCTCGGAGGAAGCTCATAGAACTTTCAGGATGAGGTGTTTTGCTCTTAACTTCACCGTTGTGATGGAATCACATTCAGCCTGTAGCCGCCTCAGTCCTCGACTTCTTTACAGAGGCTAATGGCATCTCGCGACGGTGAAAAAAGACCACCTCGCCTCTTACATTTAATTAAAGGTGTCAGCTCATCTGAGTGCATGGCTGCTATGCACTCTTCACAGGTAGTTGCAGTTCGACCTTTCGAACAATGAAGCTTGCTATGTATGGCACCACGGAACCGACAAAAGCAGAAAAGCTTTCGGGCTAGTCAATGCGATGCATATTGTCGTGGTCATCGGGCTGCAGGACTGGGGCCTTGCGCATGTCAAAGAGATTGCTTTTTGGATCTACCATGGCTGCAGGAGTCGTTGCATTCAATACGGTGAGAACATCTTGGGAGCAGTGTCCAGAACTTGAAGACGTGACTTCCGTCTGAACCAATAGACGCTTGTATGCAGCCATTGACATGTGAGGTTTAACGTCCCAAAACCACCATATGATTATGAGAGACGCCGTAGTGGAGGGCTCCGGAAATTTCGACCACCTGGGTTTTTTTAACGTGCACCCAAATCTGAGAACACGGGCCTACAACATTTCCGCCTCCATCGGAAATGCAGCCGCCGCAGCCGGGATTCGAACCCGCGACCTGCGAGTCAGCAGCCGAGTACCTTAGCCACTAGACCACCGCGGCGGGGCTGTATGCAGCCATAAACTGCGAAGCTCTTGGGTTGTTGTTATGGCCGCCTCATCCACGTATTGATTCAAACAAGTTTTCGGCATAGTCTTGACTGAGTTTGTGTGTCAGTAAGTATTTCAGCGGACCCTGGCTGACAAGTCTGTCAAACATTCTTTCCGCGCTTGCCATGCGTATCCAAAAACCAATGAATCCGTTTTTTTTCAGTCCTTCTGTCACTGCTGGATCTCTCAGCCCATTTATGTACGCTCGAGTCTCCGCAAAAAACGACTTCCAGAATGCTTTTTTCCCCTGCCGAAGGGGCGCTTTGTACGACCTTGCCAGTAGGTTCCTGGAGTTAAAGATGTCAAACAAGAGATCAAAAGTTCTAATAAACGTAGATCTTGTGCTGGCACCCTTGAATTGCGGCAGCTTTAGCTTTTGTTCGCAGAAGTCCAAAGCGTCGGCAACTAAGGCACTCTATCAGTTGTACAGCATATCATACCTTCATTTTCTTGCTTTTCCCATTGGACGTGGACTTTCGTAAGTTTGTTTCCGAGCCACAACCCTTCTTCACGTTGAAGTGCCTTCAATGCCACTTCATAACCCCATTTCACATGCTTCCCTTCAATGTCAAAGAGGTGGTCAAAGCACTCTGGCGCGAAGTGCACAGAGCGAAGTGATCTCAGTCTTTCGCATTCTACTTCTCACAGCCAACGGCCCACTCCCAGAGGCTCCGCGTTACGGGATCTTTAGGCAACCTGTAAAACAAATCCGGACTATTATGTTTTGCACGCTTAGATCGCGTCAGCTATAGCTCCTTTTAGTAACGAGCGCGGAATGGCTATGTCGAAGACGTTTTCGTGTACGTACAGGTGGAATGTGAGGCCACAACATTTTTTCAACCTGTTGGCACATCCGTAAGCGACGCAAGAGGCAACCATTGTAAACCATTTCTCTTTACATGCCGACAAGGTGAAACAAGAACGGACGAAATCAGCAGCTCACCATGGCGCTGAGCACGCTTTTTGCCACTGGCAAGATGGCGGCGGCTGGCTTCACTCGCACAGCGCCCCTTCCCCTCCAGCAAGTTTATGTATCCTCCTCGGTTCCCACACGAGAGCCATGTGGGGACGGAAATGTCTTGTTAAGAATACATTTCTACTTTGTTGGTGCTATTTTTGCCTTGTCCATGCCTTTCTCCGGCCAGGCAGGATTACGCCAAACTCTTGACATCATATGCTAAAGATATTTTACCTTCTGTTTGTTCCTTCAGATAACAAACTTATTTCTCCCATCCTGGTATCCATTTTCCGTACCGAAGCTAGAGTGACCCAACTATTATGTTTAATGCAATGAAAACTATGCCGGTAGGTAACTGGATCCAAACGCATGAAACAGATACCAGGAGTGCTCACATAGTCGAGGCATCGTGATTTGTGAATGAGTGGCGAGTGCTTTTTTCTCCCTCTCTCAAATTTGTGGATAGATCACTGTGAAGAATAGATTCGATGGTAAGGCACCTTATCTTGTGCAATTCGCATCACCCGAAGCTATTGTTTTGCCTGCCGTAACGTAGCATATCCGGTGCGATAATGTGGGGAGGGAAAGAATGTGTGTATCAGCCGGATGTGGAGGTTGTGGTAGTGGGGAAATTTTGACGCGTCACTATCGCTGCATGACGTTCCTTGTTTCAGTGCTTGAGAATAACGAGAAAGACAATGATAGGATTAAAGAGCGAAGCACACTACAAGAGTATTAACTAAATTTTAATTTGCAGTTAATTCTTCGTTTTTACTAATGTTGCCTTATGTTTTGTTATGGCTGTAATTGTGTTATCTAAGGCGTCACACATAAATCAAATAAATGATGAATCGTTAACGTCCGAAATCTATGCCTTGACTATTATGATGGCCACAGTGAATAGCACCGAAATATATTTTTTTCTCGGGGTTTTCTAAATTTTTGTGTCGATGGAAAAGCGGCCTCTGCAGCTGATAACAGGACTCCACACCTAACGCTCAGTACAGACACCAGAAGGATTAGTCCCTCGCTTTTGTTTTACTCCGTTATGTCAACCAGAGTTTTATGAGAGATACAATGAACAGGTGTGCCAAGATGGCGAGAAATTTCAACGAAAAAGGTTGAATAAAAGTAGAGCTTGCGGGACGTTATCATTGGAATCCAGCCCGGTTTCGGATTCTGAAGAAAGCAGCCAGTGTGCGCACGCATTTAAGAAAAAAACTATTTGTTTATGTCGCGTGCAGGGTGACGTGGCGAAAGACTCACATCCTTGGCAAAAAATATACCATAAAGACTAATACTGTGGTAAATAGCACGTGGATGTAATGCCTCACCAATACAGGTAGACATGCCCAACACAGGGCAGTAAGACACCAAAAGCACAGGTACGCCGACTACTAATGTATGCCATTTTAGTTGTCTAAAATTCGTGCAGTTTTCTTTTTTATTATACCATTTTTTTGCCTTGTGACGAAATGGTCAGTGTCGTATAGACAACGGCGAGAACTGAATACACAGGCACTTCTGAACAGCAGTGGTCGATTTTCCATCAGCCTTTTGAATTGGCAGATTGAAATAAGAATACAACGTTCCTGCTGGCAAATTAGAAAAAAGAACTAACACAGGAAAACAGTGGCAAGCTAGCTTGCAATTAAACATGAAATGTCACATATGACAATGTGACATGCGGGCTAAGATCTTCTATAACGTGGCGTTGTCTATGGCATTCACGACTTTAATCTATGCCACGGGTCAACACTCAAACTCACCCGTCTATATACCTTAGCGGCTATGAACGAGGACAAAGTTTCAATATGCGGCCATGGCAGCCAGGAATCACTGCTGCATGTCAAAGAACACTATGTTACCAAAATAATTCTAAGCTCACCACAACTGCGCACCCGTTAACAGATGATGGTGGCACGGAAAACCCCTGAATATATTTAAACACTCGAACTCCTCCCCCCAATTCCACCTTTTTTTTGCGCCATCGTGTCGTTTCCTTCCGTTCATACACTTCCGCACTGCCATGCATTAAAGGCCCAGTCAAGTGGCTCCGTCTTTTTTACACCCTAAAAACAAGCTCGCGCGTTTTTCCTGCGCGTGACCAACCTCCTTCCTAGCACAGTGACGTCAACTCGGCGATCAGCGAAGTTGACTTCTATACTGTTTGTTCAGACCTGGTTTAGACCAATCGACAAGTTGCGTGCTGCGTCACGTCGCCAATCGCCAAGTTGACGTCAGTGCGCGTGGAAGGAGGTTGGTCACGCGCCGGAAAAATGCGCTAGCTTTCTATGCCCATAACACACGTGTTTCGCTGTATTCGCTTTTGATTACGTTTAAGCTGCTCGGGAAGTACCTCATCCTGGCGCCAGCGGGAAAAAAAGACGGTGCGTGCTGATAAGACGCCGATAACAACGGCTTCGATAAGCCCGCCCCTGATGCCTCGTGGTAGCCACTGTTCCTTTTGTTCGGATTTGCTGGGACCCCTGTTTATTTGCGGCACGAGCATCATGAACTAAAAAGTTGATATTTTTTGCCTCCTTTATTTGTAGTTTTTTTCTCGCTATGAGGAGGTTTAGTCACTTGTTTATTTTGCGATAATGAGACGCGCTGTTGGAGAAATTGGGCTCTGGTTTGTTGATCTATAATCTATTAACGTTCCCTCCTTCTTTCTTGCCTCTTGTTTTTTATTACATACAGACAGTGGCATGTTATATCCACTGACTTGACTTCCTGCTTTCCCTGCTCACTTTCTCAAGGTCGCCAAAGAACTGGAGGCATTTAGGTGAGATGAATACTGAAGAGCAAAGCTGTGTCAAGAGGCGTACATATAAATAAAAATTCACCAAAATCTTATCCACATGACTGTTCTCAGCGTCGTAAACACCAATAAGAAACTATGACTTCGAGCCCGCGTAATAAACAGCAAGAAATCGAATTTGTAGCCCTTCATTTATTAAGACATTTGTGTAAAAAACAAAGAGGCTAAATGGGTCATTCCGCGTCAGTTGTCTTAACCATGCAAGTCACTCGATATGTATTACCCCGGTAAATTGCAAAAAGATTACATGCCCACGAACATAGCTGGCACAGCACTCTCTCAAAATATATAGACGAGCAAATTATGTTTGCGCCCGGAGGAGGCAGTTAAATTTCACGAACTTCTCTAAAGCACTTTTACCTCGAATGCGGCATCTTTCCACCCCCACATCGGAAACTTAGGAGACCGCAGGCATTATTCCTACGCCCATTACAGACACACGCGTGCCTAAACCTTGCCACGCTTCACGTTTATTATCCTGATGCATACCCCAGCGACACATGCCCATCATGTGGACACACAGCAACACTCGCACACATGCTGTGGGAGTGTAGAACCACTCCTTCCGACTCTACCTCAAGCAAGTGGGAGAGGTCCCTCAGGAGCTCACTTCTCGCCGACCAGCAATGGGCCGTCCAGCAGGCCCACGAAGCGGCCGCCAGGTACTCCCTGTTGGTCCCTATGTGGGAGACGCCCGCTATGCGCTAAGCGCGTCCTGCAGGACTGAAATAAAGTTTTTTCATTCCATTCTATTTTTTTATTCGTGGTTTTCATTTATGACAGTGCTCTCTCCCATCTACATCTCTCCGATTTGAATTTCTTGCCAATAAGCTGTCAGGTTAATTCCAAGCGTGAACCAAGTTATTTCACTTGTGGTAAGACCCTAATAGAATTGTTTTTTTTTTCGGGGTAAAACCGCAAAATATTTCCACTTGAAACTTCTTTGGCTGAAGCTGTTATGCCTCTAAACTGTCTCATTGTCTGCGTATTTCTCCACAGGTGATCTTTGTGTGTTATGAACGTGCAAACATAGGTCGAACTAGCTTTTACTTCAAACTCAAGCTTTTATTTGAAAATTTGTGCGCAGCTTTGAGGCGCAAACAGGTATAGTTACAAAAAGGGCAAACAGTTATCTTTACAAAAAGGACAAAGTAACATGACATCTGTCACTCTCTCTTTCGCGTAAGCAAAAATAACAACATTATTGCCATAAATAATCACAGCAAACGCACAAATTTGACTTCCGCAGTAATCAGTTCTATTATTAAATCTTCCAAAAAGAGCTTTTCCAGTTACTCGATATGTGTACGCAATAATATGTTGCTATGTCAGCCTTGGAGACAAGTTTTAAAAATCGTATGTCAATATATTAGACATTTTAAAAAGCAACTAAATATGCTATAGTTTTCTCGCTGTCTTGACATCGATTTATGAAAACACGCTCGCGTTCAAAGACAACTGAAGTGTTGAATGACCGCTAAAAAAAGACAACGCCCAAGACTGCTGGGAATGAAGAAATAATTTGTAAGAGAATAGAAAGTGTGAGACGAATAGTTTTTGTCATTCACTGGTAATAAATTTACAGTGGCCACCTTTCGTTGTTTATCCAGGCCTTTTACAATAGGTGGAAACGTAGCAATATAATCTAGTAATTCTAATGATTGGTTTACTTACTGTGCGACTAGTTCACTATTCCATAATCGACTTGATTGATTGATGTGCGGGGCTTAACGTCTCAAAACCGTCATATGATTATGAGAGACGGCGTAGTGAAGGGCTCCGGAAATTTCGAGCACTTGGGGTTCTTTATTGTGCGCCCAAACCTGAGCACACGGGCCTACAGCATTTTCGCTGCCATCAAAAATGCAGGTGCCACAGCCGGGATTCGCTCCCACGACCTGCGGGTCAGCATCCGAGTACCTCAGCCACTAGACCACTGCGAAGGGGCAGTTCACGGTCTCGCGTAACCATGCTCTTCGCAAAAACCTATTGCTGGAATTATTGAGTTCTTTGCAAAATATAATGTGCTGACGAAATACCAACAGGCCTTTTAAAGAAGTTGTTGGCCATCTACAGCAGTTAATTATTCATTGAATAACAACAAAATTTGCTTAGGCATATTTGCTGATAAAAGAAACATCAGTTATTACGTTGACCATGGTGTACGACAGCACAAGCTTGAGAGGAGCTGATTTATTGAGCTGGCAGTTAGGAGGTTAACAGTTTAGCGAATAACCGTTAACATGTGGCTCTAATATAAGGAACGAAGTGCATCATAATGGCACAGTACGGACAACTGGGTGGGGTTGTTGACTACCAACTTGAAATACATTATTATAAGGGTACACTCTTGACCGAGTTGGTAGCTATTCATTGTTACCTTATTGCGCACTGCGTAAAAGACGAACACTTGGGATGAATGAATAGACGGACACAAGCGCAAGCTTTAAACTGAGTTTATTAGACAAGCACATGCATGAAGCTTTTATGCGATGGCGCTTCATGGTTACAAAAAAGGTTTACAAAAATAAACTCTTTTGTTGTTGTAGAAAAGTTTTGTGGTTCATTTTTGTAAACCATTATTTACTGTAAATGGTCAAACGTCTTCCTTGTACAAAGTTACTAGTGGAGGCCCTGAAGGGTCGGTATTAGGTGCACTTTTAATTTTAATCTTGGTTAACAATGTTTCTTTTGTAACTCGTTATTCTTCTTTTCTTTTGTATGCTGATGACATTAAGATATTTTAAATCCATCGTGTAATTTCTATACTCTGTCAATACCATGTCCTTATGTATGGTATATGAATTCAGTGATATTGGTGTTCGTTTTGATAGCATGCAAAATTTTTCTGCTCACACTAAACGTGCTTCCATGAGTGGCCTTCGTTCTCTCAGCTGCATTTGTAGAATCTCCTGAGACTTCAGTTCTCCTGCAGCCTTCCACAAATTGCACACTGCAATATGTCTTCCTCAAGCTGAATATGCATCTGTGATCTGGAATGTCAATACTAAATCTGGCAGTGACGCCGTTGAGTGAGTCGAGAAAAAAAATCATAAGGATTCACCACCATTGTTTTGCTAAAAATCAGTAGGGATCTCGTTCCAACACTGCCAGATTATTAACACTGTTATCGCTTCACTGCCGACGAAACCACGCTGACCTGTTATTTCTTTACAAATGAGTTCACGGTATAATATCATGCGCTTTACTTTTCAGTTGTGTAAATTTTTGGATTCCGCGTAAGGTAACCAGGGAATCGATCATTCCATGTACTTGCCAATTTCTTTCAACACTCTACAGTTCACGGAATACAAAGTCTATGTAATGTAAACTTTCTTGATTTTCATGTTTTTCACAGTCCACTGTCATTGTTTTTATCTCAGCTGTGTAGTGCAGTAACGAAGTTTTTCACGATGTACAGATTTTTTCTTTATCCGTCTTTCAGTGGGATTTCTGCATAGTAGCGTGTATTCCTCTTTATTTTGCTCTTCCTTTTCATGATTCTAGTCTCGTCTTTTCTTCTTCTCATTTTGCGCTGACTAATCTTTTGTTGTGTATTTTCACTCTTTATTTGACTTTTCTGAAGTGTTTGTATCGTATTGTTTATTTGTATCGTTTTATTTTTGCGTGCGCCTGTACTCAGACCCGGTGGTTTCTGGAGGGCACGTTAATAACTTATTCAATGATTGATTGCTTATCATCATTAAAAGTTAGCCTCAAATATTGCGACGAGGCGGAGGCAGGTGCAGATGCTGTCTATGAATGCAGGCATGAACAACACAGAAAGCACAGATGGGCCTAGCCTAATCTTTGTTCGAGGTGTTAATGGTAGTTGTTGGTTCGGGTGGCTTAAATTATGCGTGTTGCGTGCCACGCCGCTGCACCTTAAAATATGGGGCAGATATAAAGCGGATATAAAATTGGGGCCGCCTCCACACAATTTGTGGGGCAAGCTGATACAGCTAAGAAAAAAGCGATAACTTGGAACTTCTAGTGGACCACATGAATGAAATTGCTTCTTGGCTGTGCAGACGCCGTATCCGGGCCATTGCTCTTTTAATCCCTTCCAGACGATTGTGACTGTATCACAGGACCTAAATATAGATTTTGCCCGCATATACAAACATCCCGAGTGGCATGCGAACACAGCCAACCGCATTTGGGAGAGCTGCCAAAGCGACTTTAAACTGCAGGCAGGGGACACACCCCGGTGGGACAGTGCGAGAACTAAGCGTGTTCTCGCCAACAGTGGTTACAAAACAAACATGATTAAAATAATTTCTAAGAAAACCGCGTATGAGACTTAGTCATGGACACTATTCGCATAACTTTCAGCTATCTTTATTATTATTATTATTATTATTATTATTAATATTTAATATTCAGTTTGAGTACCTAGAAAACACGAAGACAGAGGAAATAGGGAAGGAACAGGCTGACAACTGCCACCTATAGGGCCACAACGTCTGCCTGCTCCTTCGGGAAGGGGAGGCACAGAGGAAATGAAGGAAGAAAGAAGTAGAGAGAAGAGAGAAGGTAAAAAAAGAGAAAAAACACACACGCAAAAAATAATGGTCACATAAAAATGTTCATAAACGTGACGCAAAGTCCCTTTTTGTTAAGAAAGTTAAGAGGGCTCTTTGAGCCTGGTCACGCTTAGATGAGCACATCCTCCTGGGAGCAAGCTACCGGAAAAGGTCGTGCATCTAAGTCCAATCAGTTCATAGTTCTTTTTGAATAGTGCTCGCTGTAGAACGAATTTAGCACACTATAAAATGACGTGTTTTAATGCCTCACAGGGGCAACACGACGAACATATCGGTCTGTCAGCACGTATTTGACGGTATAATTGTTCGCGCACTGACACAGGACCAACTGAAGGCATCCCTGCAGCATGCAGGTACATGCTTGAAAAAAAATTATATGCGCACCTCACTATAAATCTGATGTCATGTAAGCTCCTGTCTAATATGTTGACAGCATGGTCGATGTAAACAAGATTATAGCAACGATAATTTTCAAAGAGTTAATGCAAAAATAATTATATCGCCTCTAACTGTTAAAAGTCGCTTTTGCTTTGAAGGCCTCGAATGCACCTTTTAATTAAGCTATTCATAGGATTTGTGAAGGACTGCAGATGTGAGATTACCAAAAGGCTGATTGTGTAAGTCTGAACTGATACTCCTCAAGCATAGTATGTATCTTTGCACCTGGACTGTTCTTTATCACTGAAAGAACTGAATGGACCGGAAGAGAAGAGAGAGTAAAATGTTCTAGAAAGAGTCGGCCTGTTCTATTCATAACAAGCTGTGTGGTGTTGTTCAGCAAAATGAGTACAAAAAAACGACGTATGCACTGTGATGAAATGTTTGTTACTTTCACCAATCGGTGTGTTAAACAGCAGACGTATATCGTTACGGATTTGTTGGGAACTTCTGACCTATTAAGTTCTGTATTTGACAGCTCGAACATCTGAAGGTCGCGGGTTTGATCCCGACCACGGCGGTCGCATCTCGCTGGAGGCGAAATACTGGAAGCCCGTGTACTGTGCCATGTCAGTACACGTTGAAGCACACCGGACGGTTTGAATTTCCAAATTCCTCCACTACGGCGTCTCTTCTAATCACATCGTGGTTTTGAGATATAAAACCCCAGATATTACTATTTACTCCAATAGCTAATGAGTTAACGGTGCTTTATTTATACGCCGACATCTCCTTATGTCATGCCATGAAAAGGAAATGCTAGAATGATGAGTAAACGATACTCTTTTCATAGGCAGAGTCCCATAAAACGTGTGCAACAGTTACGGGAAGAATCGATAAAAATGATGTCAAGGATGTTGCAGCCTTCATAAACGTTTTACTCGTGAATTATCATTTTGACAGGAGCGCACATATTTGGCTGTAGTTGTTGTGCTAATTAGTTCAGTGAAATAAAACATTTTTTCTGGCTGCAGTTACAGATGCCTATCTTTTGTAAGTTTTTCTAAGCTGTTCTAACACAGGATATCTGTAAAGGCTTCATTAGAATTTTTGTGTGGAAGATACCTATTATAGACCACAGTGCTTTTGCTGATCACCTTTTCTTCCTTCTTTTTGTACACCTGCACTTTGTCTCTTTTTTTTCTTCCATCTTTCTTTGTCCTACCCTCTGGTATCGTGTAGCAAACCAAATGTATAAGTTCTGGTTGGCCTACCTGCCATTCCCTCATTTGCGTCACCCCTTGTATGTATGCCAGCATAAAGCGATCAATATCCCCAGCTGTTGTCTTGCCTCTTTACATTGAAAATATTTATTTCTTCTTTTAAGTACGCCATATCATACCGAAAGCTGGGAATTCCCTTAGAGCCTAATAAAAAAAATGAAATTTTCTGCGAGCTTGCAAATCAGTTGGGGTGGAGGGCATAAGAGTTTTATGTTCGCGAATGTGTGCGGGTTTGCTGTTTTTGGGTGGTATGGGGGAAGGGACGTGTAGAATACGTGTTGGTTAGCACAAGCTTTTTTTTTGTTCGGCCACATAATGCTCACTTTTCTACAATTTCTGTGAGAATTAGCGTAAGCGTTTTTGCGATTAAGGTTCAGTCCGCTATGAGGTTGTTTTTGTTGTACAACTTTGCTTGAAGTAGCTGACTACGTCTTGCTTGCCTATCTCTGCACGCTACATTAAACGGCTAGAAACTTTGTGTTAGTTACATACTGCATAATTTCAGGGTTCGGCCCACCTCATCAGTGGTTTTTGGTGATACATACATACAATACATACATACATACATACATACATACATACATACATACATACATACATACATACATACATACATACATACATACATACATACATACATACATACATACATACATACATAAATACATACATAATTTCTGAAGAATCAGGTATATAATGCTTATTAGTTAAATGTGGCTGCATTTCGACATCACTGCCTCTTTATTGATCATTTACACTGACTTGAAGTAATCTATTTCACATGAATTAACCTTTCAAATGCGCATTATACGCATAAGATTCTTCAAGTGACTAGGGATTTTTTTACGTAGTCTGTCACCCGTAGACTCGTTTGCAGAAGCCTAAATACTCGCGTTTGCTATAAATTTGCCCAAATCACTGATGAACTGAGGGCAATTGAAATAACAGCATGCTGAAGAAAACCAAGGAGAAGGTTTTAGTTCAGTCACTACTAGAATCAGCGTCTTAACGGAATGTTGCTGTCCGTTTTGGTTTACGTAGTTACATCTTGCGTCACCTAAGTTTAGCTCAATTCGTTGATGCGTTCGTTAGATATATGTCGCCATTTTCGTTTCAAACACTTGACACAGATTATCCTAGTGGGTGGTATTTCTTGCGCCGCGCACAGTTACAAGGTGTAAACGTGGAAACACAAGCACAGCAGAGCGACGTCCGCGCATTCTAGTTTTTGTTCCTTTGCCAGGAACGACGACCCACTTACGGCTCTATGTGGGCTCGGTCCCAAAGCTGTCTAATCTCATCTCGTGAATGAGTCCCACTACACGCCCGGATGCAAACCTGGTATGCGCGCCCACTTGTAGGAAGGCCACCGCTCGAATGGTTGTCAGTACCTCTGAGGTGACGTATAGCTTCTCTATCGCCTGGATATTCTGAGGCCGAAGCCATTATCAGCCTATGTGCTTAGCCTCGAGTGAAAACGTGTCTCGTGCCATTCAATCGCTTAGTGAGAGAGATCATGGGACGAACATTGTTTATACACAAAACGTTGCTGTCGAAGCTCATAGTAAGACATCAAGCCAACTCAAGAGGGCTATGCGAAGGAAGGAGGATGGTACCGATTGGGAGACAATGATCGAAGCGTAGACCTGCGTGTTATTACAAATGCAGCTGGTATGGGGACGTTCTTATTGTTGTCTATGTGGGCGGAACACATTCCTAGGTCGAGTGTGAATGGTTGCTTTTCATCGCACACACCGCTCAAAGCATCAAACAGATCCTTTCGATTATAGCACACGACGTCATCACAAGCGGAGCCATTCGGAAATCATTGCAAGTCGCAAGACTATTGTGGTGTATCTTTGTTCACGATAGGATGCTCTTCACAATAATTTTATCGGATCCTGTTCTCACGAATCACATGTAAATGACGTTACCGCTTTGTTTTAATTGCATTTTGCTTGTTTTCAAGCGAAATCCGTACTGACTGCCCTGTGAAGCAGGTATCAGTGGTGTTCTAAAGAAAGAAAAAAACAGCGGAAGAAACACGTGAGGTGCTTACCCAAAAAACCATTCATGCTCGTAGCTGCTACGCATGAAAAAAAAAATGTGAAGAACTAAATAAATGTTCTTTCTTTTCTGGAGATGCGGCTTCAATCTCAGTCCCCTCGGTCAGAAAGCGAGTGCCTTGACCACTAGACCACGCGGCCACACTTGCCCAATCTGAACTAAACTGAAGCGTGTGAATGCTTTTTAAGGACGACGCAAAAAAAAAAAGACATTGGGAAGCAGTACAATTTGCTGAGTTCTTTATTGAAATATGACGTATTGATGGAAGTAAAACCACTCTGCTGGACAACGCTTAATGTCAATATTAGGAACTGTGCATTTAAAGAAAATCCTAACTTTGAGAAAATTCAATTGCTGCCCCACGTTTCCACAATTGCATGATGGTCATTTCATTGGGCCATTCTATCGACTTATGAACGCTGAAAAGAATATAAAAGACGACATACCAATACAGCGCGAAAAAAGCGTTCCGGGGACGGCCCCGCTACCTAGAATAAAACTGAATTCTTACTTCAGGAGAGTTCATTGTGCAATGCGAAATAAATAAATAGATAAATAAATAAACAAATAAATAAATAATAAGGCAGTTTGTCAAGTACACCCACGCCACAATTGGCTGGCCAGCTTTCTGATTTTTTTAACAGACATATCTTTCCATTTTGATCTTATATGAGTGTGCATACAAAATTTTGTATCCAAACTTGTGCAGAACGTTGTGTGACATGGGATGAGTAGCAGTTGTATACGTAGGCCGAACTGTGCTCATGAACAGCATCCTGGTGCGTTAGCTTTAGTGATGGCGATATTTCATTTCTTTAGAATGATTGCTTGAGTACAAAAATAAATAATAATGAATAAACGTCTTTGAGGCAGTGCGAATACCTGTATTCTTACATGAAAAAACTTGCAATATGATTCCTCTATTGACAAGCACTTCAGACTACTTTTGTTGTACTGACATCGCAACGCTACTATGATTGTTGTTCAATGTCTCACTGGGTGCATCTTTTACTTTGATGTTTGTGCTTCGACAAAGTGGGCAGACGGCACACCAACATAAAGATATGTATCAGAGGAAACATTGCGCAAATATAAATAGTACATAGGTTACACATTGTTGCATCTAGTATGCAAATAGACTCCTTTGTACGCATAACAGCTAGTTGATATAAGGTTTCAAGAGCCATCTCACACATAGTTTTGTCCAACCGAAAATGCGGAACCGAAATAAAACTTTTCCGTAATGTACACATTTTAATAGCGAATGCGTGCCAATAAATCTGTCTTCATACATTGGAATTCTCTTGTCCTGAGGGTGTTTTTCTCCGAGAATATTCAAGAGTTGAGCCACAAATATGAGTCAATGTGTACGTATAAGAGGGAAAACGTCTATGTACACCGCGTTCCTTTTTCCAGGAACCATTCTAAGAACAATTTCGCAACTTTTTAATAAGTGCTACTAGTCCACGAAAAATAATTAATATGTCAGCCAAATGCCAGCGGTCACAACAAAACGCAAATCTACCCGAATGTTTACAAAGCTCTTTCAGCAATTTTAGGGCGCTCCAACGCGAATTACTTGGCATCAGTACGTACGTAACTGAACGGCCAAGAATACGCTGAACCGCAGTTGATTCCGTTCTATATAACGCTTCACAATAGAATCTGGTTGGCTTTGCAATACTTTTTTTCTGCCAAGTGGGCAACAGTGTCCTTTATTACGCGGGAAGATGCAGTTAAATATACAGCACAGACAACCAAAATTATACGTGGCAAAATTGCTCTCCTCTAAGGTATGGGCTCTCTTTCAAGATAAGAATTTTTAGGTATGCTTTTGTGGGTTCATTCTAGCTGTGTATCCCTCTTGAGAGAATAGGATTACTCAAGGTGCTTGCAGCGGCAAACGAGCATTTTCTTTACCCCCCTTCCCCCATACTCGACTCTTCTTGACCAAGTGGCGTACTTCTTCATTGAGTGAAAGCTAATAAAAAACAAACAATTCTGCCGAGAAACAAACATTGCCAGTGTGTCTCCGATGTTCGGACGTATGTTTGCGCTGAAGTTCGAAAGTTTGCTAAACTTGTCATTCGTGGAGCTTCCTTTTTTCTTGTTATATTTTATCACCGTTTCCTACACTTCAGCATTGGAAACAAGAACGAGTGATAGAACATGTTAAAATCCGCGACCGGTACCACCTTATCATTCTCCTCTTCAAGCTGCTGAAGACAGGCGTGCATTTCAACATGAAGAAACACTTGAAAAAAAATAGAAAGTAAAATAACACTCCATTTCATTATGTTCTAAAAGACATGCACCTCCTGGAACATAAGTTGAACCGAAGAACGCAAGTCGAATCTCTTTTGTTGTTGATTTTCGAAAGTATTCATTTTTGGGGTAAAAAGTAGGCATTCGCCGCAAAGGAAAAATACAATGATACAGTGCTACTTCAGACAATAATCTCGCACGTTAGGTACACGGATTCGATAGTACATGTACAGCTTTTGAGTTCGCACGTTAGACGTTAATTTTGTTATTTTTGTAATTCAGGAACAATGACCTATTTTTTCTAGTTCCATCTACTGGTTTACTGTATATTATAGAAGGAGCAGGCTGGAGCTCTTTAGCTACTGACAGCCCTGGCTGAAGTGCGTCGAGAACCGGTTCTTTCACTCAATGAACTGGAAAATCTTTCTTCATATTCTACTACCTTACGATTGCTTTACTACGTTTATTAGTGAATAAGTATATAACAAAAAAAAGCAACAGTAAAGCTACCAAGCTTATAAGTTACCAAAGAAAACTCAAATCACTTTTCAAAAAAGACAGCATATAATCATAATGTCAAAATATAACGCACGTATCAATCTAAACACAAGTACCAAGAAAAATTTGGTAAAAAACGAATAAATACTTTGAAAACATGGCCACATGCTACCGACATAACCACCTACAATTGTTTCCCTTGTGAATACAGGTACATTGTTGAAGTTAAAGTTGACCCAAGCAGTGAATAATGATAGCAGTTCTTCGACAATCACTTCTGCGGAAACATTGTCTAACGTTGTTAGGCAAATGGAAGTTTATGTACTTGTGGAAACAAAGGTTCTGCAGCAACATTTTAACTAAAAGTGTCTCTCCTTCGAACACGTGCTTACGTCGTGACTTGCCTTCGCCTACACAGTATGTCCTCAAGCGCTCACGTTCACTAATCATGATTATTTCTGTGTTTTAGCTGTATACGTGGCCGGCTTAATGCCACACTCATTTTGGATAGACGCCCGTCCTCTCGTGTCAGTGAGGCCACCTCGACCGAGAGGTCGAACGCGCCTACCTGAATTTATGTATATAAGTATACCCTCGACGACAGCGGCATGCGTAAAACCCTGGTGGTTCCTTTCGCGTCCATCGCGAAGCGTTGCTACCAACTTTGCACCGCAGTTGAATCGTCTCTTTGTCTCGCAATATGCTTGCCCGAACGGTCACCTAGACGGAGCTCGCGATACAAAGTACATCGTAAGTATGTCTGCTGTCAATTTTCAAATGTGTAAGACACTAGAAGATAGACGCGCATGCGGATGATTGGCCGCCGACAGCCTCGAGGGGTGACCCCTGTGGCGCGGCCCTTACCCGGTCCTTGGGACTTCGGTTGCAGGCCAGTCGAGGCGGATCCGGTGCGAGCAGAGTTCCCGACTGCGGCTCCGTGGCTTCTTCGCTTGGCCCGGATCCCAGAGAGCGGGCTTTATTTTGGGCCACTCCCTTTCCCACTAGAAATACTTCCGTGGCTGAGCCCCGGGAGAACGCGGACAATCGCGTCGGCGACGCCGCCGCCGGTCCTTGGCGCGGTCCACGCGCCCCTTCTGCGAGGCCCGCCACTGCGGGCACCGAAAAAGACCACTCGCGGACCACGCGTGTTCAACGCCTTGAGCACAACACGTGCGTGTGCCGACGCGTACCACGTTTTCTGCTAGAGTGGACGTGGTCATGCATGGAAGCGTTCCACAAGTGCCGTGCGCCCTGGAACCCAGAACTGATTAGCGGTACAACACTGCAGCTTCTTGGAAGGCCGGACGCCAAATTTCAATTTGTCTAACCATTATACGCTAAAATTCGAAAAACGCGGTTTTATACGAAGATCATTTCGCCCTATAGCAAAGCCTGTGATGTGTAGCTGCTATGTTTTGCACACTTCACTCTGGCGTTTAACTTCCGCGGAAGGAATCTCCTTTTCTCTTTAACTGTGGCGGCTCAGTTTAACCAACAAACACTAAAAAAGGCCACGAAAAGAATCAAAAAGCGAAAATGACGCAAGGGCATACTTTTATTTCATAACAACTTTAATGTGCTCTGAACTTCCGCAGACGTCCCCGCTCTCTTGGGTAAGAGCGCTGTGGTTTTCTTGAGGGTCGATTTTTAAATCGAGTTCCAAGATTTTATCTCAATCAGTTATTTTCTTTTGCCCGGATACTCGCAATTCTAATGTATACACACTGCAGAGTGACCTTCGCGGTCTGTGCGACAAGATACACCAAGCCTAACAGAATTGATCCCGCCTGGTCCCGGCCATTGAATGAATGGAGTGATGTGTTTTATTGATTTGGTGCCTGCTCTACTTTTTTAACGCAATAGAAAATAAACGAAGGAGTTTTTGTCACCGTTATTTGGCGACAGATACTCCTTTCCACTTCATTGTAACAAATAAAAGTAAAAAAAAAACAAAATTTGCGGCTTGGAGTTTCATGCCTGTTCATATATCTAGGCAGAGCCTGAGCTGTATTTCTAAATCACACAGTATTCACATAGCCATCGATCATCGGCTCCGATTTCTGTTTCCACACTTTGGAAAATATAGATGCATTTTCTAACGTAGGGTCTTGGTCAAAAGTTCCCATGTCACGCTTCCTCATAAATACATGGGATAGTGGCTTGGAAACTTTCGACCCACCCTGCACTTGCATTCATTATTTCAGGTATGTTCATCATGCTGCACACACTGTTTCTGGCGCAACAGCGTGCTTCGTTCTGTCTTTACAGCCTGCCATTAAACCCAAATGATAAAAGATAGCGAAATGTATTTAAAAATAATAAATAGAAGAATATGTATATTATGGCCCTTGCTGCTCCTGCTGCTTGCTGTGAAGTTTAGTTAAAAATTATAATTTTCTCGGCTGTTTAATTTTGAATAATATCAGAACATCGTAAATCACGACATATGCAATATTTGTATAAATTTGAAAGATATTGCTCTCAATCCTTAAATACATGATCATGTGCCCCCTAAAAAATGACGTATTTTATTCACTTCCTCAACGTTATAATTTACTCGTTTTTACAGAGCACTGCATGTCATGCTGTTTTATGTATAGACTGGCCGGCGCTGCACAGAACGTTGAAAGTTACGGGGAATGTTGACGTCCAGGCGTCAAGCAGTGTGTTTATGTTTATTGTCCTGAGCAGTTATTTTAAATGCTAACTAAAACAAGACTCCTTCAAAATATATTTAATGTGCTTCTGTATAATATTTAGGCTACTCTATACCTTTTCTTATTTAGTGACAGGCGTATTTTGTGCCTTACGATACGTGATACCTCAAGACATGTATCCAGCATAGAAATACTGATGCTTGTTTTGAGAAATGTGTAGTAATGCAGATACAAAATACCCTAACGACATTTTAAGATGATACCTAAGATACATGTTTTATCGCCATTCTCCTTCCGAAGCGCTTAACAACTTTTTTTTTCTTATTCTGTAAATTGTGGGTGAGTGTTTTGCTTTTGGTTTCATTCTACTTTGAATAGCTTTCATGTTAGCAATTTATTTATTTAGTTATAAACCTTGCACCCCAGAACTAGTACATTATTCATATCGATTATTTTCTTGTTTGTATTGCATTAGTTTTGCCTACTTCTTTAAAAGACGGAAGAACTGTTTTTGTGTGTCATGTCGTAATGACGTGCTTTTGCGGAGCACTGTTATGACAAGAATTGTGCATCACTCGAAACAGTCGACAGAATCAGGAAGGGCAAAGAAGACTGTCTCCTGTAAGACAAAAAGTTCATTTCGCTACTGAAGGGAAGTAATAAATGCGATAGCAACCGATTAGATTGTTATGCGAAGTATGGCTGGCAGCTCGCTCCTTGAGCATCAGACCGAGTGTAACTAAACAAAATGCCCGTGTAGGAAAGCACAGTTGCTGCAATGAATGAAGTGACCTTCATGCTATCTGTGGCTTTAACGCAGACTTCAGACAGAGACTGTAACACGTACAATAGTATGAACCATCCACTAGTCTTCTCTACAGATTGGAAACACGCCACCGTGGGCGGCAACTCCGGCACACCTCCATGCGGCTTTCGCGAGACAGAGACGAGCCGGCGCGTTTGTCTTCTGCTCCAACCGCGATCGTCGGTAGTTCTCGCATGCTTTCACCCGCACATAGACAACACGACGCAAGGGGAGATTTTAACTTTCAACATAACACGACGGCAACAGCAAAAATTCGCCTGTAGTGCCTATAGATTTGCCATCGCAATAAAACTCCGAAGTAACGACACGAGAACATTGTATACCACCATAAAGCAGCAGATTTCTGAGGCATATGGTGCTAGTTATAGAATTTATTTTTTGTTGCGACTAGGGCACCAGGTAAGGGGATGCCACAGCCCCCACGAAGGGTTAGGAGACCTTAGAGCTCAACATTTAGGACTGCTTTTCTTTCAGAACAACAACTGTAATAAAAAAAGACGTACAAGGAATAAGGTGATTACAGAGACATGTTCGAATGTCGACATACTACACCAGGCATTTCCCGCCATTCTTCAAGAGTGACCTCTTTCTCCATTGGTGGTGATCGATTGCAATAGGTTGAGGAGGAATGACCTCGAGTGGCACAGTCCAATCGCGGCGTCGGCGCAGAACGTGTGCGGACACCCCGCTAATAAATTGCTGGCCTGGTTGTCCTCGCTACCCCCGGACTAGCTCACTGGATTTTGTCCTC
>NC_051172.1:149567009-149904509 GCF_013339725.1 Rhipicephalus microplus | reverse complement strand
ACAGCTTTAGAAATATCAAAAAAAAAGAAGAAAGGTAATGGTTGGTAATAACCTATACAAACTACGACATAGTAGTAAGTGAGTGTTAAGCAGTTAAATTTCTCGGCCAGAGTATGTAAATTGTTGTTCGTTTTTGTGCAGCCGAGTCAGCGAGTGTTCATGTTGATTTCTAACAGGCGATGTAAGCACACATATAAGCCAGCCTCCCAGATACATGCCTTTCACGGGTACTTTTGTTCGCCTTGATTTGTTGAAAATGTGATCTGCCCTTAGTTAAGGGCACAAGAAAAAAAGATCTCGAACACGCATGGTATAGCATCGCTGCATCACCTTGGCAAGTTGAGCCTCAATATAACAAAAAAAATTTTTACAGCGAATTATCGCTTACAGCATGCTTAATATGATCTTTGGATGGTCACGCCTCGTTTTAGTGAAAAGTATTCATTCTTTAATGAGGAGACTAAAGGTGTTAAAGTCTCCGCGATGTTGGTTGCAACAAAAAAACATTGGGCTCTAACGAGGCCAAATGTTGTAAGTTGGCATAAAAAGCAAAATAATTATTCAAAAATCATTCATAACCTCATTGTTATTATTCATTTGTATATACTATGAAATTCTTCGTCATAAAAGGGAATAAATTGTATGAAAACCACGGGAAAACGTAAGAACCTCATGTGACGATGTTGTGCAGCGCCCCTTGACGAGCGTCGAAAAAAGGCAAGCGCAGCAACGGTCAAATTTCGGTGTCTGTTATCTGGTAGCGTCCGAAATGGCACAGGAAATGGTTTGAGACCTATAATAATACTTTTTTACGGTGGAGCTGTCAAGCTTATTGCATGACCGCGTGGTATGTACCGGGCACTTGGGGAGGTATGCTCCACAGGGACTGGGCTAGCCTCACTACCAAGTACAAGCATTCATGGGAACAATATGCACGCTTTGCTGAGAATGAAAATGATGATGAGGAGTGAAATGAGGGTGAGGGCGATGGAAACGAAGAGTGAGAAAAGAGAAGCGTTGTGTAGCTATGCATGGTACAAGGGGTCGGGAAGGGAAATCAGGGTGAGTATGAGGAAGAGGGCAAAACATAGCGCATCCTTGTGTAGCATAGTACAGAAGGGAAATAGACAGGTCGGTGCAGACGTGTTATAAGAAGGTGAAGAGGACATAAATGGAGAGGGAATAAAGATCTATGTTGCACATCATATAGCACGAAGGAAGGGAAAGTAGGAGGGCAGAGGGTTAGCCATGGCATAGTCTCGTGCAGTTTAGTATAGCAAGGGGGGAACAAGGCAGGTAAAGTTGAAAAGGAAGGGCATGTTCCGCTGTTTTCTCAGTCTTCGCACCAATACTTAATTGCCCAAATTTTTTGTAACTAGGATTTTTGCTCGAGCCAGACTGCCGACTTGTTTGAACCGATTTTCATTTGTACGGTTAGCATAAATATAACAAATAGGGTACTAATTTATGGTTCATTGAATACTTCATTACAAGCAAGTTCGACTGTATAAGGCGCTGCCTTTTTGTAGCAGGGGTTTTTGAAAACTTGTCTGTGAAGTTAGACAAATGAAATAAATCATCATTTTCTCAAACCTCTGAGAATATTCGCCATAAGACGTTGTCTGTGAAATAAGTTTTGAAACGAGTTCAAGCCTGAGCTTACCAACTACATGCATATTTATTTCACCTAAGAGAGAAACAGATTTGTTGCAAAGTAAATGCGCTTTTGAGTGGCTGATGTGTGACGTTCGTCACTAGATTTAAAGCGCTGTGGACATGTCAAGGTATAACACCGTAGTAATTGCAGCACAAGATGCGTAATCGACTTATTTCATGAAATTGACAATTGACGTCCAGAAGCTAACAACTTAGTTATTTCATATACAGGAAACTTCGTCTTTAGAGGTTTTTTATGAACTTCCTCAACCCATTAACCATCCTTCCACTAAAGCGTAAGTCGATAGTGATCGCGTTCGATAGATATTTACTCCATTGAAGAGGCCAATCGAAGACGGATATTGAAGGTTGAGAAGGTTCTGTGGCACCATCGTTGCTGTATTGTTTAAGTTAGATCTAGCACTTCACACTTTTCTTCGATCAGGTGTTGACATACAGACATTTAACTAAAATGGACCACTGAATAAACGCCGTTAAAAGAAGAGCGATCTCAGGCAGCTGCCAAAGCTTCTGTATACGTGTGACTGGCGTTCACCTATTAAAGTGATCTTAGTACACCTTGAACCACAATAAAAACTGTCGTATGGCTTTTCTCAGAATTCTACGCACCATTTAGGGCTAACTCACGTCTATACAGGGGCTTTTACCGATACACGATGCATCGCGCCTTGTAGGTTATTTTTGTTCAAGTTGCAAACAAGACTTGTCGCATTTTTATTCATGCAAACGTAATATATTTTTGAGCTACGAAGCGGAAACGCTGGTCAATGGAATATAGTTTTTTTTTCAATTGTGTCATTGTTCTAAGGGCATTGTTTGGGTGGTAGTATTAGCGGAGAGCAACGAGTGTTTATCATGCACTTCTCAATGATCGGATACATAATGTCACATCATTTGATATGAAAACAATTGTATTCACTTCGCGCAGAGCCTCAATGCTGGAAAATTTCACAATTTACTGGGACACGCGATTAAGGTTTGCATCGTTCAGCAGCCCCGCCGCGGTGGCCTAGTGGCTAAGGTACTCGGCTGCTGACCCGCAGGTCGCGGGTTCGAATCCCGGCTGCGGTGGCTGCATTTCCGATGGAGGCGGAAATGTTGTAGGCCCGTGTGCTCAGATTTGGGTGCACGTTAAAGAACCCCAGGTGGTCGAAATTTCCGAAGCCCTCCACTACGGCGTCTCTCATAATCATATGGTGGTTTTGGGACGTTAAACCCTACATATCAATCAATCAATCGTTCAGCAAACCTGTCACTGAAATGAATTGAGCCTACGGCCAAATACAAGCGAAACGTAGGCCGGCGGCTAACAAAAGGAAGCCGTGTCTATTATAGAGGAGTGTCGGTTTAGCCTCCGCTGCAAAAAGTATACGTAATCAGGCTGATAACATCACTTCATTAGTCACAACAAAACGCATTCACATTGAACGTCTTTTGCAAAAAATGAATAACAGAAAGTAGGAAATCATGGCGCAGTTTTTGAATAAAACCTAATGCGTAAAGTAGCTGCTTACAAATGAAGTAGTAAGTTATTCGGAAGGAATGTGCAGGCTCTGATTGGCGATTCCCCACCGGATGAGAGCCAAACCGAAAGACATTTTTTTTCGTCTCCCTATGCTGCCGGTCTTCCGTCCACTAGTGCTTCGTTTCTTCAAAGTTAACGTGGTACACCAAACACCCTCGGGAATGTAATCTTTCAGTATAGGTACACTGCTTAATGTTCTTTAAAAGCGCAGCTTGAATAGAGCAGGACAAAAATAGCGGTTGTGAAGTCTTTGTCTGCTTCTTTTTGTCTTGCATCACTCACGCTGCACTTCTAAAGAACTACGAACCAAGTGGCCCAAATCAAAGTCTTACTGTGTAATGGGTCATACAGAAGATCGTTGTGAGTGATATTCGGGAATGCACGTTTGTTATTTCTATGTCAATTATTTATTTATTATAAAGGCGAGGCTCCTTATGGTCGTTCATGTCCCTTGTCCACCGGCCTGACACGCTGTGGATATCCATAGAGACATCTCTACGCCGTATGCACATAGTGATTAATAAACAACTTTGTATATACCGTACACAAATGTTGTCCCGTCTTTGCATGATTGAGTGGCCAATTTAAGGGGGTTGATAATCCCCCGGAGCTTCGCCCAATCGTCATCATTCACTTGGTTGATATGCTGTGATTTTTTTTCGAACAACCATAGCGCCTACATTATCTGCAAACATGTCAATTGTTGAAATTAACCAGAAGTAATCACATGTTTATTGTGTGCTGTAGAATGGTAGCTATTCAATTTAGAAAAGCAGAGGTGCATTTACTGCGCTAAAGAGATAAGAAAGTTTCTTCGAGAAGAGGGTGACTAAGTGCTTATGAAAAAATGCCACCGAAAAGAAGTGAACTCTCGAAGTCACACTATAAATAGGGTCATCGATAATAACAAAGAAAGTTCTATATTACAGTCTAATAACACTGTTTTTTATTATAGGTAAAGTGCGGTATTAGTGTATATAAACAAAAAAAATTGAGGCCTAGCTTCACCTATATGAGCAACGTCGTATCTGCAATAAATGCGGTGCATTGTTTTGACAGGGTGCCCTTGTACGAACTTGAATTTGTTGTAAGCAAATAGATAAAACATATAGTTATATAATTAAATGTAAAACATCTTCAAGTTGACCGTTTATCTCCTTGACGCCGAATAGCCCATAATACGTGCGCATGGACACGTGTTGCGATGTGATATGAAGGCTGAGTTTGGACTTTGGTGGTCTCGACGTCAAAACTATAGGAATGTTTTCAATTATCTATATGTACAGAACTTGCAAATAAAAGAAAAGGTACAGAGCAGATGTCATTGCGTTAGATTGACCTAATAAATCGTAAATGCGTGATTAAAAGGCTCAATACTTTAAGGTTGAAGTAACACGTCTCATACACACTTTTAATACTAATAATTAAATAGAGTCTTGAGTTTTTCCGTAGAGTTTTTCCGTCAATGTGGTTTTTGAATGGCAGTTTCCACTTCCGAAGTCAGTTTTGCATAAAAATACCCAAAATAGGGAAATTAAGCAAAAAAATATTGCATGACCTTGAGAAAGAAACCTGGTCGTGCTAGTGAACGCAGTACTTCGCATTCTAAACTCGACACTCGGAGAGGAAGGCATCGTATCTTATCCCACGCAGAGTACAAGCACTTCAGACGAGAGCCTGTTTTCGTAGCTGGGAATTCAAATCCCGTTCAACATCAAGAACAACCTCTAAAAAGATTATTGACTGCAGCGGGCGAAAGATTAGTTTGCAGGAACTTGCTGAACAGGAGAAAGCATGTGGTGTTTAAAGTCTCTAATCATAAAAACACATGCAGAATCATATCCGTTACATTTGCACTGAAGGCGCTACTTTGCCCTTATGGCTTCCCGTACGCCAGCGTTGCTCGAGAATGTACTTCTGCACGTTGGTTGAGATAACCAAAAACAAAGTTGTCGTCAAAATTTTAGGCAAGCAACCTCTCAATCGGTGTTCGCTTCAAGACTGCGACAACATTCATAGTCGCTGCGCAATGTAAGTCGGTCGTACACAATCGATGGGGCTCAACCCTTGACTTTGTGTGACCTGAGGATGAGGACAAGTTCCACATGTGGGCATATGCACACAGCTTATCTCAAATTCTGAAAAGTTAGAGGGTGTTGTTCGAAATAATGAGGTCAAAATTGTGAATAAAGTAAGGAAAGACGCTGTCTTCTACATTCCATGCCGAAATGAAGGCTCAGCGTCTATTCGCCAGAATAGAATAAAATACAAAAACTTTATTTTAGTCCTAAAGGACGCGCTTTCAGCGGGCTTCTCCCAAGTAGAGACCGACAGAAAATACCTGGCGGCCGCTTCCTGGGCCTGCTGTACGGCCCATGTATTTGCTGGTCGGCGAGAAGTGAGCTTCTGAGGGACCTCTCCCACTTGTTTGAGGTACAGTCGGCAGGAGTGTTTCTACACTCCCAGAGCATGTGTGCGAGTGTATCCGTGTGTCCACACGAGGGCCACGTGTCGCTGGGGTATGCATCAGCATAGTAAACGTGAATCTTGGGAAGGTTTGGGTACGTGTGGTTTTGTAATAGGCGTAGAGTTAGTGCCTGCGGTCTGTGAAGTTCAGGATGGGGGGGGGGGGGGATGTGGCGTTTAAGGTTAAAGGGCATTCTGAAGTCGTTTTACGTAATGTGTGCATCCCGATTGGTCTCTAACGCAGTGAGAGGGGGTTGCCTTATGGTGACGCCGTCGATAAGTGCGCGCGCTGCATCATGGGCGATCTCGTTGAGGTTGGATGAGGCAACCGGCCTAGATGCTTGGGTGGAGAACCAGAAGACAGTGTGGTGCTTCAGGGCACATGGGTCCGTGCTGCGGAGGATGCGTAAAGCCTGGTCGAAAATGACGCCACGTTCGAAGGCTTATCATGCCGACTCCAAACCAGGCCAGACACCAGGCTGGTTTGGAGTCGCCGTAGATTGATTGATTTGTGGGGTTTACGTCCCATACCCACGCTATGATTATGAGAGACGCCGTAGTGGAGGGCTCCGGAAATTCCGACCACCTGAGGTTCTTTAACGTGCACGCAAATCTGAGCACATGGGCCTACATTTCCGCCTCCACCGGAAATGCAGCCGCCGTAGCCGGGATTTGATCCTGCGACCTGCGGGTCAGCAGCCGAGTACCTTAGCCACTAGACCACCGTGGCGGGGCTGGAGCCGTTGTAGATGGCTTCCCGTTTGTTGTCGAGCACACCAATATCTATAACTACTTGTTTCCCTACTTCGAGGTTTCGGGTGAGCATTGCGGCAGAGTTAAGAATCTGCTGCGTGGATGATACCGTGATGGCGGCGAAGACTCGGTTGTTGCGATAGGCAGCGGCGTCCACGAACGAGACATTGTCCGCTTCCATGTCTATGCGCTTCATAATGGCGTTTGCCCGCGCAAGGAGCCTGCCTCTGTTGTATTCGGGTTGTACATTTCGCGGAATGGAAGCGATCGTGATAAGATCGCGGATTTCACGGGGAATCAAAGCTAACTCCGGGGGGTCCCTGGCCCTCGAGGACAAGGAGCCGAGCTCGCGCAAAATAGGGCACCCCGCTTTGGTGGTCGTGAGTCGGGTCAATTTACGCATTTCTAAGCCTCGGCGATATCTTCTAGCGTGTTGTGTACGCCAAGCTCGAGTAGTTTGTGCGTCTGACTGGTGATAAGGAAGCCGAGGGCTCGTTTGACCGCCTTGCTAAAAATTGGGGACTCTTAAGCTTCGCCTTTAAGAGTTGAACGCGATGGTGAAATCCGGCCCCTAGAGCGCCCATCAACCGCTATGTGAACTTATACTATGTTTTTACACACACACACACACACACACACACACACACACACACACACACACACACACACACACACACACACACACACACACACACACACACACACACACACACACACATACGCACGCACACACGCACGCACACACACGCACACACACACGCACGCACACACGCACACACACACGCACACACACGCACACACACACGCACGCACACACGCACACACACACGCACACGCACACACGCGCACACACACACACGCACGCACACACACGCACGCACACACGCACACGCACACACACACTCACACACGCACACGCACACACACGGACACGCACACACGCACGCACACACACACGCACACGCACACACACGGACACGCACACACGCACGCACACACACACGCACACGCACACACCACACCACACACACACACACACTCACACGCGCACACACACGCACACACACATGCACACACACATGCACACACACACGCACACACATGCACACACACACGCACACGCACGCACACGCACACACACACGCACACACGCACACACACACACGCACGCACACACACGCACACACACACACAAACGCGCGCCCGCGAGCGTGCAAGTGCGCCGTATTTATAGTAATGCTGTGACTGTGCAGTGTGGCCATTTACATCTGCTAGAACGGCGCTCTGCTGTAGTCGTGACACGTTTTTTACAATGCCTCACATATGGCACACAGACACACACACACACACACGCGCGCGTGCGCGTGCGCGTATGGTACATACAGGTTTTTGATCTAAAGCAAGAGCCGCATGGCCTCCAAGATACACACCGCGCGCTTGAGTCATAAAAAGTCTCACAACGCCTCACAGATAGCAGCACATCATCTAGCATTATCTAGCAACGCCTTTTGGAAGGCATGATATGTTTTCCGCTAGATTGAGATAGTTGTACTTTTTAGAGCTGTTTGAAAGTTCCTGCGTGTTTTTAGCGGCAATGGCTGCACTATCCCGGCCTTTTTCGACGGATAGTTTGATGGAATCCCAAATGCGCCTACAAATTGCCGAATGGGCTCGTTTTCGTCGTGACACTTATCGAACAAAACGCGTCAAGAAGACTTTTTGCACTATACATGCCATGTATGTAGTGTTTTTTTTCCGAAGCAGCTGCAAGTAACGTCGCAATAGTGTGGTAAGACACCTGCTTGCCACGTGAACGGCCCGGATTCAATCGTCAAGAATATCTGAACTATTATTCTTTATTTTATTTGCTTCTTTCTCAATTTTTCACTCAAGGACAATTTTTTGCTCACAGCCAACGGTGCCGACGGCAGAATTTCTGCAACACGCGCTATCTAACGCTATCGCGGTAATAAGGGCATTGAGTTGATCGCGCTCAGCACGTAATCATTTGTGTATAGCGGCGACGTAGCAGAGGTTACACAAAGCAAACGTATGTACAAGGTGCAGCAGGTGGTCTTCTTTGAGGTCATGGTTCCACTCTACGTACGAGTCACATGCCATTCTCAGTCTTAGTCCTGAGCTTCTGTACTGTTTGGGTGTTTGTTTCGCGGGACTCGATTATCATGCCGAGTACCCTAATGATGTCTACCCTGGGGACTGTACGCCATCTCAGGTGTGGAGAGTGATGTTGTCTTCCACCCGAGGTTTCCACCTTTTGCGTTGGGAACACTGGCGTTTGGGCTAATATATCATCAGCTCCGGCTTTGCGAGTGAGTACCTGAGAATGTTGTGTTTGAGGTAGGACTCGGTAATTTCAATGGCCTCCTGCAGGGCGGACTCAATGAAGCCATCCGACCCTGTTGAGCACCATATGGTTACATTGTCCGCATAGATAGTGTGGTTTAGCCCATCGATTTTCAATAGTTGTTCAAAAAGCCTGATCATCACGATGCTGCATGAAGAGCATCGGTGTCAGGACTGGTCCATGAGGGGTGCCCCGCTGTCCAAGCTCTGCTTCTTCCGACACCAGGTCTCCCACGCGGAGAACGGCTCTAAGTCGAGTGAGGAAAGAGCAGACAAAGTAGTAGAATCGATGACTTAGGCCGAGAAATGCAATCGCTCTCAATATGGACGAGTGCGTTGTGGTATAGAATGCCTTTTTTAAATCGAGAACGAGTATTGCACTAGCATTCAGCGTGTTTATTTTATATAGAATTGGTTGTTTTAGGAATAACATGGCATATAGAGTGATAGCCCTGGTCGGAAGCCGATCATTTGGTGTGGGAGGCAGTCGTTATCTTAGATGTATCGACCAACGCTGTTGGAAAAGACGAGCTCAGCCACCTCTCCCACGCACGACGTGAAAGATATGGGGCGTAAGTGATCTAGGCTCGGCGCCTTTTCCGGTTTGGTGATGAGGATCGTGTGAGCGAGTTTCCAGGCATCGGGTATCTCCCACTTTTTCCATGTTTCATTGATAAGGTCGGGTAGGTAAGTGACGGAGGGATCGTCCAGGATCGAATGATGCTGATTCGAGCGGGTGTCGGTTTTATTGAGGAGGTGTTTGAGTAAGTTCTATATTTTTTTTTTCCATTACGGACATGACCGCCAATCGAGTTACGAACCTCGTCCAACTGCTGTTTGGAAAAGATGTGGCAGTGATCCATCATGTTCTTGTTCAGCTGAGATATGGGCTTGCGTAACCTCCGATTGAGGCACTGGCCTTTTCAGTGGGCCGGTCGAGACTGTTTGGCCTCGAGCAGGTGGGCGAGAACGAATGTCCATTTTCTTGGTTGGTAGGTTCATACTGATACTCTGGGTGCCTTGTTGACATCAGCTTTGAGCTGGGCCGTCGAAGTCTTGAGGCTCGATGTGGTATCGTGAGGAGGTCTTTCTGCTCGGGTCTTACGGATGAGGTCCCAGTCGACCCACGTGTACGACTTCATCTTCCTTCTGGCTGTGGGGAAGTGTACAGCCAATAGGAAATGATCGCTACCGAGATCTACCGCGAGGTTGAAGCAGCGGGCGTTGGCGACATTCTTGACGAAGCAGAGAGCAGGCGTAGTGTCTCTTTCCGGGGACGTACCGGGTGCAAGTGGGGAGAGACTTGACCGTAATGAGAATAAGATCCATGTCGTTCGTATTTTGCCAAAACTCGCTACCTTTGGGGGTGTCGTACACGTTGCCCCAGGTGCTATGCGTGGGGTTAGGATCATTCGCAATCACTGGCGGGTTTGTCTTTCTGGAATAAGCGTGTGAACCTTTGTCTATGGTGACTGGGACTACTGTATACGTTGAGAACTACTGCATACTGTATTCGCTGGAGCGGGCTTTTCTTTTACAGCGAAAGCTGTTATGAGGTCACAACTCAGATCACGCGCAGCGCCGTAGTTGTCCGCCGCTGCCACCCCCGGTGTCCGTATTCACATCACACGAACTTAGAAAAAAATAGCACAAATAACGCACTGGGGCTCGAATACGGGTCCGCTGGGTACCAGCCCACTACTGTCCCACTGAGCCACGTATGGGCTTCAGAATTCTTGGAAAACTTCCCTTAGGAAGGCTTGATGTCGGGAAAGCAATCGCGTTAAGGTGACCTACAAAGCGTTTTAAAACAGCGAAAGAACAATCTGTCGTCGCACAATGCGAATGGCGTAACGAGTGGGTCGTACAATGCCCCAAACTATTACAAAAACATGTTTTTGTTCAGCTGTTAACCATGGCTCATACCCACTTCAGCCATAATACTTCGTCGCCGTCAGCCACTGCATGAACAATTGGCACAAAATTTCTCGTAATACTTTAGCTGATACCGTGGTTCTCAGAAAAATGACAAAAATAGTATAGCAAATGCCAGCCTAATACCCAAAAATATTTATTATTAATGCCGTAGTGGACATCATCAAGTGGGCTTGCAGCAGTTACCCAACTATATTTAGAAAAAGCTATGAATGGCCGCTCTTCTAGCTTTCGCTATGACTGTACTGCGCCTTCCGCGCAGGTCTGGCGTTTTTTTATATCATCCCTAAAGAAAGACGAGCTGTAGACCGGGCGCACAATACCGTGGTTAGTGGGAACGTATTTTCCCGTATACAGCACTTTAAGACAGCCGGAAGTAATGCGAAATTATGATGTCTCTACGTGGGACCCAGCAGGTGGTGCGGGGTATTTCTTGCGTCTTCTCTGAACTAAAATAAAGTTTTCATCATCATTAATATGGCAATGATCAGTCACGAGGCGAGGAATATCGTTACAAAGAGCGACAATAATAATTGGCAGTGGAATTAAGTGGGCGGGTATGTGCATCGTGTTTTGGTGACAGCGTGAGATGAGGATAACATGCGGTCCTGTCCAGAAGGCAAAGATGTCATTTGAGTAATTTGCCTTAACTTAAGAATTGTGCATTCTCATTTCAATCAAAAGTGAACATTTGGCAGAGGTCTGCCTGATTGGGATAGAAACTGAAAGAATGAGAAAATTCTAACCAAAATTAAATTACAAAAACCCGACCTTTCAAAGCCGACCTGGGTTCTTCCTCAGGAGTGAGAAAGTCCGAGATTTGTGGTCCTCCTAATCGCTTGCTTGTCATGCGAGAGCAGCTCGCCATGACCCTTCGAAAACACTGGCAGTAGAGGGAAGCCAATGTCCCCGTGGAGCGGTTGATATTCCCCGCTGTCTGCCGAATGTGACAGGATTGGAGGTGGAGTCACCAGCGAGTGTACCTTTGTTTTAACATAAAAGAGTTTTATGCCGGGGTTAACCATGGCTCTAAAGACGTACTTTTGTCACAGAAGTGACGTTGGAAAAAGCATATTAGGAGATTAAAATGCCAAAAAAAAAACAGAAGGCAAGGTTGTGACCCACGGAATCGAGCCACCAACCTCTCGATTCTCAGTGACCGTACGCTCCGTGGCGTAGTGGTCGTACGCTCCGCAGCGACCACTACGCCACGGAGCGTACGTTGCGAGGGGTGATAGTGGCAAGTTATTTATATACATCGTACTTCATTTGGCAGTCCTCAGCATGAAAACTTTAGCGCGTTTTTATCATCAGTGGCGACATGGTGCATTGGGCTCGAGTTGGGCGTACTTGAAAAGTCGTCACCTCCACAAAACGCCGCCTCCACCGAGCGTAGTCTATCCTGCGCGCGCACTTATCAGACTCGTAATTCGGGAGAGCACAAAGGTAATTTTGCTTGCTGCCGGGGCCTCGTTTACGAAAGGAGCATGCTGTTCACACACGACGAAGTAATAATTGCAAGAGTTGTTCACGCTTGTCTTGTGTATACTTGTGCGCTCGTTTCGTGCTTCTTCCTTTCTGTTTTAACAGCGTGCTCCAAGTGTCGAGCTGTGACAGTTTTAGTTCATGCTCGTCTTGTGTGAGCTACTTTCATGCCTGCTTTCTGCTAAAGGTGTACGCTGCACGCTTCCAGCTGCTTGTCATTTTTAAGGCGGTTTTTGCAATATGTTGCTGTAGCTAAAACAATCCACAATAAACGTTAAACTACCTCCGTAAAGGCGTTTCACATTCGTGTTATGGCTATTTCTATATAGGGGGATCAGCCACGTTTTTTAGCCAGTTTTTCGCCCCGGGTGACTCTGCCTCATGCTATCTACTCTTTGGTCGCCCTAAATAACAGCTTCTCTGAACCCAATTGATGCATTATACGTCTGAAGTGAGAGTGCTGAATATTGTAGAAGCTCTGTTGATTTAAGAGGCCCTCTAATACTTTTCTGGGTTTCACAGTAAGCGCATGAAGCTTCACGAATCACATGGCTGAAAAATATTTAAAATTCGTCAAGTACGAGTTGAGTTAAAGGTGTTTGTCGCAAGCTTCAAGCGCTTTCTTTCTTTCTTCGTACCAGCGAGCGCGCTGAAAGCTACTCAGATAGCGGGATGACAAGGAGTCAAGAATAAGCGCTGCTCCGACAGCATGCGTCGTGACCTTGAGCTCTTTCCTTTCTTTTAACAGCGAAACTGTTTTTCATGGAAGCCGTCATGTCCAGGGACAGTCGCAGATCGTAATGAGATTCACCCACAAGAATGGGCTAAAAGCCAGTGTGCATATGTGCCACTCATCTCATCATTCCCACAACTTCTGCCGCCACTCCCCCCCCCCCCCCCTCATAATGCCACTTCATTCCCACTTCATACAACTCTACCGCACGCCACCGGCATCGCTCTTTCATCAGTGTCCATCAAGCGGAGCTGGCAGAATTTTTTTCTTCGAACATGCGGCTTAGTTTCAGTGTGATTGTGAGCACGCTCGTGGGCACGTGGTGGCATGCCGAGGTGCCCTAGCCATGAAGTTCACAAGGCTCGAATCAGCCAACGGCTGTGGTCTTTGGGTATGTGGTGCAAAAATGGGGTGTATGGCATCATTTGTAAATAACAAAAAAGCAATGTTCAGCTGAATTCTAGAATTAACTATCAACTGCAGGATACGGGCTACGCTATAATAATAGGTTTGGTTCACGAGTTCTCGGGAGCCTCCACTACCGATCGGCAGCGTTTTCTTATTGTGCTAAAAGTGCTGTAATTGGTTGATTGATATGTGGGGTTTAACGTCCCAAAACCACCATGTGATTATGGGAGACGCCGTACTGAAGTGCCTGGGGTTCCGACCGCCTGGGGTTCTTTAACGTACGACCAAATCTGAGCACACGGGCCTACAGCCTTTTCGCCTCCATCAAAAATGCAGCCGCCGTGGCCGAGATTCGATCCCGTGCCCTGGGGGTCAGCAGCCAAGCACCTTAGCCCTTTGAGCACCCCGGTGGGGCAAAAAAGTGTTGTAGGGTTCCTTTTAAACATTGTAAGAGCCAAGGCTGTTTTCTTTAATAAGTAGTTCACTGGCGAACAAAAATGCATATATGTCATAGAGATAACTAAAAACTCTATTCCTTTCGTTAACCTATTTAGAAGTTTCGCTCGTGCTTTACAGTGAAATCAAGTTGCTTATTGCAATGAGAAAGTGATGTCCCTATCCAGCCCCCCCCCCCCCTCCCCAAAAAAAGTAAAAAACTAACAGTGAAGACAATACAAGTATTTTCTGGCACTCGTCTACTGTTTCATAATTCTTGCTCCCGAGTAGCAACACCAATTGTACTGCTTCTGCCTTACCAGCAGTTTACTATCGGCAAAGAAGGACAAGAGTTGCTTTTTTCCCGGCAACAATGGAGTCTGTACGAGTATGTGGGCTTGTAAACAGATGTGAGGTGTGCAGTTGTGAATCTATTTTTATTGCCTCTCTCAGTGAAAGTCAGCAACAGCTTACAGAACAGAGTAGGTTTTGACCTGCACGTTTCCTGTAGATGATAGAGAAACGAGACGCAGTGAAATGAAATTGTCAGAACTTTTTAAAGTGAAGCTTATAGGTGAATGCACTAAACTGCCCCCCCCCCTCCTACTGGCGACCGATGGTATCTGCTGCTGACGTGAGTTGCGAGTGCATGACGTCACGAATCACATGCACAGACGAAAACGTTGAGCTACAGCACATGAATACATGCCTGCTTTTTCATCTGGCCACGTACAGTAGAATGAAATGGGGAAGTGGTATGTAGCCGACTTTAGCACTGCCTTTCGTATCGTACACATCAATCAGCTTGCCCTTTTTCTTACTATCTGCTCTTCGACAAACGTCCTCATTCAAGGGTTCAAGCACACGCGTTGGATATTACAATTTCTTTTTTTATTACTATAACAACAACGCAAGATTAAAGCGACTAGTACTGGACGGATGGATGGATGAATAAAAAACATTATTGGGATTCTGATGGTTTCCACCACCATTTTGATGGATGAATAAAAAATATTATTGGTATTCTGATGGATTGCACCGCCATTTTGTAGTGGCAGGATCGTGGGCCGCTTTCATGTAGGGACGGGGAGGCTTAGCGACAACTCCGTACCATGGCCCTTCTGGAGGGCCTTGAGTTGTAGTAAAAAGACCGGAACATGCTATTCGCTGCTCATGGGCAATGAGAGGCTGAAGACGCCGATTGGACACAGATACATGCAGTCTGCTTTTAGTTAACGTGAACACAGCGAATTTTTATTGTTCAGCAACGCACAGGGGAAATCTTCCACCTACACTACCTTCGAGGTCAAGATACAGGGTGAGTGATCGGTTGTGCAGCGCGAGCAGTCGTTTGTTTTTTCAATCAAGAAATTCGCTAGCAGACGCTGCCTGCGTCGGCGTTGCGAGGTGAGAGATGAGGGGGTGGGGGCGTAGAGAGGAGGCAGAGGAAGCGCGCATGCTCAATAGGGGTGTAGACATCGCAGGGAGGAATGCCTGGAGGAGAGAGAAGAGAGGGAGTGTAGAATACCAAATGCTGCCTGCGTCGGCGTTGCAAGGCGGGAGAGGGTGCGAGCGTAAGAAAAGAGGCGGAGGGGCGCGCATGTGCAGTACACGTGGAAAAGCCCCGGGGAGGATGCCTAAAGAAGAGAGAGGTGGCGAGAGAGTTGGATTGCAGACGCTGCCTGCGTGGGCGTTGTGAGGCGAGACAGGGAGAAGGGAGGAGCTTAGGAGAGAAGAGAGGGGAGGTGACACGTATTCGCCGTAATGGTGGCCACGCCACACACCGGATTGACCTAAACCCTAACAAGCTTCGCATCTAAAAGATAATCAACCATTATGATACTGCCTAATACAAAATTAGGGCTCAGCGGGATTCAGGCGTCAGCAGCGCTGCTCGAGCAGTTCATTTAGTAATCACGCAGTTGTTATGTCTAAACTGTGCCAACTGCACTCTAATTGGAAAAAAATGCGTAGGTCAGAGTGCAAGATGGTCTCACTCGCCAGAGTGGAATGTGCCGAAAGCCTGCCGCTTTATTGGAAGCCACAGCAGCGCGTGCTCCCGCAGTATAGCGTATTACACAACTGTACCCGCACTCCACATTCTCGAGTCGCACTGTGCGCTCACGTTTCTCCCCTGTACCACTCGTTGGCTCGGTTTCGCACTAAGTTGATGCCATACTAGTGAAACGAAGTGTATAATTCACGTTCCAAAATTTGAAGGAGTATTTTCCTAACAGTACCATGACTTTGACCTTCACGTCAATATGGTGACATTGAGAAAATAGCCCTAGGCATGCCACAAAATAGCACTGTACGAAAAATGACAGAGCACTGGTAGGTCCTGTATACTAAGCAGTGTTAATACCCGTATGTGCATGCGCAAAAATCTGATGTGAGTACGGTCCGATTCGCTTACTTGTTAAGCAATTAGCTGATTTGCTCAGCGGGGATATCACGCAAACGATATTTTGCAGGACCTCACAGTATTGCAGCTCCTTTGCTGCACTTTATCTTTTGATACTCTCGAGGCAAGACTACGGAAAGGAGCAATTTGAGAGCCAGCAAAGAGGGTTGTTTTCATTGGCCGGAGGTTATGGGCTTTTTATAAAATACATACAGAAAGTATATGCCAGTGTCCTCTCAGCGTCAAGCCAAGGTTATCTTGCAGCAACAAGAGAATGTATGTTCCTGCATGGGAATTCTGCCTCTCTGTGCTGATCGCCTTACGCCTGTGTTTCATAAAATCTACTGAGCTTGCTGTTCTAATGTTCAGAAGACAGAGATGTTCCTCTGTTCAGATACGACACTGGTTATTGACAATGAACTACGTGAGATTCTAGGGAAATCAAACAGGGCCAGTCAATTTGTTTTCCCCCAGATGATCGATATTTTCCTGAAGCACACAACGTTGTCGAAACAAAAGTTCACTTCCTCAAACTGACGGCGGCTTATTTGTTGTCTTATCATGCTAGAATTAAGAAGAACACTCATGTGACTGACCAGGCTCTAGCCCTACTGTTGTGTTTTCCTACCGCGCAGGAGCGCAATCGGCGTCCCTTCTGCCTCTCATTACATCGCATCTGAAGGTGCGTAGGATATTTTTTTGACACTAGACTTGTACTGTTATAGCAAATCGATCACTGAGATTTCCAATCACATTTTCACTTCCTAGGCTATAAGCACAACTACCTTGGACTAAATATTTGTCAATTTGTTGATTGATTAATTGATTGATTGATTGATTAATTGAGAGATTCGTGGGGTTTAACGTCCCAAAACCACTATATGATTATGAGAGACACCGCAGTGGAGGGCTTCAGAAATTTTGACCACTTGGGGTTCTTTACCGTGCACCCAAATCCGAGTACACAGGCCTACAAGATTTATGCCTCCATCGGAAACGCAGCCGCCACAGCCGGGATTTGATCCCGCGACTTGAGGCTCAGCAGCCGAGTACCTTAGCCACTAGACCACTGTGGCGGAGCTTTGTCTATTTGTTTGCGGTACTACAAAGTGAAAGGAATATGCGAGAGTAAACTTCATAATACCAATTTTTTCAAAGAAAGCACTAAAAAAGCAATGTATGATTTGATAAGTTATTACATACCATATGTTTTGTCAAAATGCAATTAAATCTAAAATTTGGTGAGGACGCTTTGATTTCTGAACATTGATAACTGATGTGAGCAAAGTAGCAACAATAAATTTCTGAATTGTCACATAACTTTTTGGTTTTTTTATATCGTGTCTCAGCGCAGGCAAGGATATTTAATGTTGCTGGAAAGATGATATTATAACGAGCGTACAGCATGTAGTATATCTGTAAACATAAAAAACGAAACGAAACAGTCCCTATATACATTTTTGAGCGTGTAGAAGAGTACCCACCAATACCAGAGTCATTCAATCATATCAGTTGCGAAACTCCCAATTGGTTCCACGTATGGAAACCTTGACACGTCATTTCCGTCAGCCCCCGGTCGGGAGTGAGCAGATTGTCGCGCCATCTGTTTATCGGCACGCCCACAATTACATGCGTTGTTTGTGTTTTGTGTTGCCACTTCCCTGGTGGCGCAAACGTCAAGCAACCCCTAAGAATCGGGCAAACTGCATGTCCAGACTTTAGAACGTCGTTTCGCAGCTCGTATAATTGAATAACTCTGACCAATACTAGCCCGGAACAAATCTTTTATTATACTGTAAAAGTTCCACAAACTCAGACAGTATTAGGAAGCCGTTACAAGTGCTAAAAAGCTATTTAATTCTATCAGTGCTCTTTTGTTATGTGAAACGGATATTGCATGAAGCAAAAATGCAGACATGTCCAAGATTCTAGCATTATTGGTGGTTTGGTAGGTGCTACGCAGCCACAGTGAAGGTAAAGTTACGCGCAGAACAAGCTTGAAAAACATTTCACATGGTGAATGCTGTTTGTTCAAAACTGTTGAATTGTTTTACAGAGCGAGCAACTGCGCAGAGCGTTGTGAATGAGGATAAAAAAACATTACTACAGGAAAAGTGAACCTGCCAGTTTAATTTCAAGCTTGTGACCGTTAGGCATTTTGTTGCTTGTACACACCGTGATTAGTCTGTGCTTACACAAGAACAGCAGCAATGCTCAAAATAGGCGTGCTGCGAGTTGTCGGGATTCTTGTTTTATCGCTTGTTTCTTGCTTGCCGGCAATAGGCTGCCATTCCTGTAACAATAATCGAAGCTCGCCACGATGTTTCAAGTTGGCAGCTATACGGTTCTTAAGCACAAGCTACTTCTTGTCGAAATGCAGTGCTGTTCCCTTTCTGTGTGTTCTGCAGGTTTTCACGCTGTTTTCTAATTTCGTACAACCAACAAGCCCAGCTCTTCGCACTATTGCAATTTAGTTTCTGGCAAGTGCAGTTGCTGTTTCGAATTGATTTTCGCAATATCTCGCATCTCCCGTGTGATTTCTTTTATGTTAGTGGTGCAATGGTGGGCGAAATTTTTGTCCCACTGCGGTGTTCTAGTGGCTAAGATACTCGTCTGCTGACCCGCAGGTCACGGAATCAAATCCCGGTGGTGGCGGCTGGATTTTCGATGGAGGCAAAAATGCTGGCCGTAGATTTGGCTGCACGTCAAAGAACCCCAGATGGTCGAAATTTGTGGAGCCTTTCATTACAGCGTATGTCATAATCATAGGGTAGCTTTGGGACGTTAAACTCTCTATATCTATCTATCTAGCAGGCGAAATTTTTAGTGTAACTTTCTCTCATGAACATGAACACCATGAAGAGCTAACTTTCAAGCGAGAATTTTCAACACAACCCTATACTTATATATGCTACTGAATGGCAGATAAGAATTGTAGTTTACGCAATGAACCACAACGCATTGTCTTCAATGAACAAGTTCAGTATAGCAGCATCTCTTTCAAGGAGAACTGACGAAAAAAAAAAAGAAAGGCTTTCTTGCGGAATGTGCAACTATAGTACTTCACATATCCGATGCAGGCGGAAATGTTGTAGGCCCGTGTGCTCAGATTTGGGTGCACGTTAAGGAACCCCAGGTGGTCTAAATTTTCGGAGCCCTCCACTACGGCGTCTCTCATAATCATATAGTGGTTTTGGGACGTTAAATCCCCCATATCAATCAATTAGTACTTCACATATCCCGCCTGCGTTTACTATTTATTTTGTATTATGGTCACGTACCGAATTCACTGTCGATTGTTTTTTTTTATCATTTACCCGCGGCTTCATATATTTTATATTTATTGTAAGCTAGTACGAGACTACTGCGCGGTGAAGCTGTTCTTTAACTAGATCACTGGCAACTACGTTTACGTTCGAGACTTTATCATGAGCACCGTGGGTCACACCGAAGAGTTGAATGAACAGCGGAGTCAATGGTGACCATAGTGTCACTATAGCACACGTGTAGCTTCAATGTTGCACGCAGCACGCAAAGGAAAAGTGCTACCGCGACACACCCGCAGGGAAACACAGAATGGCAGGAACCTAGCGCACTGCTCTTTACACGCCGCCTACTCTATTGGCGATAAGCAAAGACAATGGGCTCCCGCGACGAATTGGCGCCCAAGCGTGGTCGATACTCGGTGGCCGATAAGAGCAGCTACTGTGTCCAGGAGCCAAAAACCCACAGTGCAACGGGGACCGGAGCAGATACGCTTGAGCAGCCACTGTGCGACGTCGTTCATCCGAAGCTCTCACTCAGTCAGTCATATATACTAGGCGCTGCTCCTTGCGAACACTTCCGAGCAGGCACTACTGAGGTGACCGACTCCGTGAACGAGGAAAAAGAGACCAGTCAGGAGAAGCTGAACAGCTGTGACTTTTGAAAATACTCTTTCACCGACGCCACCGTCGAGTCCAAGCCGTCCCATGGTGATCAAGAGCGGATATGTGGACGTGAAGTTGCCGCAAAGTGCCCGCAACAGCAGCACTTGGAAGGTTTGAGCCCTATTTACACGCTCTTTTTGCGGCTGTGTCCTGCTACGCTTGCTTTGTATTTCAAAGTTCGCGCGAAAAAGTTCTTTTTGTAGCTCGTGTAAAGAAAAAAAAAACAGATTAAATGTTAACAATCAGCCTTAAACGCCTAGAACCAGGCTTAAGTGTTTACAGTTGATTTTTTGAAGGGTTGTCTTTGTGCTCCATTCGTTAACTTTCAAAGAGGGCGATGACGTTGGTAAGTTTATTGGCAAATGCATGCGATCGAAAGAGAGTTTGGAAAGTGCACGTTGCCCATATGAAACAGCTGAGAAAATTTGCTTTACTCGATGTATGTAGTTGCGCTAGCGATCAAGTTTTGACCTCATGATCGCTAACGTGACTATGGGAGTATTACAACAGCCACTATTTAGTATATTCGTATCTTTGAGTAAACAGTTATTTTCTTCTGCCAAGGTGTTGTTTACTGGCTATATGCGTTGTGGGTCGTGAATTGATATATATGTTTCCGGTTTTTTTTAAATTTTATTTCACGTTGTCTCCGCAGACAATGCGGAAAAAAGAACTAATTACTGTCCACAAGCTTGTGAACTTCGAGACAATACGTAGGATAAATCAGCCTGGAAGGGAAAACGAGCGCTAATCCGTTAACTATATGCTCTAAAACACTTCACTTTGTTTGCATATGGCAAGTCTAAAATGATATTACGTAAGCGAAAACGTGGGATTTTGCAAAAACTTCGGATCATACGTGAAAAAAAGGTACTATAGGTTCAAAGCTGACTGCTCGGCACAATAGGGCCGCACGTGACTCTATAACGTAACTCTAATATGACTTATTTGGTCATAAATAGGGAGCGCATTGCTAGCGGTCAACCAATCAACAGTACGGAAAATTGTTTTCATAGTTCACATATACGAGTGCAAGTTTGGCATAACTAGGTGAAAGCTAATCACGTTCCAGGGGCAAAAAAACTTCCTTCCCGATGACTGACCGCCTTCATTAATGTTATGGCCATTGTCAGGATTGGCTGAAAACTTGTCATACGAACTTCAGTGTCTTTATCATACATTTCTAGCGCAAGTCGTTTTCGTGAATTTAGACCCTGATTTGCACCCTATGAGATATGTAGTACAGAATACCAGGGCCCATATACACAAAACATATCTTGCGCTATAATCACAATTAAAAAACTGAGAACGAGGACGACTGGCCATTATCAGAGTGTTCTTACAATTTCTGCACCATATTTAACCAGCTTGAACCACATGAGTCCCTAAGTGAGCACTCAGATGACAGTGCAAAAGACTTTCTGGCAACCAGCACCTATTACAAAGGACATGCGGTGCTGGTAATGAAACTTGCTACGAAGTGCTTCTAGTTAGCAACATTATGTCATAGAGACGAAACAGTAGCGATGACTGAAAATAGATAATATCGACCATTTACCTTCTTAGCTTTCTTGTAATAACAATCAACAACATATATTTACGAAAAAGCCAACAAAACCACGCTCGGAAGAACAGGACGTAAACTACGCTCTTACCCCCATCAACATTTGATTACGATATGTGGTGCGATAAACAACAAAGATAGTAGCGCAGCCAGAAATTTTTTCAGGACGAGAGTGGGGGGGAGCAGTGGATTCTCACTCTTAATCTATGTATGTTTGGGTGTGCGTTTGTATGTGCGCGTGTTTATATACGCGAAATTGAAAACAAAAAACTTTTTGGAAGAAAAAAGTTTGAACCACCCCTCTAGGCTACGTCCCTGATGAAAGACTATTATATTTTTGTGGTAGACTCCATTTTTTGGGGCGCTTGCTGAACCACATGGTCCTTATAAGCAGTAACCATTACGTTGGGCTGTAGATTTCGCGCTTAACTTGACTAAGTAAGTCGGTCACAGTAACTTCCCCAAACGGTATGTGCGCGACCCCAAGAAAGCTCTGTATACGTGGCACTTGTTGTGAGAGCCCTTCATAATTTCGGCGCTGGTCTGCCTTTTGCCACGGCAGTGACTAAGGTATTACTGTGCCATTTACTGATGAAGTGAGTGAAGGATAGCCTTTTGTAAAAGAATTTACGACATAGAACTAGCCACTTTTTTTTTCTGATAATATGTAATACATGTCCACTATCAGATATCATTAGCGGTTTTGGAGTACTGAGTGGTTCCTTTAGTGCGAATGAATAGCGCGGAGTCAGGCTTCTCGAAATGTCATGTACATATCTCAGCGTTACATTGTTCACAGGATGTGGCTGATCATACTCGCGTTATCAGTAGATGTCAGAGCTAGATGCCAGAGACAAAGCCGAACAGTGCAGGAGATAAGAAAAACTTTCAGCACAGTTTTGTCATTGTCTTTGTCCAAATTCTATGCACCGTCGTTTCCAAGGCGCGGTGCTATGCTGGCAACAACCGAAATTGTGGCCTTGACGAAATGATCCGATAAAGTCACCTGAGGCATGTGCGATGCTGACGCATTCACGCACGCAGGATACTTCAAGTACTACAGGTTGTATACTTTTACGTATGCAGGCAGACAAAAAATTAGAAAGAAAAAAGTGCTTTTGACTGCCAGTTTTGACCCATGCCCATATGGCTTCGAATGGGCAACAACTTCTCGTTACAGGCACCAGAAGGTTGAGAATAAGGCGAGACGTAGAAGAATGAACAACATGCTCCTTGCTGGACATCCATAACCACTTTCAGAAAGCACATGTTCTCAAACGCATCGTTTATTTAAAAAATTTTGCCGTCTGAAAGCAGTGAACACGTCTTGTGGCGAAACATGTGCGGTGGAGAAATAAACAGAATAGTACCCTGTAAACATGTGCCTTATGTGTACGCAAGCTTGAGCGCTTAGTGGCCGGAAATCTAGTGCAACCACCAGCTGCGCTGTTTTTATCAGCTGCAAGCACGTGTTCCGCCCTGAATCTCCGTGCTCGTTTGTTGACGTGACTGCACAGCGGCCGTGTTTCTCATACTAGCTGGCACGATTTTGCGCAGAGCTGGAAGCGGAAATGGGTCGACTTGACCCAGCTGGAGTCGGCATGGGGCCAGCCGTGCGACGTGCTGGTCGAGGTGCGTGCCCACCGCAACTCGGGCGTCCAGGCCCGAGGCACGCTATCGCCAAAGGACGCCCAGGTGTTCCGGTGCGGCTCGAGCTCGCGAGAGTTCGCCGTGGCTGTGCGCTCGGGCCAGCGGCCACCCATGGTGTACCTTGCAGGCGAGAGTGAAACGCAGAGCCAGGAATGGATGGCCGCGCTGCGAGCACTGCTCTGGCCCCCCGTGCCCATGGTGGAGCTTGAGAACGGTATGTTCTAGACCACGCAATGGTGCCAATGTCCGTAGTCTCAGCCTCACCGGACAGAATTGAAAGACGCAAAAGAGACGCGCGGACGTATAGAACTCAAAATAACCATTTAAAAAAATCTTTAGGTAGTTTCTGAACAGAATGAATACACCTGCTCTCTGGTTTGGTACGAGTGTCGCGAGCAGCTGAAACAAATAATATCTTGTTGCACATGCTTACAGTACCAATATTGACACACTCCGCATATCTTCCCTTTCCTTGTACTGGCTAACGTCATAGTCATCTAATGTTGGCTGGCCCGGCATGTCAATTCTCTGAACTCGCAAAAAGGTGATAGCCGTAAACAAGAAGCAAAGTTGGCCAGCAGCCATTTTTTAATGGCAGCTATGGGGAAGTAATGAGCCCATATATCGAAAGCATCATATAGACCCTTTTACTATTACAGCTTATGATTAGAGCACTTGTAAGATACATTTGCGTGCAATCGAAGCTTGTCACAGGCACACACATTAATATATATATATATATATATATATATATATATATATATATATATATATATATATATATATATATATATATATATATATATGTGTGTGTGTGTGTGTGTGTGTGTGTGTGTGTGTGTGTGTGTGTGTTCACAGTCCACCATGAAATCTAAATTTATCTGAAAGACTCTATGAATTTCACGTCCTACCCGGTTTAGCAACACAGTGACATGCAAAATTTTTATTTGCCATTACGAAGAAAAAGAACCTGAACAGGATTGCTTTAGGCTGCTATGTTTGAAATAAACCACTGCACTACACGTGGTGTGAAAAAGCAAATAATAAACTAATGTTAAGGTATGTGCTCTCACTTTATTGCAGCTGAAATCCACAACAGCGAACAGTCGTTTTTTTATTTTGCTGACTTATCGCTACTGGTTTATTTTTTGGAAGACGAATGCGGCTATCACTGATTAGGCACCGGTTGGCCTATATCCCACCTTCAGAACGCACCAAATCCCGCTTTCAGGAATGACTTTTCGCTTCGGTTGTTTTTCTTCTCTTTTTCTTCTCGAATTGTGTTGACAATTCATGTTTCTTTTAGCGAATCACAACCAAGTCATGCGCTCCTGATGTATTTTCTTCGCAGTTCTGGGCTTCAAGTTCGAGGCCTCACTCATTGACGACGCATGGAGTGGCCGTGCTGGCCTCCTGGGCAGCTACGGCAACCTTTCCATCAGCGGTCACAAGCTGATTCTGACGCATCCGCACACAGAGCACGTTATACAAGAGTGGTACCTCAACACCCTCGTCCGGTTCCAGGTGTCGCGCAACAAACACGAGGCCGACCATGGCAAGCTGTTGGCCATCGAGTGCGGAAGGTGAGCACGCAGTTTCGATATCCACCGACAATTACGCTAGACCTGCTCGTACGACTGCTAGCCACGGGATCACGTTGCCGTCTACTTAACTTCTTCGAGCAGCTGTCCACCTCTTCGGTACTACTACTATTGCTGCTGCTAATAATATTCTTAATATTGGTAGCAAAAATTTTTCACATTTACTTCTTCCATATAGCGTTCAGTGGCTTACACCTCTTTTCTGCTTTAACACTCCCTACACGCTTGCACAAATTATAATAACAGTTAAAAAATATGCGTGGAGAAATGTCAACATACCTTTCGCGCAGCTGCGATTACACTTGTTTTGAAAGCAACAACTAGAGTAGAATGTTGAGTTCTGCCCACGTAACATGGCCGCTTTTTTTTCATTATTTCCATCCCGCAGCGAGAGCTCGACCGGAAGAGGCGTGCTCCATTTCTACTGTCCTGAAGCGCTGAACTTTGTCTACACTCTGAGGGGCGTCGTGCAAGGCATCCTCAAACGCATGACCCCCGAACAATACAGCTGGAAAGAATTACATGAGATTCATGGCCGCACTCCTGCCCGACGCCATGGCTTCACTCAGCAGCATCGCCAGGCAGCCATTGAAGATGGCAACGGCTACAGCGTGCCCAAAACCAACGCCATATCCGTGCTGCAGATGCCCACATTCAAGGGGCCCCTGCCTCCTCCTCGACCGGACGAAGTGCCGGGCTTCCCATGCTCTCGCCAGTCTCATCTGTCCATCTCCACTTTCGACTCCGGAATCTCGGTTACTTCGGCGCATGTCGACAGTGAACTCGAGTCGCCCGTGTCTGAGGTGGCGTTCAGCGTCAGCAGTGATATGGATGAGCGCATTTACGAGAAACTTGATGATGTGCTGCTGAGAAGGGCGTCGCTGGAAAAAGAGAATGACATACCACCACCACTTCCTCCCAAAAATCACAAGCGGCGCCAGTCAGAGCCAGCTAAAACAGCGCCGGTCGAAGAAGGGTCAATCATGATTGAATCATCTCCCAACGAACGGCATCTCCGACCTTATTCGATGCCAGCCGATATGACACCCTGTCCAAAGGAAAGCGGCACACATGTTTCACCGTACGGGTCTATAACAAAAGCCTCCACCGTGAACAGCCAGACAGAGGACGACACCGCAGCTGGCCCAGAAGACGCTGCACAGGACGCGCCATCATATCAGCTTCTCGAAAATATAGGAACGGAAGACAACAACCCGTTTTCTCAAGAAAACGCGGTTTCGTCTGCCGATGATGACGTCTCCACCAGCGAAATGCCAGAGGCAAGAGAAGAGGCAGCGCGGCGTAGAAGCCACCTGTACATCGCACTAGAGGGCAATAGCGGCGGTCAAGTTCACCTGGAAGCACAAATTCTCGCCGAACAAAATCTTCACAAGAATAGAATTCGTTCCGAGTCTTTGATTGCCTGCCACGATCAAGTGCTGAGGCAGATGAGACGACAGCGAGCGTGCAGTTTGCCGAGCTTGTTTATATGTTAAAAGATTTTGCAATGTAACCGCCTTTGTTAAGTGCTTATTTATCATTAATCCGCAGCAACTGTACCATTAGCATTCGACCAACTTTTTTAACAGCCGTCGTGATGGTGTTTTTAGGTTGCGCCTGCAAAGACTATTTTTGCGGTGTTGATACTAATCAGGTTGATGTCCAGGGGCCCATTTCCCGAAATTTCTCGCTTTAAAGGGCTTTTTGCCATTGTCCAGTTCGCTTCGCTAGCAATATGGTCAGCATCACAATCGGCCGAGAATTCATTGCAAACGAGTCCAGTGTAAGTAGCTTATGTGAATGAGGGCTCTTACTGGAAGTGAGTAACTTGGAGAACCAATTATTTTGGCTAGTAATCAGAGCGACGTTTCTTTCGGGCATGTTAACTTGTGTTTTCATTCTTAGTTCCTGTTCAGACGTACATATGGGAACGCAACTACTATAATACTCTGAATTCTCCGGTGTAAGCACTTACGTGTGTGTTCTTTATCGGTAAGCTGCATATTCTCTCCTCGTTAGCGGAAATGTTTACGAAACAAATATGTACAAAATGTATATGCACATGCTTTGGTCGTCTATTGTCGTAAAACCTGTAGAAAGTCAAACTTATAAGCCTTAAATACACTTTAATAGCACTTAAAATAGAGCAGGATACGGAGACTTACAAAAGTATGTAATTACTTTGTAGCGCGACAGCCTTCTCCGTTTAGGGGCTTTAATAAAAATACAATCGCTACAATGGATTGAGTATTACTTCCAGCTCATTCGTCGGACCTCATCAGATGTATACAATCATTATTAGGCATAGCATTTGTGACAAATAACGCACTTTGGGCTAGGAAAAACGAACTGTGAATATTGCCGTGGCTGTGAAGTAGTGATGTGTTTTTCAAACTCCTCGATTACGCATACTTGTACGAAAGCAATTGAGTGGTAGTGTATTACCAGGAAAATTTTTTGTTGTTCACCAACTTGAACACTTATAAATGACATGACTGAGCAAAAAGTTTCCCTCAAGGGCTGTAATCAAACCGTGAAGCAGAAAAAAAGAAAAAAAAGTAAATGCCAGTGGAATGTGCACAAGCTTCGACACGTTACCTGAAAAGTTAGCGAAGGATGCAGCGAAATTCTTGCACATTTGGTTGTAGATCTGATAGAAGATCGCTGCTGCACTATTCGCGACGCTGATGGCAACAATGAGTGTTGGCTGCACACTTACCTCGTGACGGGCTTGTTGGATTCGTGGTATGGAGCGTTAAAAACCAACAGGGACCGTTGCGGCTGTTATTGTAAGTATCGAATAGCTTGGAAGCCTGATCATGTTCGTAAAAAATATATAACAGTTGTACATGTCTCGACACAAGAGACCTCAACGGACGTGTGTGTGTGTGACGTCAGCCGCTGGTCGGACACTTTCGTTCTGTCGCGAACGTATGCGCCATTGTGCCGTATAATCTGGGCGCAGCGTTCTAACGCGCGTGCTTAGGGGCATTTCTTCCCATATTGAGCGCCGCTTAATTACAAGTGGCAGCCTATGCATATTCTATTGTTACCTTGTGAACGAATGTGTGTTTCCTCCATTACTCATTTCATGGCTCACTGAATCCGAATTGTATCTCAGTGTAAATTTGTGTAGGCGCATTCTGTATCAGCGTGTGTGTATCCGTATGCCTCGCAATCGAAAGCTGAGCCCACTGCAATACATTCAAGAAAACAGTGTACATATGTGCCATTTTCATTGTGTACCATAACAATTCATTGATAATAAATGCATTTTTATTCCACCTGGTGGAATCTTTCTACTGTAGAATACGGCATACATCCTTTCTTTTTTTTTCACTCTGATTTTAGGATTCGAGAAATTAACCACTCCACACAGCGGCGAATCTGTTCATCATGTTGTTTTCTTTCACACAGCTCCTTGATCCTCCCCTATAATTATAAAAAATACAGATTGATGTGTACTTAACTTTCTCTTGTATCATTCGTTATGCTGGTCATTGATTGATTGATATGTGGGGTCTAACGTCCTGAAACCATCATATGATTACGAGAGACGCCGTAGTGGAGGGCTCCGGAAATTTCGATCACCAGGGGTTCTTTAACGTGCACCTAAATCTGAGCACACAGGCTTACAGCATTTCCGCCTCCATCAGAAATGCAGCCGCCGCATCCGGGATTCGACCCCACGACCTGCGGATCAGTAACCTAGTACCTTAGCCACTGAACCACCGCGGCGAGGTGTCGTGCTAGTCGTCAAACGTACTATCAGGGTGTACAAGTAATCTCAGAACACAGGCGAGCCAGTACGGGTGAAAGATACTATACGATATGCTATCTTCGCAATTGATGTAAACAGATTTCTTGAGTCACGAGGGTGTTTGTAGCAGTAGGCTTTTATTCTTGTTCTCCCTTGCAACATCGTGTTGAGGAGGTGCTACATACTTGTACTCCAATGAGTGTACTCTAATAATGATTGATGACCTTATTCAAGTAAGCACTAAAGTGTCGTTAATAATAATACCTATGGTGTTACGTCCTGAAACCACGACATGACTATGAGAGACGCTGTAGTGGAGGGCTCCAGAAATATTGATAATCGAGTGTTCTTTAACATGCACTGACATTGCACAGTACACGATCTTCTACCATTTCTCCTTTCATAGAAATTCGACAGCCACGGCCAGAATCGAACCCCTGACCTTCGGGTCGGCAGCCGAGCACTTTAACCGCTACATCACTTCGGCGGACACTAATACCCATGTTAAACAGGCAAAGCAAGCATGGTTACGACCAAGCACGGCATACCGCGTTGAACCGCGGTTAGCGCCAACCACGGTTCGCTGATGTTACACAGCGCGAAAGGATCCTCGGTTAAGGTGGCTAATGACATTTGTCGTAGAAAAATGAACACAGCCACTTCCTTGCATATATATGCTCGGAATAAATTCAGCAGTAACCAGGCGAAAATGTCATATGTGCCCCTAGTAGATTTATGTAGTACGTGTGTATTCCACACTAAAAAAACTTGCGCATAAATTTTCTGCGAATAACATATTGAGAAATAATTTGTCGTGCAGGCACACCTAGCAAAGATATTATGGCAATGGGCGGGCAAAATCTATAGTATACCTGCCATACGAGATCAGCGCCGGCCATTACGCCCATACATTTGACAAAAAATGCAAAGCTTCACTCAAGAGTAAGTTTATACGAAGCGCTGGACGAGTTCATTTGCGTTTCTCTTGGTCAAACTGTGTGCCAGGATGGCAACCAAAGGAATAAGTGCATTAAACAAGCGCAGGGTTTCAATTATTTGGCGCCGTATATGTCTGACTGTATTGTTTATGTGCCATCGTGCCACGCAGCTTGATCAAGATCAGCGTTCAAATACGCATCTGGCTTCGACTAAGAAATACATCTTATATCGCGCTGAAGGCTAGAACAAAAAATATCTGAACGCGCTTAATAAGTGTTGCGCTTCATGCCGATCGGCTGACGAGTTCGGCCGTAGCAGCGATCCCGAAATTAACTCTTAGCACACTGCTACAGTCGTCCCCATCACCTGAGATCTTTAAAAGGGTGACTTTTTATCTGCAGTACCATATCATACAAGGAAAACTGTTTTGCGTATCAACTGATCTGCTAGCCAAACTGACAGCACCCCCGAGCAGCATAAAAGCATTGCACATCATTTTTAGTGCGACAAAAAAGTTTCCGGACCGTTCATGTCTTTCGTATAGCTTGTCATCATTGTCACAGTCATGGTTGGCAAAAAAAACAACAAAAGCTTCTAAAGCACTGACATTGCACGATGAGGTGCCTTTTTCAGTGCAGCAGCACAAAAATGCGCGCGTGCCGCTGCTGACCCGTGTGGTGCATCGAACCGGAAGCCGTCGTATCCCACAGTTTCCTGCGATTGCCCATTTTACCATTCACCTATTGACGCGCATCTAATAATACGCTGACAGTTGCAACCAACTTAGCAGCACTGCCAGCGAAAGAACACTTTGCAGAAACAATAATGCGCAGGAAACAATACAGTCAATTGCTGAACCCGTAGCGGTCCGGCTGTCGAACAAGACGACCAAGTCTCGTTCGGTATTCAAGAAGGTCAGTTCCTGCCAGGGAAGGGCTAGATAGAACGTCTTTGCCATGCTGTCTGTAACACCATTGGATTTCTGTTCCGTTTCTACTCAACTTTCATTTGCCCCCCAAAAATTATATATACCTCCGTCATCCTAACCTTATTTTGACTGTGAAACGAAATGAACCAAGTATTTTCAGATTTTTTCTAGAACTACACTAGTGGAATTTCCAACCACATATGACTTCAGCCGCTCAGAAAGTCGCAAGACCGACGCTTTTGCTTTGCAGTCTGTCACCCAGACTTCCATGCCCAGTTCGAGCGCTGGCAACGAGGTAGCCCTATGACAACGCTTGAAGTTCCTACGCTGCCGCTGTCGGGCAGTCGTATCATGACTTCTGAACTTCCTCAGGTTCACCATCTGAGGCAGAAGGCTGGTGGTAAGGTCAGGTACCGTGGTGCATAGCCACCTGTCCATTAGAAGATCTGCAGGGCTTTTTCTAAGTAGCCCCTGGGTGTCCTTGTACGCTATAGGAGAGAAAGATATCGGTCCTTCACTTTTTAATGAGACATTTAATTGTCTAGACCATCCTCTCTACTTCACAATTTGCCAGGGGGTACCTGGGGATAGACGTCACAGCACGAAAACCGTGATTGCGAGCAAACATTTTGTATTCCTGCGACACAAATTGCGCTCAATTATCAGACATAAATGCTTCAGGTATGTCATGTCTTGCAAAGAAAGTTTTAAAGTGCGTAATGGCAGTAACACACGTTGTAGATGATAACAAACTGATCTCTGGGTACCCAGAAAAATAATACACGACTACCAAATATCATATTTCTTGAATATGGTAGAGAGCAGCGTCTATAGTTTTCGCCAACGACGCTGTGGAGTGGCTGTTGCGATCATTGGTTCTGACTTTTGGTGTCTGTGCTCGACGCATACCCAGCAAAATTTTCGAGGAATTACCAACCTCACACCATTAGGTAGCACGCCTTAAGCAAATGTAAGCGTATCTCTTTCTTGCCAAGAAGGACGTAAGAACGTTGGATGAGATGAAAATTTCGGCCAACCTTTCCGACTGATTTTCACGAGTGCTTGACAAACTTCGTCAGTGGCTTGTTCTTTCACTCTTTAAAAGAGGCTGGCCTCGAGCGCATTTGACAAGTACCCGAAAACCTGCTTGCTGATGTCACTAACAGACACTGCACTATCACTTTTTCTCTGAATCGAGCCCCTCGAAAACACATCCGCAGTAACTTGGCTCTTGCCCGGACATACAAAACTTCATAGCTGAACCACATGAGCCTCATGCGAAAACGCCGCATGCGTGGTGGTAAAACATCTAAAGGAGATTTTACCAGCAAGGTTACAAGAGGTTCGTCGTCGGTTTCACACACAGTTTCAAGACTTTTCATGTACTGTTGCGACTGTGGGACGTCGTCGTGACCCGGAGCTATACAAAGAGGGTCAGGGTGAAGACGAACCGAGGAGACGATGTTGAAAACTGAAGCGTTTATTTACAGTAATTACATGAATAGGTACCGTAATAATTCATGACAAAAAGGAAAAAAAAAGCAGACCCGAGCCTCTTTGCGCTCACGTTTTATACCTGCAGTCGTCCCGAGATTACCTGCGAGTGAAGACAATTGAGTCCAGGACTCTCCCAAGGGATCGTTGCCTTCCACTGCGCTTACCAACCGTCGTCTTCCACTGCCCTCATGAACAAGCTGTCACAATCTCCTCCCAGGAAAGAGGGAAAGGCACGCACAGTTTGTCGCACAAGAAGGTGGCAGTACAGACAATACGCTGACAGCATGACCCCACTGGCACAGTCCGATGACATGGAACCCCCCCCCCCCCCACGCAGAGTCGACCTCTCCGGTTGGCCAGGTTCAATGTTGACTCATCAAGGAGGCATCAAATTGAAGACTCGAAAAGCCCATGGAATTCGCGAAACGCCACCGAAAGTGTTTCTCCGGCACTTGCCTCATAGCCAGGTGCATTCAGACTACTCTAGCAACGCAGACGGGACAAGCAACGCAGAGGAACCAGTCTAGGCAGCGCAGACAGCAAAACAGCCCTTCCCAGGTAATCCGTCGGCCATGCGGGCCAAACGGGCTTGAGGTGAGTTGATGGACCTAAATATTTCGCTTTGCTGTCGCTTTATGGACCCTCAGGAAGCACGGCAAAGTCAAAATCCTTCCACCTGCCCAAGCAGTGCCAAGACAAGGGAGCCGATCAAAACCGCTTGTCCGCCGCCGGAAAAAGGACCCGTAGATGGGCAGCCCAACGCTGCATCGCGAAAAGGCCTGGCAGCGCAGCAGCTCTAGAACGCCTGCAGCTCAGGTTTTCGCTCTCGCCTAAGTGTGGTCAGGAGGTTCATCAAAGGGGCTCTCTGTTGGAGGGGTCCCCGCAGCTCGAAGGCTTGGACTGACATTAGTGAACGAATCCGCACAGTACCCAAGCAGCGACAAGGTGGCACACAACCTCCCTCTCGAGATATGCCAGGCTACTGAACTCTCTGCAGAAATCTTATACCTGAACACGTTATAGGCGGATCAGGAGCCACCTTAGAGTGTTGACAGAACGGCCCTAATTAAAATAATATGGCAACGCCCCTAACGTATTCAAGAATTTCGCCTTAATAATATTTCGTTCAGGACTGAAGTCACCTAGCTTCGAGGTCAATGGCGAGTGAGAATATTGGGAAACTCAACTAATAAATTCTATTCCTTTCTCAATGTCAGGCCTCGGCAGACTAAGTGTAAAGGCGTACGATGTAGTAAAAGTTCAAAAACATGAAAAGGAACACAGAATGAGATAACCAAATTAAATGGAATGATATGACAAAACGCGAAGAAACAAAAAACAATAAAAAACAAAAAACCCTTCACATGAATACTGAAAAAGCTCACAAGGACTTGTTTTTTCGCACTCTCTCACGAAGTAACCATTAATGTCTAACAAATCAGATGTACGAAACAGAGGCTTTTGCTCTTCTTCTTTGTTTATATGGCCCGCCAACAGTTAGTTCACTTTGAGCTCAGACGGTGATATATTAAGAGAACAACAGCAAACAACTAAACAACTTAATGTTTGCCTCTTCGATGACAAGGAAACTACTGTCTATAACAAAATTTACGCATTCTTTGCTCATTGGATATGGACCAATTTAAAAAAAATAAAAATGCTCTCACGATACAAAGGCATTCTACTTATGTCGTTCTCCCTGGACGTCTCCCGAAGCAACCACTTCGAATGAGCTCTTGGGGGATGCACATTCTACAATTTTCGACGCGTCAGAGTCTAGCGGAGGGACAAAGGGCTAACCTGTCCGGAGCACTCAGTGGCGGTGACGTTTGTTCTGTGGCACCCAAACTTTGACACACAGGTCACAGCCGCTTGATCGAGCAGCCGTGCACAGTGTTAAAATCAGCGCATGAGGCAAGCATAAAAGGGTGTTTGCGCTTCTGGGAGCACGTTTGCGGGCTTGCTGACAGCTGTCCAAATATGGGTATTGTCCTCCAAACTTGGAAGCTATAGGCGCATGGCGCATGCAGTGGCGACGCCGAAAAGGGTACAATGAGACGACCGAACTGATATCGGTCGAGACGGCCTCCTTGGAGAGATGGCGGTGACAGCATGAATTACCATCAGCCCCAAAAAATGAGCGTGGCGAGCGCGGGACCTTTGATGCACTCGGTAGTGCAACGGCAGTACTAGCGTGAGGCCCAATACACAGCGGCATTCTCACCGCAAGGAAAAGACAATTTGGCGCGAGAAGGAGAGTGTGGGTGGCACCGTCGAAAGTGATGTGTGTGCGGTGGTTGGAGAGAGAAGTTTAAAGCCCTTTCCGCATCTTAAGGTGAGGGAAAAATTATTCTTTATAACCAGCTGGAGTGGGCTCCTGACAGAGCCTTCGTCGAAATCGTCACGATCTAGGGCATGTTCGTTTAGATGTTTGTCTTGTGGCGAGAAATGCTCGCTTGTAAATTATGTATAATAAACCTCCGTACAGTTATCCTTATCAGTTTTTTTATGCTCGGCGTCTTTCGCCCGAGTCGCCGGTGCCGGTAACGGCAAAGTTCCACCTTCTCCACAACGAATAGTATCAGGCGGATTGCTAGTCATCCCCCGGTTCCAACAACAGACATACCGACGTTTTAGCTTCCTCAATGTATGCCTCCCAGTTAAGTGCACCCTTTTGCCAAAGTGAGGGACGGTCTTTGTCATCACTCTCGTTTACGCTCTACCTCGCATTGCTTCCCCATCTAGCCTGCTCCGAAGGAGATGAGACTAGGCGGCCACGTCGTCATCTCAATTTCTTTCAAATTATGTCCTTCGGGACGTGCTTCCCACCCAATCTGAATCTCAGCGGAACCCCCGACTTGGGACTTCCAGCGTGTTTTTGCGATATCGCCGGTCTGACCTTCAATCATTTCTCCTTTGGCATTTTAACAATCTCGATCTCTGTCCTAACATTGTGCTCGCTCTTCTGCAAGCCCAAGGCATGGCAATTAGCTACCTCAGGCCACCTGTGGCTACTTCTACCTTTTGCTCTCGCTTTACGTTTTCGCCGACGCCTTTTTTTTCAGGGTGGCACGGAACGTTCCCATCCTCGGTACTGGCACTCACAAGCACGCCGCTTTTGACCTCTTCCAAAAGTTTAGGCGGCTCATCTAGCTTATTCTCAGCATTCTAAGGTGTCTGCGCTTCTGACACAAGGGCCCATCGTACACTTTCTAAGCTAGCCGGCTCACCTTCCGCGAATCATGATCTATCTGTGTCGTGGAGAGCCCCTTTTCTCGCGCCTTCGCACTCGGCCTCCTGCTCCTTTCGACGAGCTTTCATATCTTGTGTATTGCAAAGAGCCTCTTTGTTTAGATATGAACAGTCTACCTGCCCCTTACTGGGGCTCACACTTGTACTTTCTGCTCCCCGACAAGCCGTTGGATGCGCCACTAGAGCTTTCGCCCAACCATGACCAAAACAAAGGCCCTTGAAAAGCATATGCGAGTCATTCGAAAGATAGGGGTCATGCTTTGGCAGATTTTGTGACACGGCAGCATCATTTTTGGGCAGTCTGAACAGTCCCTGGCTTCCTACGTGGGCTGACAGTAAACGCATCGTTTTTTTTCCGCTTCTTGAGACTCCAATGTCTCGTCATCCACGCATTTATTGTGTTCAGCACCAGATCATGAGCTCTTTCTATTACAGCAATTCCGCTGCTGTCCACCAAAGCAAGAACAATCTTACGCCTTAAGCAGCTGATCGAAATGGGAGTAGGCTCTTGGCAATGGTAGCATATGACCAGCTTTCTAACCTCCCATGCCTTCTGTCTCTCTTTTGCTTTGCGAAGCGCCTCCGCTTCTAATGCCCTTTGGTGAACCTCATCTAGCCCTGCGTGAAAGGCAGCTTTGCGGCGCTCCTCGCTCTCCAATTTCTGCTGTCTTCTCGCTTCGCGTACTTTTTCAGACTCCTGTTTTACTGCCTCAAGATCTCGTTCTAAGGCCGCCTTCACACTGAGCATTCCGGCCACCGAAAGTTCTCCGAATCCGGTTCGGCGGCGGCGAGATCCGCCGAAAGGGCCCTCTCCGTGCCGATCGCTCTCGGACCGATTTTTGCGGCGTCTGCCGCCGAATCGGTCACCGCGGACCAATAGGAGCGCTAGTCAAAAAATTTTGAAAAATGGCACCAAGCCCTACTCACTTTTTATACCGCAGTGCACGTAACTGAATGTTGAAACCAACGGGACTTTAACCTACTTTGTGCCTACTTCGCCTCCGTATTTCGTGAAAGAGGTGACCGAGCTTGCTGTTGGCGTGACCGAGCTTGTTGCGGTCTTGCAGAGCAAAACGAACCCACCAACGCCGCTGGCGTCGGTGGTTTTTCTGCTCTTCGTGCATTACAAGACAGCCACTTGCCAGCAAAGTAAGCAGTACTGTCTTTTCTTGCTTCTTGCGTACGAGAATCGTCGAAGTATACACCACCAGATAGCGTAGTAGCGTTTGCGAGCCGCGACAACAACCGGGTAACAGCGCGTCCATCCCGCGTTCGCCCCGCAGTAGATGGCATATTCGGCGGCGCGGGGCGCGTCCAGTGCGAACGACGCTGCATTTCGGCGGCAGGGGAATTTCGGTCGCTGTAGAAAGCGGATGTTTCAGTGTGAACTAGGCATAACGCTTGCATTCCTTCTTCAAGTTCTTCCTTCCTTTTTTTCTTCCTCTAATTCATCTTTTCGCTGTTTTTTCTCTCTGTGGTTTCTCCTCTTGCTTCCTCTTTGCTTTCTTCAATTTCTTTTCTCCGACTTTCTCTCTTTTTCGTTTTCTTTCATTCTTCGCTTTTTGCTTCCTCTAATTCTTGTTCGCTGTCTTGCTGGTCGGTAAGAATAAAGTTCCTGTAGTATTCAATATCTTGATGTTCACTTTCAATGATTATTTTACGGATTTTAGATTCAGGCGTATCATCATTTACTTCTATGTCGAGCTCTTAAAACAACTCCAACAGACTATCTCTTGTATCTCGTCAAGTCTATGGTGACCTCCTTGCTTGGGCTAAGCTCTGGCAAACCACAAACCAACCAGCGTTTCGATTTGGGGCCTCTACTTTATGCTTGTTTCTCCTTTACGGATTTCCTTAATGACCGACCTCCTTCAGCTCCACGATCTCCTCGTCATCTCTGTCACTTGTCTCTATTGCCTCGAAGACTTCCGCCTTCATTGGGTATTTTTTACCATCAATCTCTAATTTCCTGCTTTGGCGTCTAGGTCTGATTCGCACAACTTTCCAAGCCTGGCTGCTAGTGCTTTGCTGACCAGTTTCTCAAGGAATAGTGTTGAAGCAAGGTTACCGTGAACAGGCTTCCGACAAATTTGTTACTAGAAAGAGCCACGTTAAGCCTGGCAACTCTCACGGAGAAAAGGTCGTGCACTCACCAAGCCTGAGTCGAATTCCTGCGCAGACCATCTGCCCGCTGCTATCCACTGTTGCGACTGGGGATCTTCGTCGTGACCCGGAGCCATCCTAGGGTCAAGGGAAGACGAACCAAGGAGATGAAGCTGAAAACTGGAACGTTTGTTTACAGTATTTACATGATTAGGTAGCGTGATACTACGTGACAAAAAGGAAAAAAAAAGTACATTCAAACATCTCTGCGCTTGAGTTTTATACCCTCTGTCTTCTCAAGATTCTCTTCGAGGGAACACAATTAAGTCTAGGGCCCTCGATGGGATCACCATCTTCCACTGCGCTCACAAAGAGGCAAAGCAACAAACCCCTCCCAGGAAAGGGGGAAAGGCACGCACAGTTTTTCCCACAGGGATGGGGAAGTACACACAATACGCTAAGTGACAGCATGGTATCACTGGCATGGTGTGATTACCTGGAACTCTCTCGCCTCGTGCAGAATTGACCCATCCGGTTGGCTAGGTTCAAGGTTGACTTATCAAGGTTGACTTATATTTCTCAGAGTCCTTTATTTTCTGTTTGTTCATAGTCATCTATCGTACTGCTTAGACTCATAGGGATGGACCTTTAAAACTTACCTTGATCCTATCCAGATATTACAAAAGCGTGCACTTAGAATTATAGATTATGCGGCATATAATGAACCCACTGAGTCTTTGTTTCACAAGTTGGATATTCTACCTTTTGATTACATACGGCAGCATAAAACCGCAGTCACCATCAACAATGTTATTGCACACAGTGTACCTTTCGATATATCTATCTTTTCTTCCTCGTCCCGCGTCACTAGATGCATGACATTGCGGAATTTTAATCTTCTACCCACTAAAAACGTGTATGGTGAACGCTTACTACACTAAAGTGTGGCATAACATACCACTTCAGATTAAAGATTCTAGGGTTTTCCGAGCGCACTCAAAAAATATTTGCTACATGTAGATCAATAGTAATGACCATGTACTAAGCCTTACACATAGTTTAATGTTTTGTCTATACTTGATTATTTCATTAAATATGAACAAAGTGCAACAATGTGTATCTTCTTGTATTTTTGTTCATTTGTTGAAAAAATCAACGTTTTCTGATGTTTTGATTTTTTTCTTACATACAAATTGTATTCTGCTTGTATACTTACTCCCGTTAGACCCCTTACTAGCCTATGGCTATGGGTCTAACCAGTGTTGTGCATTTCTTGAAATGTGGTCATAACAACCTCAAAAAATGTAAAAAAAGGAGGCATTGCTGCCGGAGAGTTCGTGGTGCTGAGGAAATGAAGTCTCGAAAGACCCTAGGAATGCGAGAAACTTCCCCGAAGATAATTCTCCGGCACTCGGCTCATTGTCAGGTGCATTCCAACTATTTCAGCAATGAAGAGGAAAACAGTCTTTCTAGGCAGCCCACACAGTAAAACAGCCCATTCCATGTAATAAATCGGCCGTGTGGGCCCAAAGGGCTTGAAGCGAGCGGGCGCTCCTAAAGAATTTGCTATGCTGTTATTTTCTAGGCCCTCAGGAAGCGTGGCAAAGTCAAAATACTTCCACGCGTCCAAGCGGTGCCAGACACGGGGGCTGATCATAACAATACCCTTTGAAACGTTCGGCCGCTTACGTCATTGCTAGTGCTTATTTTTCAATCTGTAAATATCTGGTTTCGGCAGGCGTCACCAAGCGTGGTGCAAAGGCAATGGGTCGTTTTTCGTTGGCTGATTTAACTTGCATCAATACCGCCCCCAAAGCTAATGATGCATCGGCGTAAAGAATCGTAGGGTACTTTGAATTATCGTTAGCCATGACGCCCGCCGGACAGATAACGTTTTTAAGGTACGGCAGCATTTGCACTTGGGCTGGTCCCCACGTCCACTCAGACCTCTTCAAAAGCAAGTGAAGTAACGGCACTGTTTATGAAGTCAAAACTGGTGTAAATTTTACCAGATGATTAGTCATACCGAGCAGTTGTGGAACGTCAGACACGTTATTTGGCGTTGGCCGCTCTTTGATGGCCCAGACCTTTTCAGGGTCCGGGCTATTGTTTTTTTGGCCCACGTTTGTGGGCGTGGGTTCGAATCCCACTTCTGACATCATGTCGTTTGGCGGCCTACCACATTCAGCCATGAGCATTCTGGCCGGTTGCGAGAGGGCAAAAAAGAGACTGAGCCACTTCCCATGCACAAGAGACAACGTCAACATTTATTCCATGCAACCAGCCTACATATATAGTAGACACTCATGTGACCAATGACGTTACGTACAAGCACGCACAAGTGTGGGCAGGAGTGCCAAATATTGCGGACACTTCATCTAAATAAGCTGATCAGACAAGCGTGACGTTGACTGAAAGTCTGTTTTTTTCATATTCGCTGAGTTACCGTAAAAAAAAAAAAATGAAGATTGCATATGGGCGGCTCGTTATCTACACACGTACAACACTCCATAAAACAGAGGCCACACCCCGGCATACGAATAACTAACTCTCAATAGGGAAATGTGACGCCGCACCGTGTCGCTTTAGCCTACAATGGTGGCGAGACTGGGTCTTTTCATTTTGTTAACCTTTGAAACTGCGGTCCTGACGTGCTTTGACCTTTAGTGCTGCTAAGGTAGAAGAACAAAAGTCGTGCAATTGAGAAGCGCTTTTGGTACGTTTTCCCCAAATAAATGTGTATAAACGAGAGCTTAACGTGTTGCTTACGATCTATACGCTACTCCTCTTTCAGTCAAGACACTGAGAAGCAACGCTAGTTCACATCAATGCAAACAATCAATAACAGAGATGAGCTAGTGGATAGGCATTGAGAACTTCTCTGTTTTACCCGTGTTTGTACGACCACTCGTATTACAAAAAAAATAGTTCACCTTCTTACTTTACCGACTTTAACAAACTCACAGAAAAACAATATATTACAGGTTAGAACACACTAACACACACAATTCACACAAAGTTCAGGTGGTGGGTCTTGTTATAGCCACCTTGAATATGGTATCACACTTGATTCGGCCAAACAGGAAAAGTAGTCTAGAAGTACTCTTTGCTCGGCTAGTCGGTTCATGTTTTTGTACAAGCCAACAATTTGTTTTGCGCAACGAAATAACGAACGATAGGGTACGGCTCTGTTGCGCAAACTTTCGGCTGTTCGAAACAGTCGAAAGTTTGCACTCCCTCCTTCCCGTGTTATTTCGTGGGAAAAACAGTCATATATGTGGCTTGTACAAGAAGAAAAGGTAGTTTCGCGATGACGTATTTACATTTGATTGATATTTTGATATGTACGGGTTAACGTCCCAAAACCACCACATGAATATGAAAGACGCCATAGTGGACTGCTCCGGGTATTTTCCCCATCTGGGATTCTTTAGCGCGCACACAAATCTGAGCACACGGGCCTACAGAATTTTCGCCTCCATCGAAAATTCAGCCGCCGCAGCCGCGATTCGATCCCGCGACCTGCGTGCCAGCAGTAGAGTATCTTAGCCACTAAACGATAGCGGCGGGGCGAATTATTTACATTTGCCTACTATATCGCGGGCTTTCGCGCTTGTTACTGGCAGCATTCACCCTCGCTTCATGGGGCGCGGTTGAATAAGTGAAACCTCAGACTTCAATTAAAGCGGGTTCACACAATATTCTTAAAGATGACATGTAACAGTTTGGCCAACAATGATAAGCCCATTGTTGCTGCTCTTGTTATTTTTGTTGCCACTTTCCGGGTCAATGGCAGCCAGATCTTTTTGTTCGCTTTCTGTCGGGACAACGGACGTTTTGTCGTGCTGAGCGCCATTCAGGAGAGGCAGTTTCGGTTGCCGCTCCTTCCTTCCGGTGCCCATGAAGATTAGCTTGTCTAGCTGTGCTGTTGGAGCCTCGCACAGCACAAACATTAGGTATGTGAGGCAGTAGCTCCAAAGCAAGATTGCAAAGAACAGCGACACCTGCGTAGGACAATGACAACGGCAATGACGTTAGATTCGCATCAATACAGTGAATGATACGAAGGGGCGGGCCGAAAAAGGTGTCGTTTGGACAGCTTGACGAGGCCGCTGGCCCTCTCATTGGCGCTTAACAGCAGTGATGCAATAACAATAAACCAACATAATTCAGCAATATATATTACAAGACATATATACAATAGGAACCATTATGTTTAACTTTACAAAATTGCAATAATTTGCAGAGACAAAAGAAAAGAAAAAGAAAAAGACCATATTATAATAGCATTGCCAACATGCGACCTGAATTCTTGCAGAAAGAAAAAAACATACACGTGCGCAAGATTTAGAAGTGAGAGGCATCAGAAGTATGTTTTTCAAGAATTATCTGTCTTCAGTTCAAAATAACTGTGTATGGCTCTAAAAGACATGTTCTCTAATTATTCTTGGTAAGTTATACCAGAAAGCACTTTATAAATATCAGTTTACTGCGTAGCGAATGAATATGGTTGAAGCTGTGCTAAGTATGAAGGGCACAATTGCTCAAAACAGCTCGACCTTTTAGAATGACACCAGGAACATGAAGTGCTTACTATCCCCATGAAAATTAGAGGTAGATAAACAGGCATTTTAGCAAAGTTATGAGGTAATTACAATTTTATTACGACCAACCAGAAAAGACAGCTCAGAATCATTTTTGACAATCGAGGTTCTTAAACAAACAAACAAAAAAGAAAAGACGCTTGAGTGTTTTGCAGTCCGTCCATTATCGGAATGTAGCCGAATCTGCACGCAGTCTACAGCTTAATGACGCCACGGCAGTGCCGCAGCCTGCAGCTTAATGTGGCTCATTTTATATATACCAATAACTGTCTACGGGGTCGACGTCTTTCAGAAAGCAAAACACATCGCCTTTTATTGATGTTGTGATGCCACTACAACTACACTCTAAAAAAATTGAGTATTTAGGAGTATTTATGCCATGCAACAATAATCGTCATCTACTTCGCGTACTTTCCTCGCGTTATCAGCATGATTATACGGTAGTAAGCGGTCACGAACGGCGTGCGCGTTATCAGTGTGATATAATATTTTTGATCGAACGCCGGGTTTCTAAGAAAACTGACGCGAGGAAGTTAAATGATGATTATTGTTGCGTGGCAGAGCTATACTCCCCAAATTGTCCATTTTTTTATAGAGCGTTCTACTACTACTGCTACTACTACTACTACTACTACTACTACTACTACTACTACTACTACTACTACTACTACTACACTACACTACTCCTCCTCCGCTTCATCCTCCTCCTACTACTACACTACGACTGCTACTACTACTACTAGTAGTACTATACTACTGCTATACTACTAATACTGCTATTACAGCTACTGCGACTCCTCCTCCTCCTTCTCCTACTACTACTACGACTATTACTAAACTACTTTTACTATTAATATTATACTACTGCTGTACTGCTAATACTGATATTGCAGCTACTGCTCCTCCTCCTACTACGACTAGAGATATACTACGATTACTACTACTATATTACTGCAATACAACTATTACTGCTATTACAGCTACTGCTACTCCTCTGCCGCCTCCTCATCCTCCTCCTACTACTACTACAACTACAACTCTTCCTCCTCCTTCTCCTACTACTACAACTATAGGGCAGTTTTTCTTTAAGTGGTCGAAATGGCACCATATGGTGATGTGCAATGCGCATTCACTCATGATTTTAAATTATTTTTCAGAGAAAAAACAAACAAGCAGAATTTTTCTACTCACCAAAGTGAAGTGTGAGAATAAGATGCGTTCTCTGGAGATGTGCAGATACAAGATAATAAAAGGAGCATGGATCAAGTACACTCCGAATGTGAGCCTGCTCAGCGGTACGAAAGCATTCCAGGAGAGGAACTTATTAATGTATCCTGAAATGAAACAACGAACGGTTACAGAGCATCAAATAGGAGGTTCGTGAATGCGGCCAGCTTACTTTATGAAAACTTTCCAAGTATAAAACAAAAAGCATGCGATTCGTTTTGCTAACAGTGGCAATTATCGAGTCCCACCGAAATAAAGGCAATTAGTGAAAATGTAACCCATTTATATATACTCATTCTTTCACTGCAGCCATATTGAACATTGCCAATATGGCAACTATAGTGCTAGAAAACACACAAACGAGAAACATTCCTGGCGTTTCTTTGTGTGGTATAGAGAAGTGGGAAGTTTTCGCTCGAATGCGTTGGTTTATTTTTGTACTTAACCAAATCCTAACGCGTGATGAGCCCATCAGGATACAGTGCAATACAAAAGAGTTCGATGCTGTGAGTATGACTATAGTGGTGCGGATATTGTGCAAGCAGGTATTGTGGAGATATATTGTACGTACTTAGGCAGTGGGTTAAGTTGTCAAGTTTTGAGTGGGCAGAAAGTTTGAAACTTCTCTTTCAGATAAGCCTCAAACTAAAAAATGCAAATTTATGGTCCTTTAACAATGTCGCATTGTCGTTAATAACCGTTACGCTATCAGGAGAAACAATTTTAGCATTTGAGGCTCTGATGATCTTGCAATCATCAAGAAGCGTGCTTCAAATGGCAGAAACGTCTTGCCTCCTCGTCCCGTAGCACATGTCAGCGTAATCCAGGTGAGAAACAGCGACCACAGTATTCGGTCGAAGAATGCCATACACATATCGCCGACCTCGGTGACCGGACGTCGGTGCTTGTACCAGGGTTCCTTGCCAAAGACACAACTACCACCAGCGGTGAGGGCGACAATCCAAATTAGTGCCTGTGTGATCTGGATGGAAAAAAGAAAACAAATAAAACATAGAGGTGCAATTATGTTGTAAAAAATTACTGCGCACAGTGTACACCAGTTAGAAAAGAAATAAATAAAATTATCATCATATTTTATTAGAGTAGCGGCTGAGCTTTGTCCCTGACTGACCTGCTACTTTGCACTGAAAAATGGAAGAAAGAGAGAGAGTTCAAGCAACGACGAGAGTGTACAGAAAGCAATGCATGTGTCCGTGTAATACGCATGCATATTCGGCCCATGCGCCTCCCCTGCGTTGCAATGGGCAGATGGAGCCCACGTGTAGTTCAAGAGCTCGGAGCATAGGCCACGTTCTGTTAACAATACGAAGCCCCTTCGTTGCTACCAGAGCCATTTGACTGTTCTTTTATGGCCCAAGAATATGTTACTTGGAAATAGGTCTGTAGTCCAAAGCTAGTGCAGATTTAGTTATAGTGTACGTTTAAACAGATGCCGTCTGGTTTGCCACCAAACGAGTCTGGTTTGCCGCCTGGTAAAGAAAATTTCGCCAGACACGCACACACTACGATTTCCAAACACTATTCTACTGTCTCCCTTCAACACTAAACAAATATGAACTAGCCAACTACAACGTACGTCATCTTTCTAAAAAGACACTGTGCCAACTAACTTTACGAATACCAACCTAGTTTCTGTATTTGTTGAAAATGTGTGTTTCTTACTCAATCTTTATTGCTTTGCTTTATGTATTCATATATTTTTATTGCAAAAAGTGATAATTTTTGTTGATGTTGCTGCTGCTAGTATTGTTCGAGGATGTGGGACCTGCCAAGCTGCCTATATGCTATTTTTATCCCACCATCATTGCTGTTTAGGCATGTTTTGTATCTATGTACCAATAAAATTTTCTTCACTTCAAACTTCAATAGCACGAAAAATCCCGTGGTTTCTCTTAAAAAAAATCCCCATGTAGTTATAGTAGACACTATAACGTGTGACTCTACTCGAACAAATCAAAATGCGGCCACCAACACAACATCATTCAAGTTTATTAAATCAAGGTTAGTGGTGCGACGCGAAACATACAGATCAATCACTACCGGCGGGTCAGCCAAACAGTACAGAACGAGGAAATGCAAGTCGGCGCCCGAAACTCTGAGGTTGCATATGTCACTATTCTGGTTTTTCGAAGGCTTGCGTGCACGGTGATGTAACTAAGCCAAAGGAAAGAGCACGGGGTTAGCACAGCGTGAATGAAGGTCGATCTAGCCGTCACAGATAACGTATTAGTGAACTAAAAAAGTACAAAGCAATCATATAGATATTAACGCTATGGCGATAAAGAACCCGTTTCGCAAAAATTTCGGCACCAATATCAGCGTCGATATCGTTGCTTGTGACATCACCATCATGTCCGTAACCTACAAATTTAGAAAGATGCCGGTAAATTAAATAACAAAAATTACCGGTTCCGAGTGAGGATCGAACCCATGCAGTCTGCGTGGCAAGCAGGTGTTCTATCACAGAGGAACGAGATTTGTTGGAACTGGTTTGGGAAAAGACACTATATGAAAGTCAAGTAGTAGAAGGAGTCTCCTTAACGCATTGCGTGGCATGAAGCGTATAAGATCGCACCAGGCGTCAAAAAATGTGAACTGAGCAACGTGCGGGTGCTTCAAAGGCCCGCGCTTTATATTGCGCTCAGACATAATCAATCATCACCAGCCGCAGAACCATAAAAATTGGGAGAGTAGAACTCGACAGCGATATCCCGTCCCTTGTGCATTTGCTTCAACGACTTAGAGCATACTTTTTATTGTATGATGTTACTCGGGTAGTTTCATATGTGGATTACTGCTATGCATTCGATGAAGTTGAAAGTGGCTTGTTTCACTGAAGCTTTCGCATATAGATGCATTGTGTGTAATGGGTAGCAAGCTTCAAACCATGTGCAATGCGCGTGAAATGTTTTCGAACTTGCTATGCACCAATCACACGTGGTTTTAAAGGAATATGCGAAGTAACGTGAATGTTTTTTCGAATAAGTGCATGGCTTTAAAACACTAACTTGTTATGATAATAACAGGTTATGAAGCGTGATGGCAATGTACCTTTGTACTACGCAACATTACTGTGACACTACATGATGTATTGGGAAACTTGTATAGAGAACGCGTGTTTGTAAAGCATGATAGTTATTTTCACTGCATTTCTAAGCAGAGGAAGCTATTTTTGCTTGATTTCTAATCGGACGCAGTGGTTGTGTGGTGTAACACTGGTTTGCCATGCGAAAAGCTCGGGTTTGATACTGTCTCGGACCTAGGAATTTTCATTTTATTATTTTGCATCCAGCTAAATTTTTGGTCACGTAAACATGAAAATTTTTCGCTGAGAACCAATAATGCTGACGCCAACACCAGAATTTCTGCGAAACGAGCTCTCTAAAGGGCCACTCACCACCCCGCGTTTCAAGACTAGGGGGTGATTTTCTCCTCTCCTTCATACACATGATGCATTCCGCTCACCTCTTAGTTCTTGAATGCACGTGAACAATATCAGCCCTAAGCGCTAGAGCCTATCAAGGTTTTGCGCTTCTCCGCGGCATGCTTTTATTGCTGCTTGCGCAGTTGTAAACACAAAAAATAAAGTTTTATTGGTTGATTTTGCACAATATTCATGTGAAACAAGGAAGAACACAAAGGTGGCTGCATGGTAAAGCAGTGCAGGAGACAAAGTTCATGTGATATTTCACGTATATAAAGAAATCGAGAGCATGTACGCTGTAGACGTCACGCGAGCTACTGTCTACGTTGCAGTATGCGCCAAGGAGGACGACAAATATCAGGAAAGAATATCAATGCTACCTTGAAACCAATAACTGTGCGCTTAAAATTGGCCGTTGTTATGGCAAATGTTACGAGCACAGTCATTCGTTTCCCTGCGGTACGGCTCATTCATGCACTGAGAACCGAAGCAGGTTAGCAGCTCAGAAGGTATGCGCATGAGGCCTGATTAGTCTGTCGCGATCTACTGTTGAAGGTGGACCTGTAGTGCCTTCTATTTTTTTGTGGGTTCAAAAAAATTACTCGTTAAGTCAGATTATCTCATAGGGTTTAAACATTGACAAGGTAGATGGAAACGGATGTACCACAATGCTTCCTGAGATGCATAAATATTGTCGTATGTCTGGGAGCCGAGCAACCAAAGAAGGTGATCGCAATATGGAACGCGAAGACAAAGAATTGTGTATATAAACCATCCGCCGTACTTTATAATATTTGTTCCGGTGATACTTTGAACATAGTTAACACGTTTTTATTAGACTCGCAAAATCTACGCGTTTCGTGTAGTTCAATCTGCTAAGCCAGTGGAACTATGTTTGCGATTAAGGTAAATGAAATATTGCTTAAAGTGACGAATCCTCTAATAATAATGTATGTTAGCTGATCCCTCGAATAACATGTAATGAGTATGCCAACAACGCTCTAACTCCACGTTTTCACATTCGTAACATCCACGCGACTATTATATTTAGAGAAGCGGCTTTTTCATAAGCAAGACGAGAAACTATAACTCTAAACTTGCCTAAAACGTCAGATGTGTGTGTGTGTGTTCAGCAGCGGATGTACCCAGAGGCAAGGTACAGAACACGTATGCGACAGTGGTAGTCCAATCAAATCGAACATGCACAGGATAGCCCTGAAACTACGTGGGCACTTTTATTTTGACCGTATAACCAAAATTAGTTGTTCGTCAAGACCTACATAAAAGTGGGTGGTACTGTATACTAATGAAATACGAAGCCTTGGTTTTCCGTGCAGCTATACGTGCAGGACACGAAAAGCAAGGAACAAAAAAAAAAAGGACAAATGATTGAGCAATGATCGGTCAGCACAATACATGTACACAGATGAGTAAATATAATGTTGTAAATACGCGAAGCAGCATCGCACAGCACTTTCATATACCAGACGCTTTTACTATCGAAATTGTACCATGATCTACCTTCGTCGAAGAAAAGGTCGGTATGCTTCCTTGTTGCAGAGAGCGTAGGGGCAACACTAACGGTACAAGGACAAAACAACAACAAAAAAAGCCCTTCCGATAACCTTGAAAGTGGGCAAAAAAAAAGAGACCAAGAACAGAGCAGTCTCTTCTCAGTCCACCGTCACCATTCTTTCATGAAAATACCTCGCGTGCTCTAGCTGCAGCTTAGTATAAGTATAGCCGTATTAGCGTTACTCGTCATTCACATTGAAATGGACACTCCGTGCTGTTTTACTAATTTACGTTGGTGACTGCACGTTTGTTCATGCTAGGTGTGTTTTCTGTGGAGTGGTCAGACATAAGGACCTCTATTCGAAACGAAGTTTCTTTTTGTATTGGAAAACTGTTCTGAAAAGTAACTGCCAGACAAACGCAATGTCGCACATATTGTCGAGCAGCCAGTCGATGCAGTGATTATTTACGAAGACAGAAGTCTTTTCTCTTTGAATGAGGCCCTAAACGTTAGTGAGGTCAAAGAAGCAGAAATCAGAAAAAAAATGTGCATTTCACAAAGCTTTTTGCTCTTACCTTAGACATTTTGACATCCCTGAAGCTTTGCAGCAAGTAGAACGCAATGCAGCCCGAAAAGTAGCACACGCCGTGATAGAAAGGTAGGATGTAGTAGTCATTCAATGTGTCTTCCAATATTCTGCGATATACAAATGCAATCAATGAAAAATTTTTATATGGAAGAGAAGCCCATCAAGTCCAACATATGAAGCATTTACCAGTGGCCTCACGCAACAAATGAAATAACCGGCTGTTTCAAAAAATGTGTACGAAATCCTCAAAAATAAGGTAACTATGATATTTGCTCGCAGACTTCATCATTGATTTTTCTGAAATGGCAGTCGTCTTCAGTTGTTTAAAGACATCATTGGAGGCAGTAATTAAGGAAGTCTAAAAAATCTTTTCAGTATATGGTATTAGGCGGTTAGGTAAAGCTGAAGAATTGAAGTACTTCATGCAACTGACTTCACCTTTGAAGTTTCGAAAAAGTGGCCTCTAGTGCTTCTTGTGGCACAATGAAATTAAACCAAAGTGACCATCAAAGCTGAAACCAAAGCACCCATAAGCCCACAATAAGCAGATGACCAGAACAGCGTTACGGTTTAAGACATCGAATACACAGGTGCAGTGCTTGCCCATTCATCAACGTATGTGCGTCATGCTTGCTATTATTTCAAGCACAGCCCGCACACTCCATAGTCAAATCGGTTGATGACTGATAAATGACGCTCAACAGTTGGATGTCTCAAATAAATATGGCTGTGGCACGCATGCACATTTCGATTTCAGTTTCTTTGCTGCATTATTTCAGCTTGACTCCTTCGTAATTATTACATCGCAACGACAAGCCACTTTTTCTAAATCTCAAAGCTGTAATGTGTTCTTCGTGTAAAGGGCTTTGATTCTCCTATTTTAAATAACCACAAATGTTTTTAGTTGTAAAGGTAATTGAAGTAAATTTAATAAATACTGTCTCGAATTATGCGCACTCTACAGGTTTAGCAATAAGGTACTTTCAAGGGAAAAGTACGCGTGTCGAAGAGCGTTACTTAAGAAAACGAAATGGACAGCTTTTAATATTTGAGAAAGTTGGCAATTTTATTCTTCCTTGGTCATGCACAATTTTCTGTTTTCAGCATGAAACGTGTGGTATACTACAAAAAACATTTCTGGATAATGCAATCATTACTTAGCGTTCGAAATAAACAAGATCTGCGCTTTGTTAGAGCGCCAAGTATTGTACACTAAACAGTGGAATAAGTAGAGAAAGGCTCTCATTAGGCTACCTTCCTTTGTTTTATGTCTCTTAGTTGCTGGAGTTCGGTTTTTATGATTGAGGCCACATGTTTCTGACGGTCCATTTTCTGCTTTGTTGATCATAAGGCAATGATCCCTGTGCGACAGCGACAAGTATTAATCTTGCAGAAACGTCGCAGAATGAGGGCGTGCTTAGTGGCACTCGAAATAAGTACGCACCAAGTGGGTATGTTAAAGTTCTCTTTTATCGACTACCGCAAGCAAGCTAAACTAGAAGCAATTTAATGAAATAAATACTGACCGATAATTACAATACTTCCCAATGAAAATTCTGAGTGCAGACTCAAGTTGGGGCAAGGCCACCTCTGTTAGGAGTTTCGGCTTTTGGCGACGTATCGACTAAGTCAAAAATTTAATTTTGTGAAGTAGGGCCACATCCACTACACCATTACTGCGGATAAGCGAAGTACCCGCTACACATTAGTAAGCTATTACGCGCTTTTTTTTTTGATGCCTCACGGGGCTGATGACGACGAAGAATTGTGGCTGAGCTCTTTGCAGTTGGTGGGAAAGATTAAAGCACACTCGCTGCGAAATAAGCATTGTGTGATCATTGGTTATTATTTTATTATTCTGCCATACTACAATACACAAGACAAAGCGACTTCTTACCCGACATGACGGCTTTACTGAGCTTTTCTTTTTTGCAAATGAGTTTTGAGCTCATTTAGTAGAATACTCGACAGGCATAAAGACGGCCCGCGTTCAAATCTTATTCTCTCAACATCAAATGCACAAGCTGTCTGCAGGAATTTATTGTTTTATTATGCTGAGCAAATATAAGATCACTAGTTTTATTTTGTTGGTTACAATGTTATGTCACTTTAGCCTGGTTTTCTCAGCTATGTCCCGGAATCGTACAATTTTAGTGAAGTGTAAACCATGGGGATAGCAGAAGAAAACTCGAGTTGAAAAGACACCCCATCTCGCTTTGATGCTCGAGGAATCTGGTCATGTTAGAATTAGGTTAAGAAAGTTTGAGAAATACGTATCGACGTTGCAAAGAAGGAATTGAAATCAAAATGTATGAAGCAATGGTTTACGTACGCGCACGCACAGCTGCAACCCACTACCACCTTCCCCTTTTAGTACACACACAGGCACACGTACACACGGATACAATCGAGATTGCTTTTTTAGCGCTGTTCTATCAAATGGAAAGGAAATATAAAATAATCGCTTACGACATTGATTCCGTGATCGCAATCACGAAAGGTGTGTTGTGGGTACCACTGATCTGCCATGCTGAGAGTGAGCAACTGACTATAGAAAGCAAGGCGAACACAGCAATGGCCCAGCGTCTATGGCTGTAATGAAAACAAGTAGAATAGAATGAAGTCACTTTTACAATTTTATTAACTTCTGTCTAGAAATTGTACAGCCTTTGCCGAAAGAAACAAAACCACTATGAGCTTGACTAGTGATTAGTCATGAATACGGGGTGCCTGAACCCGTGTAATGCACTGGAACGCGATCTAGAGTGAGGTAAGCCTTCGCCTCCCTTTACTAAGCTCCTAAGGAAATTAGATACTTTAGACGGTTCTCTAGACATCCTGAAAGCAGTTGATCTTACATGCTGGGTTGCATAGTTTATTTCTTACAAAGGCAGTACCTGTGTTAATAGCAATGGTTGTATGGCTGTTTTAGTAAGACATACTTTTTCAAGATGATGGCAATCGGTAGGCTCACAAGAAAGTACTGGAAGTCGACTGAAAGGTACCACAGGTGTACCAGTATGGACTGTAAGGTAGAGAGCAAAACATCATGAGCTGTTGAACAAAAAGTGCACTTTCGAGAAGCTATAAAAAGACGAAATATTCCGTTTGAGCACTTAAGTGCGATTGACAATTCTTTTGTGTACTGGAAACGTTCGGTGCGAGACAAGAACTAAATATTCAGTGTCAGCAATTACAGGTTAGAAGCCGCAAGCATTTACTGCACTGGATTAACTGCACTCGGGTGCACTCAGACTTTTTTACCATGTGACGTTGGTTTTTTTTTAGATTGACATGGCTAAAGTTCCTTTTTCGTGACAGGAAAGGCAAACAATTGCCCTCGCGGTATCTATGGCGTGTGCGAAAAATGTTCTTGGTTGTGATCAGTTCACAATACGACCAATGCAACCTTTCGACAAGAAGAGTAAGACGACTTTTAGGTTCACCTGGGACAAAAGTATCGCTGAGAAGGAGATGAACTGCATAAGCCTATGTCGATATTGATCATGCTGACCCACATTTTATCAACATTGCACCGAGAGTACGAGACACTACCAAATGTTTTTTATTTTTACTAGTCTGTTTCATGATTTTTACTCATAAATAGCTCCTCTGCTTCCTCTAACTTTTAATATAAAACCCGATAGAGCTCTAATTGACGGTGGCGTTCATCAAAAAGCTGGTGTACTGAAAACTTTTATTAGCCCTGTTTCAATAACTTTGTGCAGACAAAGGGTCAGAAGCTTGTCATTGTGATATATAGGTTCACTGCTATACCTCTGCTAAGGCAATGCAAAGCTGTATACATGAACAAAATTGTCTGTCGAGTGAAAAACAGGTACGTGTGCCTCGACTAATTACTACAGAAAACCTCCTTGTTTAACACAGAAGTAAATTCATGGCGAAATCTATACTATGTTGCACGGTTCTTGGGCACTTCATCTTTCTTTTTCTATTAGCTGTTCTTGAATGGGTAGGTTCATTTGGTGAAAAAAAAGAATGATAAAACGAGAAACAGAACGTCATTCCTCATACTGTCAATAGCCCCAGGGACGCAGGCTGACTGACAAGCGGGTATCTTCAGCACATCTGACTGTGAGGCGTTAAATTTATAAGAATGTTGTAAGTGCCGCATTCAGAAAAAAACAGAAAATTATCGTCAGCCACCTTGTATTTGTTTTGTAAGCACTTCACATCAAAGCAGCGAGCCCTTCAGCAATCGGGCTCACTTCTGTTGCAACATTAGCAGTCTTCGTGATTCTATCTCTAGAGGCGTTTGAATTTTTTGTCGCGTTTCTTGCAAATTATCTGCTTACTACATATACCAAGTATGAATGAAGCTTTACATGTTACGATAACTGCTACGGCTTTTTGCCTCCATTTCAATTCTGATATCAGCCATATCTTGAAAATCAACCTACGTGCAAATGTCGGCTTGTTTCTGTCGTTATCTTTAGGACAAGTTATGATCCATTGAGGTTCAGTTAATAATAAGAATGCATAATAAGGTTTTCACTACTTACGAAAGCTTTTATCTTGTAGTTTTGAATCTGAAGTAGTATGGCAAGCCAAAGCTGGTTCATTTCGTCGTAGAACTTCTCAAAATAGGTCCTTGCGTCAGGCCCCGATGTAAGCACGGGGAGCAAGTACATGCACATGAGAACGAAGAATACCGGCACCATAGTCCTGTGAAAATAAACGTTGTCGTAAAAACGGCGTAAGGATATCTCGCAATGCGAATTGGCACAACACCGTTCGCGAAATTCTCACACTAAGCAGAAAGGCAGAGCTTACCTTATAAACCGTCGTATCACCGCAAATATGAACACGACGATGGCAGGTTTCTTCTGTTTTGATACTGTGTAGCACATTAGGAACGCACTGCAACAAAGGGAACGTGGAAACATTTTTAATGAACAAATTATTTCGATGGTTACACATCCATGACATGTTTAATGCCAACACGAATACTCGGTGCCTTGCCCTCATTTAACAATGAGGGCAAAGTGATTGTCTACTTCTCTGCTTTTGCCTTAACATCACCATGATTTGTTTATTTCATAATTGTTTCATAATAAATACCACTCTTGTGAAGAATCACGTCTATATGCAAAAACAGACAATACGGACGAAGAGAGATTGCGAAAGGCAGTAAGAAAAAGGCAAGTATGTAAATCAGCCTAAGCCTAGTCAAATATCAAGCCGTGAATGGAGTAAACGGGTGCTTAATGATGATTATATATGATGAGAGATGTTCACACATTATGCGGATGCACACATAAGTCTTAAAAGCGTACAAGACCGTATTGGTCTGACTTGAAGGATGAAGCTTCTCCATGGACGTGCATATAAACTATTCAAAATTATGCGTCCTAAAAAACTGAGCTAAAAATAAAAAATGATTTGCCGTAACCTGTGCTTGCCCATTTTTAGGTCTATCTCCTTTTAGGTCACGCGTAACAACATAGGGACCTAATTTGTTGGAATGTGTGGTGAAGGGTAACATTACGCATATTGCAAATACTATCACGCTAGACGCTTTGGTTCCAAGTAAAAGACATGCTGATGTCTGGTGATGCCAGCTACTGCTGTTCTTATAACTGAAATAGGTGCAGTACTGCAAAAGCTCAAAGCGATTGATAGAAAACTAATAGTATAGTGGCAAAATATATAACTATAACATATAAACACACATACAACGTCAACACATAAAAACAAAAAGCTTTTATGCTTCTAGAAAGTACAGTTGTTCTTCTGAATGTACAAATGATATCTTTAAATTGTACTTTCACAGGAACTCCCGCATCACTATGTTGTGCGTACATATGCATTTCACGTAATAAGGCCAGGTTAATGAGATAACCCTCCACAATAGGATCAGCAGTCATCTTGATGACTTAATTTTTTGTTCCCGTTGTTTGGATAAAAAAAAATAAGCATCGTCTTGTCCAGTTCTTGCTGTTTTCTAAAAGGTCAAAAGATTGCCATCATTAAATAAAGAAAGGTCATTTTCGTGATACGACAGGCGTGTAGTACCTGTAACGTTTTTTTTTTTAAGAGCAAGAGGTAGAAAGAGAGAGAGAGAAGACCGGGTATTTTCAACGACATGGCCAACCGGATACTCTCATATAGAAAAAGAGGCTTGTTGTTAGACGACTCCAAAAAGTTGATTTGCCTAAAAAAGATGACCGATATCACTTTTTCTTAAAGTACAAACAAGTGAATTGAGCATGTATGCCTATTTTTAAAACTAGGCTTGTGGGCGCTTTATTTGCATATGATATTTTTTGTATTTTTTGTGGCTATTAACGTCATTAAAATGTATACGCATAATTTGAGACAGAAGAGCACTGCCTTTGGAGAAAGAAAAAAATAATTTCGCGTTTCGACCGCTGCGAATGTTATGCCCAAACCTTGCATGAAAAATTTAGAAATTCTTAAGCTCCTCTAGTTAGGCAGGCTCTTGGTGCAGTTCCAGTGAAAACACAGATATCTACCCCGTCAAGTGCGGTGATTCATCAGACGACCGCTTCGTGTCTGTGAGTAGTCGGAAAGCCAAAAGGAGGCCTATGAAGGCGTCATCGCCCACGAGTACGTCAACCGTAAAGTCAAGGAGTGAACTCTGGCCTCATATCATCTTCTTCACGCCCGGGGATCCTTCTATCAGCCTTCGAATATTAACTGGCAATATATCTCCGCTGTTCTTGAGAGAATAGCACAAAATGAAATCGAAGAGTTCTGGCTAAATGCACGTAAAAACGTTTTAGTTGTCGACACAACGCAGGTAGACATGTAGGAAAAACTGCATGCGATGACAAAGTCTGGAACAGTAAAAGTACACGCGTTCGAACTAATGGCTGGGGCCTGCACTGCAGGTCTCATCTGCGACGTTGACTGGGGCAATCCCAAATACGGATCTGCCCATTGTGATAAAACCAGTGTGTGGAGTGGTCACCACGCACGTATGCCACCTTGGGAACAGCCGCTGCGTCAAGATGGCCTTCAAGAGTGACTCGATCCCTGCGCACCTCAAGGAGGGACATTTCCGGCATGTGGTATGGCAGTTCGTCCCAAATCCGCTTCAGTACTATGAGTGTTTTAAGATGGGCATGTTCAGCGTGTCTGTGCAAACTCTACCGTATGCCCTTAGTGGGCGGAGTCGCACACTGTAGACATCTGCTGTGCAGCAACTTTTACGAGCCAACTGTTGATGTACCCCCAAAGCCACGTTAAGGAATGCGCAAAACTTAAAAAGTTGATATGCTAAATCAAATAATCAGAAATAACTCCACCCATATAGAAGAATCAGAGAAAATCTGGCGTCGGCGTCACCATCGACAGAAGGGCTAAGCAACAGAGGTGGTCATGCACCGCTTGAGTATACACCATCATACTTTTAGAAGAGAGCCGGAAAGCAGAAAACTGCTTCCATCGTCGAGACCTCTCCCCACTGAAGACTGGCCGGCGCTTACGAACGCACGGCCTTCTCAGCAGCCTCCCCGGTCTCTGCTTCTAGCGAAAGTCATTTGTCCCATTGACGAGGCTTCGACAGCAGATCGTCAGATCACTTCTATGCTGCGATAAATTGTGAGTGTCATCAGAGATCTTCTGACAAGCATTTGTATGCCAGCTGCTAGAAGCGGGATACAAGTGCTGGACGCGTTGACGCCAGTCCTTGCAAATCTCCAGTAAAGCCATGACCGACAATCACAGACCCTTTCACCAAGAGGTCAGAGAATTCAAGTTCAAATTAAAATTTATTTCCACCTTGTACAATCTCACAGATGGAGGACAACGGAAAAAAAGCTGCCGATAGGCGGCTTCACTACAATCGTTGATTATTCAGTGGAACGCAAGAGGTCTTAGATCCCGCCTCTCTATTTGCCGTCAATTTGTTCGTCTTTACCGATTTCTTATTGTGGTCATACGTGGACCAAAATTATCAAGCCCAATCTAATTGCAAAAGGCTACGAGAATTTTTCTCATCAAGTGATATTGACAGTAGTAAGAATGTCGTATATATTCATCGGGAGCTTACTTACGTCGTCAAGCCAGTGTAAAAATTGTTAAATGGAAAGGCCACTTTTGCACTCTTGTAGTCCTCAGCAAACTAATAAAAACTGCACAGCCGGCTATGCACACACTTATATGCTCTATAAAGTACTCTGAATTCGACCTCGAGTTGAAGAGACTTTGTGTGATTCGTTGTTGTGCCGAAAGAAGATACCGACGCACAAATTTCATTGACAATCTACAAACAGCCCGGCGCATCCAAAAGAAGATACAATGGCGCTTCAATAAATTAGATACCAAACGATGGATAAAATTTTATGCATCGCTAGATTTTCATAAACTTTTGTTTCAAATATCGAGAACTGTGCGAGGCGTATACGTTCTGTTCCGGAACAAAGCTTTCCGTTCAAAGCCCTCGTACTTTTTCATCGCCGACAAAAAAATTGACGTGGCGAAAGATTTCTGCACTATGATTATGGGCCAGACAACGTGCACAAGCATACACACTCGGCTATTCGATAGATTGCCTGAGATGAGCAATACCTGCCAAACCAGCATTCGCGCTCTCGAAAGCGTCCAGGCGATGGTTCTGCAAGTTTGTGTAGGGTTACTGCACTGTTCGTTAAAAGCCGAAACAATTGTGATTTGAAATCATTACCCGGTCAAGACGAATATTGTAATGGAAGCGCTGAGAGCCCATTTGAGGCACCTTGCTCGCGTCCCTGGCTATAATTTAGACTCACAGCGTGAAGACCGACCTCATGCCTCATTTTGTCTGACAGTCTTGTCCAATCGTACACGCATACAAACGGAATGTACAGCACCAGCCGAAATTTCCAACTACCCCGTGGTGTACGTCTCACAACGGGTTCAACACATGGTTCCAGGCGTACGCTCAGAAGTCCGACTCTCGTCTTTAACGCTAAAGCAACTTTCTCTACTCTTGTTGCGTTAGATGTACAGTGAGCATAATCGTCTATATATTGATGCTTCAACTACAGTAAATGTGTCTGCAAAGTCTATGATCTTTCTTGCAGCAGCGGCCACCACGAAGACTCAGCTATCCATTCGAACGACATCGACAGCTGCGGAACTTGCTGTTCTAGGTAGCGCATTTAAAGTAATTTGACATCATCATCATCATCATCATCATCATCATCACCATCATCATCATCAGCCTGACTACGTCCACTGCAGGACAAAGGCCTCTCCCATGTTCCGCCAGTTAACCCGGTCCTATGCTTGCTGCTGCCAATTTATACCCACAAACTTCACATCAACAAGCCAGCAAATGAAGCATGTTCACGGGCTCTAAGCAGTGCTGCCGTGTTTGCTATTCGCCTTACGCCGTTAACCCCATGAACAACTAATGCTATAAATTGGAAAGCTGCTCCACCACCTCCTCGTCTAAAGACATGAAATCACGTTTCAGTGGCTTCCAACTCACTGCGGCCGACACAGCTGCTCGATCGTCACGCGAAGATGGTGTAGAAGAATCTATCCCGTTCTCAAGGACTGACCCAGACAGATTGCTAATGAATACGTACAATCTCTGCAGAATACAGTAAGTTTACGCACACGCGACTGCATAGGCTGGGCCCGTCACGTCGAGTTCAACCTCCGTCCGGATTCTCTCGGCTTGGGACAACTGTGCTTTGCCGACTGTGGCTTGCTGTCACTTTCTCCAATGTTTCTGCCTTCCGAATCAGCATGGAAGACAGGGCCACTTGTGATTATTGCGGCAGTGATGAAACCATAGAGCACCTTCTGGGTCACTGCCCTCGCTACAGCAGCGTTATACTACCACTATAGCTGCTGCGTTAGCCTCCCATGATTACAGACCCTTATCAGAACAGTCAGTGCTCGAATTCCCACATGATCCTTTTTCGCACAGTAAACCAGTGAAGGCCTTATTGAACTTTTTGAGTGGTAGTAGCCTATTAAATAGGCTATAGCACACCCGCTTTTTTGTTTATTTTTGGTACACTACTTTTCTCTCCGCTTTCTTTCTCTTCTTTATTTCCCCCTCCTCTTAATGCATGGTAGCGAACCGGATGCTACAATTCTGGTTGACCTCCCTGCCTTTCTCTCAATTTATTTTCTCTCTCTTTCTTATAAATGTATGTAGTCTTAGGAGCACAATGACTTTGTAAAGGTGGTAACATGCCTGAGGAAGAAGAATGTGTCCACAGCTATATATGCCGCCGGGACCATTATGCTTGATATGCGTTCAGCCATCAGTAAGTTGTTCAGCAACCGGGCTGCAAGAGAAAGAGCAGAAGAGGCTAGTTAAAACACATGAGCAGACTCAACGTCCCCAGTGTAATCTAGTTAGTTTGTTTGCCTCGTTCTTGCCACGTGGTGGAACCCATAATGACGGGCAAGTGTCGCAAACTCAACGGGTGAATAGACGCTGAAAACTCTGTATCTCTCCGAGTACTTGAGCTCTTGGGACAATGTGCAACGTGTGGGTGTTGGCGTTAGGGAATGTCTGTATATGGACAGCCAAGCATAACAAGTATAGCCTCCAGTTTGGGAAGGTAGCCAATTCCAATTATTTGTTTGTTCTTTATTCGTTTTACACATTGTGCAACTCTGAATGGGGCCACAACTTCTACCGTTTGCCGCTCGCTTCGTCTCCTTGACACTTGTCCAAAAACAAGGAACAGGCTTTGAATCGACATTTTCGCGTTGGCCGTAGCCACAATACTTGCGACGCACATGCTGTTGACGCGATAAACGTTATTGATTCAGTGAGCACGCATTGCTAAAGTTTGACCTCTTACGTGCGCCATGTTTCGGTGTGCGCTTACGTTCTCAGTAGGCATATTGGTGCGCAGTTTTAGTGATTACTCGTTAGCCCCGAATCAAAGTGAACAGAACATACAGAGGTTCGAGTGACAAATGATGTTCCATAGGTGCATTGTCAACATTGTTGTCCACTAACTACTTTAACTGCGCGGAGGCATGAAGACCCTGTTGAAACGATGTCCTCAATGACGAATTAAGTAGTATATGGAGAGGGTCAGTGCTTAGCACGCAACTACCGTGTAGGAGCATTAGACTGAAAGTGAACGTTTAAAAGTGGTTGCATTTAATTGCACTGGTTTTATATGGAATGACTGAAAAATTGAAGTCAGTTTTAAGCGCTGCTTTCAGGCAAATAAATATGACAAAAAATCAGGTATGCGCTCTTCGCCATTGTTTCTTATTCTACTTCCTTATAAGTTGTCTGCCTTTCGAAAACAGTGGATAAAACTGATTTTCACGTCACAGCAACTATAGCTTCTATTGAGGCCTCAGTGCGTTCTAAGGCCGCTTTAGCGAAAAAAGTCAATCTGCATAAACATTCGTCCCAGCGCACAGCCATAAGCTGGCATATGCCATAATACACACGAGCACATTTAAGACGGTCTTGAGAACAAATGAATGACCCCAAGGAAACGAAGTTGAGGGAGGAAGCGAGATGGTAAAACTACGATAACAATTATTTTAAGGATCCCGTCCATGCGTACATGCGTAACCTACTCTCAGCACTGCATTGGATTCCACTGTATCCAGTGCTGGTTGACGCGTCACGTGCGGTGCAGGGAAAGTGTTCATGAAAGTCCGCTCCAAACCGGCATTAGAACAGATAGAAAAACCAATCTGGTATTTAAATGTTCATATTTGTAGTGTTATTGCATATACGTGAGCCTCTATAACAACGTGCGTCAGGGCAAAGACAGGTACTTTTATATAGCATCTTCAATGCACCCAGAGAATGCATGTAACCGCGTTTGCCGTACAGCGAACTCTTGATAAAATACAAAAAAAATTAAGCAAACTACATTTTGAGCATCGTAATAAGTGCAAAGGAAATGCTTTTTTCCCCCGTCTTGAATAGAAAAAGAAAAATTGATTGCTTTCTTTTTCCTATTGTTGAGCATGTAGAGAAGGGGTTCTGTATTGTGAATTTTCAATCCCTACTCTGAGTAAAAGCACAGTACAGGTTCTGCACAGTCCAAAGGATGCATTTATCGCACTCACTGAATCTCACTGCCTGGTATAGGCTGTGTGACAATCTACATATGTCCTGGCTGTTGACTGTTCCCTAGGGTCGCTCAATTATATGCGTATTTAATATGCGCATGTGGTGCTACACCATGCTTACATGCCAGTCATTGGCCGTCTATTTCGACAGTTGTTGGAGTCCGCGGGAAGCGAACCTGCGAATCGCAAAATAACGCGATCGTTCGACTAGAGTTGTTTCGACAATTGAAAGCCGTGACTCTGACTTTGTAGCAGATCCACTTACACCAAGTTGGCGACACTGTTCCATAACAGTGGCCCAGTACAATCCACGTCAAACTGAAGAAGCGCAGTCCGTGGAAGAAACGGAGAGTATAGGCGTCGGAACTTTTGTCTTTGACCACTTGCAGCAGCACCTTCGTATTCGAGATTAGGGAGAATGCGGTGAGGCAGCGCAGCAGAATGCCTGCAAACAAATAGCGAGAACGTAACATTCCGTCATCAGCTCTGCATATTGAAGTACTCTTCTCTTACCACATGTTGCTTTGTACTCGGATTTTGGACGCATGTAGACATCGATGGCAGTACCAATCACTAGGAGTGCGGCGAGAACACCGAGGGTTATTCTGAAGTTGAAAAGAAAGAAAAGGGAAGTGAAGCTCACTTGAAACGTACAAACCCGGGGTGATCGTAAGAGTACCGGGTGATCGAAATTCCTGAAACCTTCCCTGCAGCGTCTCACGTGATCATGTCGTGGTTTTGTGACGTAAAACCTACGACATTATTGTAAGTGGTGTGCGATATTTCTTTGTTTCTGCAATTTGATTTGGGTTTTTGGTGGTTTTATTTACCTCACCAATTGTGAAGTCTAGAATCTTATGTAATCACGTCTGTTCTGGATGACATGTTGTTGGAAACGTTGAAAGACGCCCACCAAGGTGAAAATATACTTGCTATGTCGTTTCGGCTACAACATGGGAGCCTTGTATTGTGAACAAGACTCCCGTGGGAGGGTCGAAACGTCATAAAGAAATGTATTTTCACTTTGTTCAGCGTCATAAAGTTTTCGCCAGGAAAGTTGATAATGTTGCCAATGATTACATAAATGTCTATTCTGTTGTCTATACTGATGGCACATCATAAAGAACGCATCGAAGTATTTCGCAAGGCGGAAACTCGGCCGACTGTTGCTCGGAGCGACCCCTTTCATAGACGCAAATATTGGTTATCGCAGCTGACGATGATGTGTCATGCTGAAAACAAGCTGTTTGCGTCCTTCATGTCTGAAAAGGACGCTGATGAGAAGCCTCCATGGTGAGAATTAGCTGATGGCATGGATAATCTCATAATGACATATTCTTTCTTCATCGATTTTTCTAGTATACAAAACTAGAGTGCTAATCAACTATAAAGAAGGCTTATGGATTCTCAGTGTAGCATACTCACATTATCGCCGTCTGTCCATTGGTCAACGGCACTGGAACATTTGCCACGCAGTTGCTTACTTTCAGATTTAGCCCAGGTGGTACCACTGCAACAAGAAAACAAAAACCTAATAAAGGAGGTCCCAGTAAAGAGAGCAGCATATATTTAGGTGGAAACTTGGTTGTCTTACCTCAGAGTGTCATCTCTGTATTTGTCCTAAAATTCGAGCTATTGCTTTGTCGTATATTGAACAGTCCGAATCAATGTACGCATAATTAACGAACTCTTCTTAACTTGTTGATCTTACGCTTGTGTTAGATGCGTAGATTTTGAGTGTTCTGTGTGTGCTCCCACTCTTTTTTTTTCTTTCGTTACTCTTTTAATTCCCCCGAACCTCCTCCTGCGCAGAGAGGCAGAAAGTCAGTTACACCAACGTAATTAACATTCCTGCCTTCTTTCGCCTGTTTTCCTTCATTCTGCCACTCTAATAGCGTTTGCGGATAACCTTACTTCAATTCATCTTTAGTGCCACTGCTTCGAGGCACTCACCGCATTCACAGTGTTACTGCTTTGAGGCCCTCACTAACCTCATCCTGTGTCCACAGAAAGAGATCTAGACAAAATACGGAGCGCTCAGGTTTTCCGTGCTGCAGAGTCAAGTTTACTTAAAACTGCCTTTATCTTCTAATATCCTGAGTAGCCTCGTGGTGGATAGGTTGTTATGCAAGGCACACACACGGATGGCATATATTTATTTACAAGCAGATTTTCCCGTTCTGGTTGGAGGCAGTAGTTAACGCTAGTCCAAAGATAGCCTTTCTCTGATACGACAAACTTTTTCCTTCTGAATGACACTGGTCCGTAACAAGGACAAATTCACGACACCTCTAGCTGAATAAAGCGCAGCAAAACGACACCGGAAAAAGCGAGACGTCGATGAGACAATTTTACGCTAAAACTTCATTCCGTAACGGCCCAGGGCCATGAAATAACAACGTGTTCTTGAAATTGCCTGTATGAGGGTCATTCAGTAAACGTTTCTCAGTTTTACAACACTTGAATACCGAGAAGCGCCACGTACAATTCGTCACTTAAATTGCACTTTTCACGTCATTATTGCAACGAATAAAACGTTCTGGTGCCACAAGACGCCTCATTGATTTACTTGCTGACTTTGGTAGAGAATGAATTGTCTATTCTAGCAGTCTTAGCCTGAGGAGCTTTCGTACAACAGCGTGAAGCGACGCTGTAAACACTCTGCAAAACCACACAGCTGCGTATACAGTTGATGCCCAGCTTTTTTGGAATGCATATCCACCGGCGCTTTTAGAAGCATCGACACAAGCATGGTATTGACTGGAACACGAACAAAATGTGGGAGACTAGACTAGTTCGTAATCCACTTCTTTAAAAAAAAGAAAAGCAAAGAAAACAGACTACAAATTAAAAAAAAAATGACAACGAGAGAAGCTCTTGGCGTTTGTCTTGAGGTCTTCTTTCATATGAGGCGACGACACAGGGTGCATTGTAATGGACTCTATAGGCAACTCACGTATAGAGGATTAGCAACAACCTGATCCACAGCTGACCAAACTGGTTGCGTTTGGAGGTGACTTATTCTAGGTCAGCGTATTTCTTATAAGAAAGCTATACGCGCCCGCCTGATGTGCGTAGTAGCCGTTGCCGTACTCACTTTTGTTGATGAGTTCTTGCAATTCCTCCTCATTGCAGTCATTCGTGACACAGATTCCAATGCGAATGGGTGGCAGACGCAAGTCTGTCATATGTTCCTTATATCTGTATAGCTGCGAAGTAACAGATGGCGTGTTTGTTGAAACAACATACAACTGTTAACTGTCAGGCATAAAAGAAAGAATAACCAAGGAAGATGAAAAAAACGCGGTAGTTGCTTTTTAAATGTGATGGAATTCAGAATTTCATTTGTTGAATAATCTAGCGAAACTGCGTTAATACGATACAAAACGTTTGTTTCAGCATAGTGGCTTCCGGGCCCAAGGAAAGGAGATCGTTGGAACGAACATTTTTCGTTGTGAAGCAAAAATGTCTTACTCGTATGCACCTCTGTAACACCATGCAAGTGGACTCATCCAAAATCATCACGAGCCTGCTAAAATGAGACTGCATAAAAGAATGTTGGTGACTTTTGTGCTAGAAAGTATACACCATTGGAATTATTATACCAGAGCACCAACTTAAAGCCGCCATTGCAGTATCTTTTTTTCGTAATTATTATGACTGCTATATCACCTTTGTTTACCAGCCCTAGATTTCCGGAATATGAGCTGGAAGTACCGCCCTTCAATTTAATGATTATTATGTAGAGTTTGAAGCCCCAAAACTACCATATGATTATGAGAGGCGCCGTAGTGGAGAGCTCCGGAAATTTCAACCTCCTAGGGTTTTTTTATCGTGCACCTAAATCAGAGCACACGGGCTACAGCATATTCACCACCATCAAAAATGCAACCACCCCAGCCGGGATTTGATCACACGCGACCTGCACGTTAACAGCCGAGTACCTTAGCCACTAGACCATCGCGACGGGGCAGCCTGCCTAATTAGACATTAGAAAACTAAATGACGTCCAGAAGAAAAAGCGTGTTTTTCAGCTGCTGTTTGTTCAAGTCATCTTGTGGACGCCAAGCTCTATCCGTTGCACTGAGATGGAAAGAGAGCGAGAGAAAAAAAATAACAGAAACGTGGAAGGCAGACCATTACACATTAACTAATTTCGATCTGTTTTGCTGTCAATCAGGCAAGTTACGTATTAAATTTGTAAACGCTATTCATTATTATTATGTACATTTTCGTTTCCCATATTTTGATTATTTCATTACTAATTTGTGCGCTTGTTGCTTTATCTTGTTCAAGCCTTTGTTTACAAACGAAGTACCGTTTTTACATTGATGTAACTTTTATTTCTGATTTCTCAATTACATGTTAACCAAACTATCGCTGTGCTGCCGTGAGCCCTTGTAAATAGGGGCGGCGGGCTCGTAAGGCCCGGAAGACAGCTTTTATTTGTCGCTCTTCTGTCTCTTTGTGAAATGGATACAAAAATAAAATTGATTGATTGGTTGATTGACTGAAATAGCAGCCAATGGACGTGAGCATTATTGCGTATAAGGCTTGGTATAACGAGGAAAGTGCACTTATTGTGTTGAATCGCAAATGCACTGAAAACGTATAAAAACGCACATTCAATACTGCAGATCAATCTGCATATAGCAACAAGCACTTTTAGTTAAAGATGCAAAAGGTCTACGGAGCAGGGATAGATCAACTTACGTTTGGGTAGGCAACTTCCATCGCAGCAAAAGTTGTTTCAACAAAGCTGCTACCTTTGTTTATGCGCATATCCAGATTGCAATACTGCGCTCGCGTGACCTCATGGCCAAAACTGTCATGTACGACAGTTTCCAGACACTCGTCGAATGCTCCAAGGTCAGTTTTAGTAGCTTGTAGTAGTCCGGTGGGGTATTTGCCCATCGCATCAATGACTGAAATGAACAAGCGATATGAGTCATCTAAAGGTTTACTGTGAAACAGGCATCGACAATAAAGTAGGAGCCTGCGTCCACTTTCTACGTCGAAATATACGAGGTTTAGTTAGATTGATACATTGCTGAAAAAAAAATAGACAAATGAAGCTCAACTTAAAGAGACAGGTGCAGAAAAGTCCACTTTTACTCTTTTAGGAGGCAACTACTAGCTTAATGTATCTACAATAGTTTTGTCCCATCGTGGTAGCTCACTGGCCATGCTGTCGTGCTTCAAAGCTCCAGGATTCGGGTTTGACTCCCGATTGCGTTGTATACGTGTTTTTATGGGGCCGAAAAGTTTCGGAATACCCATGCACATTTATTCAGGTGAACGTACATCTCTCTTTATTGTGATTACCGGCTCTTCCGTAATCGCCTTGAAGAGGAAGAGGATAGCAATCTTGCCGCTGGTTTCATACCAGAAACGAATGGTTGTTTTTTCTCGCCGCGAGATGAAGTGACAGAAGACTGTGATTGCGGTCGCTCCCGCATGAACGCGCTGCCAGCAGCCGCCAGAGCGCGCAGGCCATGCGCTCCTGTGTTCCCTTTCATGAAAATTTACACTGTTTATTTCAAAATACCGGTGCAAAAGATTAAAACACCTGAATATTTTTGTGAGCACTTATCTTTCAGAAGTCTCAATTTCCTGTCAAAACAACGACAAACCTGCCCGTAGGCGATGAGCAGAGTTTTTCAATCATGCAAGTTGCGAAACTCCCCATAGGCTTTATGTATCAAAATCAGGACACGCTATTGGCACAGATGGCGGGAGTGTGCAGAGTGACGCCCCAGTTGTTGATCAGCAAGGCAACTTTTCAACACACTATTTTGTGCTTTGAGTTGCCATTCCTAGATGGCGCGACAGTCTGCTAGTTTTCACAGGCTCGGCCAATCGCGTGTCCGGGTCTTGGAACGTAGTTTTGCAACTGGTGTGATTGAATAACTTTGAGAGGTGAGCCAATGTAGACGCCGGAAGCATAGCAAGTGGTACCCGGTCCTCAGTACTCTCGACGCTAATAAAAAACGCACTCCTGCCTTTAAGAGGCCTCCCACAACACGTGAAAGCAAGCTAAGACAATTCTCGACTTTTTCTAGTTTACACAGATAAGTTTGTCGCAGCTTTGGTGATCCACTCATTTATATTTAGGCAAAGAGTAAAAAACAGAGAAATAAAATAAAAAACAATAACAAAATAGCAGCCACAGCTGAGAACAGCCCTGATTCCTTAAACTCAAGAAGACCGCATGCAGATACAGGTATTTAGGGTATGCAGTTCGTGTTTTATTTTACCGTAACCGTTAAAAATTATAATGAAAGCAGATTAGCAAGGAAAATAAAGATAACTACAACAAATTTCGATACGGCTCTGAATTTCACTTTATACCTGCATCAAATCTGTATCACCGTAAAACTCATTCAATAATTGTTGTTCTCTATAGACAATTTTTGATTATAGGTGCTACACATAAAATGTTAGTAAACATTTAGTAACGGTACTTATCTATTAGTTTCGAGCGTGTTTTACCACCATCCCTTTACAAGGCAGCAGCCATTAAAACTAGTAAATTATGCCGTTATCAACTGGAGAAGCTTTCTCGAAAGTTTCAACTAGATAACTACAAAACCAGCTGTTTTCATATGCTGTGCAGATGTATATATTTTATATTATGCCTAATGTATTAAAATATTAGGCTAAATTCGGGATACTTTTATTTTCTTGATTATGTTGGAACTACAGCCATGTGCTGCGTGATTGTAAACATATATGCATACAGTAGGGAAATATTTAGGGGTATAAAGCATTGATTATGCTTATAAGGTATATGGCAACCAACCATTACAAATTGTGCTATCCTGATTGGGGGCATGTATAACCGTCAAGTCACTGTTAAATTAGTTGGCACGTTAGTAGTAACCCTTATATTCCATGTGTGCGTTGTGTGTTCTCGCTTGTGGTCCGTTCACGCCTCTATGGACGTCGATGAGTTGTGTACTTGCAATGTAAATTGGCTGAGGTAATAAGCCTTTATTATTTGGTGTAACAGAGAAGGTCCTTTTCGTTTTTTTATCTGATATAAACTATTGTAACAGAATCAACTTCATATGGCAACAGAAGCACGACCTATAAACAAAATAGGCAGAAATCACATCTTAGCTAATTGCAGTCATTAGTTTGGTTACTAAATAGCTAGTAACGGTTACTAACAGCTTAGAAATAAACCGGCAGTCGTCGCTAGTATAATATTTACTAGATCCGGAGACAGTGAATTTCACTGACCTTCACTTAACTGTCTTTACTCATTAAGATGTTAGTGCTTTTTCGAGACTAGTAAAAGGTTAGTATTTATTTTAGTTAGTGATTTCGTTTTTATATTAAACCTTTTTATTTTTATTATTCGAAATTATTATAATCTAAGTTTTAGAAGAAGATTCAGAGGTTATCTAGGTAGCCTCTGAATCTATTTATTTTACCGCATCGTTCCCCACAACTGCCTTCAACAAAGTTGCTTGTGTGAAATATAGTTTTCATTTACTGTCTGTCAGGGTGCTTCATTTGCATGTACGCTTGAAAGGACGTGTCGGTGAAAGGGCATGTCGCTTGATTGAAAGGATGACTTGGTGGGCTAGTCAATATCGTAAAGCACACCCAGACGGGGAGAGAATAAAGAAAGGACTAGACACATCGGTGATGTCTTGTTTCTCGTTCACTTTATGTACGTCTGTGTGCACTGTAATCTTTCTAAGTTGTTGAAGGGCCGAAATAGTACGAAGTGTTTTAGCGAAACAGTGGTCCCAGATAGAATTGCTCCATAGGCGCAACTCTATACAGTACCTCTATGCCAAGACGGAGTGCTCTTCCCCAAGATCCCGCGTTGCCTGTGGACACTTGCTTTGTTGAGTTCATTCCCGTGTTATAAACCACCCTGGATGATTTGTTGTCGTCAAGAGCATTTAGGTGGGGCAGAAAAGTCCAACCACGCACCTCATGGCTCCTCCTGTGTGGGCTGTGCCATCACTTCGTCTTTGCGGTGTTAGCGTGAAGCAAGTGGCTTTGAGGAGATGGGCCTATAAAGACACTTAACCACCCACGAGGCACGCGTTCAAGTTGGTAGCGTTCACGTGAATAAAAAAACGTAATTCACGTGACGCTCACTTCGTCTTTTCGAAGGCTATTCGCAACTTCCAGGTACCGTGACGCCGCTGAGTGGTGGCAGCCAGAAGATCTGTTGAGATGATTGAAGTTTTGGGCCTGCTGCAAGCAGCATATGTTGCTGCTTGTTTTCCTGCGTTCGTGGTCGTTTCGCAACGCTGTACACGGCCTCAATATTACCGTAACCCTTCGACATTCTCAAGTTAAAGATAAAGTAGAAAGATCAAGGAAAAAATCACAGCATCTTCATGGAGTGAATAATAATGAGCAGGGCAAAGCGTCCGTGCGTCCATCCGTGCTTCTGTTCATCCGTGCATCCGTCTGTGTGTTGTACCATCCATGCGTCCATTCGTCCGGCTGCCTGTCGGTCTGCCTGTCTTTATGTCTGTCTGTGCATCTATACGTTTATATACCTGTCTGTATTTGTGTAGTCCATCCGTCCGTCTTAGTATCCGCCTGTGTGTCTGTCCGTCTGTGCGTGTGTCTGTCCGGCCATCGGTCCGTGTGTCCGTTCGTGTTTCCGTTCATCTGTGCATGCGTCCATGCGTCCGATCACGTTCGAGAATGCACATGGCGCGCATAACGCCGACGAGACGCGCGCCAAGAAAGCCGAACGCTAGCGTCTTCAACGCGCCCGCCGCTCTGCTTCGTCCATGCCCCACCAATGATCCGCCATGTACGGTGACTATCCAGAGACTGAGAGAGGCACTCGTTCCCCGCGAACTCAGGCAAAACTCGCGGCAGCCAATCAGAGAGTAGCGACAAAGTAACGCCATCTAGGAAATGAGACAAGAAGAGAAATGAGACTGTTCGGGAGACACTGCCGGTTACGCGTGACGCGTGACAAGGTTAGACTAAAAGCAGCTTCACCCTTAAAAGCTAACTGATTTCGCTGCGAGCCTCGATGCTCACAGCCTTATACACCGTAAGGGAAAATAAGCCTCCCGTTCAAATTAGCGCCCGAAAAAGTAGGGAGTAGTTAAGAGGATTAAATTTAGCAGGCAAATAACCAAAGCCCGTGATTGCATGGAGCACCCATTTTGTGTAAGAGTACAGCAACTTCCAGGTTTGCAGTTTTTGCGCTTAGTTTGTCTGCTCGACACGGTCACCGGGCAAACAGTACCAGAACTGTATAAGGAATGCATTCCACTTTTAGGATAGAATGAAGGACTGGTGTCAAAACGTTCGTCGCATCACTACACATATAAAGCATTTGCAAAGTGCCTCGATGACTTCGAAATCAGCAGCAACTTGTGCCTGGTCTTACTTGCAAATGGCGTTTTTTTTCATTTATGTCCCGCACCATGCTATCTTTTGTACTTCTCAAACACCAAAACATACAATAGTAACGCATCGAATGTCATTTCTTAAACGTGAGAATTGCATATTTCCACTGGTTTCGTTCGCTGCTTGCCGAATTGATTACGTTGATATTATATTGTTCTTTTTAGTGTAAAAAGCAACCTAAAATCATAATACCGTTAATATGGCATGCCTCAATTGGGGCACCTGCTTCTGTATTGAAAAAGCAATAATTTTTATTTTCGTCTGCTAATTCTACTTCGTGCTTTTAGGTGAGCTGATCAAGCTTCACGCAGAATGCAATGCTAGGAAAGCTGTAAGATAAAGTGCATCTCCGAAAACGTTTCTGACATTACTATAAAATTTGTACTGAGACTCCCATTATAATGCTTGTTCATCATGACACCAGGCGTTGCGCGCAATTACACACAACCAGATATGGGAAGAGCGTACGTGTGTGCTTTATCTACAATTTTCCGCTTATTTATCAACACAATGGGCTACCCGGCATTGTAGTATGTTGGCGCTCCCCTACTTTCTCAAAAACATAAATCGAAGTACCACTGAAGCGCGAAGAATCGCACTCTTCGCCAAAAGTGTACTTTCCGGTACCGTCTCTTTCAGGGTGACAATCTCAATGACCACCATGTTGGATGTACAGTCACACCACCTGGTCGTGAAAGTTGCGAATACATAGCAGCGATAAAGGAGAAACTAAAAATAACGATCTCCTGGCGCAGCAACAGACGTCTTTCAAAACTTCCGTGAATCAGCACTAGCTCGACTGCAAAAGCTTTTTAAAAAATAAATATACAAAAAAGACGGCTGTACATGACTCGAGTGACTTACGCCTAGTGGAGCAAAAGTCGTGCGAAAATGAGTGAAAGCATGAATGTGCGCAAGTGTAATGATAATCAAATCAATAAAGTGGGTGGTTAAATAATTACTCATGATAAATTAGTGGTAGTTATAGAACGTTAACCAGTGAAGATTCATTAAAAAATGATAATCAATGAGAACAAGTTAGTACTTATCTAATTTGTGAAAATTAGACGTTGAAATTAACGAAGGTGCTTTGTATTGTCTAGTCCCACATGCCGCTACATATAGCTGACAATGAATTGCATTATTTTTGTTATGCAGAAGTGTGAGTATCTGTATTCAGTGTTGAAATTTTGTATTCTTCCTCCCCCCCCCCCCCCCGCTCTTTTCTGTCCTTGTTTTTGTTCGCTTCCGCAGTTGCGAAGTAAGTACTTCTAGGTTGCGCTGTTCCTGCATTCACTACCCCCCCCCCCCCCCACTGTAATGCCCTTGGGTGCTGTTGGTACTATGGCAAATAAATAAAGGTATATTGGTGAACTGTGTAAGCCAACTTAAAGTGTGCGATAGTACAGCCCAACCACGTGGCTTTGGACTTGAAGTCATTTTAGGCAATTGGGGCAGGAACGCTGCGTCATTTTCTGAACATTTATTGCCGTTAATTGAACAGATTGTGAATGAGAGGCCTTACCAAACCACTATGAAGTAAAAGCTATCAGAATACACTCCTGCGAATGAATTCTCAAACTTTTCTCCCGTAGAAATTGCGCTGCTTTATTTTGTCACTAGTAGCTTCCTAGTGAAAGCATTTCGAATCTCACACATGTATTGCATATGATTAGTTTCTGAATCTGTGTCTTCACAGGGAAGTGGTGTAGCCGACTTACCCCCCTATTCGTCTCAATATGTCACTGAGCTCTGTACTGTATGTTCGGTTTTTCTTTTCATATGGTCTAGTGCACATGAATGCGCCACCGTATCTGCAATCACCGACTTTGGAACCTATCTAATTTTACCTCTACGTCCTAATTGCTTATTCTTACTGAACTCATGTATTCATCTTGACCCATGCAGGTGTGGGTCTGATGGGGTCGTATGAGAATAACGCAACGTCAGCCTAGTATTAGAGCTTACGTCACGGCTTTAGGAAGCCGGTCAAACATACTGGCTTATACTATAGGTGACCATAATATGCTGGCAATATAAAAAAAACATGCTTCGAGCAACTTGTTTCACCATAACAAAAGCTTAATGCTTCAAAAGAGGCACATATGCAGTCAACCCCAAATAGTTTCTCCCTAGTAGGCTCCTTTGTACGCCATATGAGGATGGTACCACAATATTAGCGGCGCAGTTAGCCTTTCACATTGTTTGTTCGCGAATGCAGAATTTGAACAAGATCATTGGTCACGAAGAAAACCTGCTTTTGCCAGGCCGAGGGATTCATCTACCCATTTTTTTTAGAAGGAAGCTTGAGCGAGTAAATAAAATTTATAAGTAATGTTTACAAGTAAAGTTTATGAGTATAGTTTATAAGTAAGGTAACTCGTGGAATTCGACATCCAATTCATTATCATTCGAATAGAAGCTAAAAATGTGTCACAATATTCGCAATGACAGTTTGTAGTACTCTTTGAGAAGTAAACAAAAATATCACAAGAAAGTGAAAATACAAAAGTTACTGGCTGAATACTCGAAATTTTAAAATTACAGCTTCTTAGGAGAATAGACACGACTGTGAATAGTCATAGGTTCCATTTTCATTAAACGACAAATCGCATCTCACCCGGCGCCCTAATAAAATTGCGTCAGCAGTAAATATTCTACAACAGTAAATATTCTTTTTAGAGCGTCAAGAAGAGCAGGATATTACAGCGTTTAAAAAAGGCTGTAATATCCCTGGAGTATTAGTCATTAAGAGATAGTATTTGCTTCTGAGATTGTTTAACACACCAAAAACATTTGCGTTTCCGCCAACACCATTTCAGAACACAAAAAGCAACTCACGTCTTAGAGCCCATGGTTCGGTCCTTCGAATTGCACCGACGAGTTTGAGGAGTCCAATGCTGCACGTAGATGAGACTTCCGCCGTTAGCAACTTTCGCGTTAGGTCAGGGGATATCTTGTCCATCATGCTGGCAATGAGCGCCTGCAACTTTCCTACGACGCCTTCATCTGGTTTTGGTGTCGTAGTCGTGGTGGTGTCGCCTTCATCGTAGCACCAAACTAGTGGTATGCACACTAGCAAAAGGAGGGATAGCGATGCTAGAGCCTTTTGGGTGAACATTTCAGGTACCCAAGATTGGGTCATACTTAAAGGCAGCGCTTGCAGCCTTTTCACAGATATCAAAATTTTGTTACAAAGTGAAAGCGAATGGACTTTCAAAATTAATACCTCCTCGCGAGTTAAGACAGCGCAGGTGCGCAGCCGTTGTTCATTGTGGAGTTGCTCTGGCCGAGATGTGTTCCTCGCCTGACCACGCGAAGCGACTCTACGGCTTCACCCTCGCCCGATTTGGCCTGTGAAGAGTCGGTGATCATCTACGCCGTCCCTCCGCTTTAGGTATGCTGATCAACTCATAGAATGAGAGTCGCTCAGAGCGAGCGTCACCCGGCTGCCCCGGTGGCTTGGCCCGGCGAGTGACGCGAATCGCTGGACAAACGCGTGAGCTTGTTGTGCAACTCCATTTGCTGAAAATAAACATGACTGGGAAAGGGAAGGAAAGTACGCCGGCGCGTACGTAAACATTAGGGGAAAGGGGAGCGTCACCGGCAACCTGTTAAAGGTGCCCATGGCAATGAATAGAACGGGAGCCGTCAGAACGAAGAGAAAACAAAGAAACACATAAAAGAACGTAAAAAATGCTTTGGCGAATCAAGACGTTATTCGACATCCTTTCTTTGCGGAAAGTATACCAAAATAAGAGAATCAGAAATCAGCCGAAGGAAGCACAAAAAGTTAATAAAAAGTGTGCCGTATTTTCCAGTCGGCTCGGACGCTTGCCAACGTGGTAGTCTCTGTAAGCGAATCGCTACATCTACTTGACGTTTTCTGAGCGACTTTTATCTGCATCGATAGCCAGACGATGAACAACACACCGACACAGAGTGAATATTTTGCAATATAATGAATTAGAGTAGTTAATTTGATGGTGGTATCGCAAGCTGATGCATAATACCCTTGTCCTTTGGTCTAATTATACGAAGCTATCTGCTCGTTTTCACTTCGACATAACGTTAAAAAGACAGATATGTACGAGAATTTGTAATCCCAAGGTCACTGCTTATTGCCACAATGGGAGAACACAAGAACACTTTAGCCCAAGGGCACTAGTTTGTCCTTTAGATAGATAGAACACAAGAGCTTATTTTAGCCCGTGACTGCTAGTTTTCCCATGAATGGGGGAACACAAAACTTTCAGCTCAAAGTCGTTAATATGTGCCGTAGTGGAGAACACAAAGGCATTTTAGCCCAAGGGCGCTAGTTTTGTGGAGCGCGCTTTGTGCAAAAAATGTAGAAGAAGGAAGAGAGCACAGGCAGGTGCAGACTTAATACTGAAGTTTATTTTCAGAAAAGCACACATATAAAGGAAAGGCAAAGACACGCAGTTTAAATTACAGGTTGGCGGTTCGATATCTATCTGTAGTTTGTATAAGTTCAACGATGGCCTCGCCACACATACGTCACCACACACACGTATGAAAAAGGCCTCAACGATCTCTCGCGTGGTCCAGACTGACACGAATGACCGTATACTCTCGTGTTTTTTTTTATAGGGACTTTACCATGTATGAGGGACACATCAGTTTTTGTGGCCAAGGGTGGTACAGCTTGTCCCATGGATGCGGAACATAAATTTTCAGTTCAAGGACGTTAAATCGTACTGTGGAGGACGGAGCACTCTTACATGACTGTGAGGTGGACTAGAGGCAATGAAAGATACCGCAGTTTATGGCTGCGTTAGGTAGGAACACTTGGTGGGAACCGAAATAACTGACACATGACTTCGACACAAATATCAATATAATTAAAATTCACAGAATAAAAGAATGACCCCTATAGGTGCAGGAAAAAAAGTCCGAGTGGTAAAAACTAACCAAGAGTAAGCCTTCCGTCCCGCCGAATATTCATATCATGACTTTAGCTCGTAAAAAATTAACAAAATATCAAAATTTATGTAACTTAAAGTGAATGAACGTAATAAGAATGAAACTTACGGGAAAGTGTTGCAATGTTCATGAATATTTTGAAGAGGTCAAAAGTTTACATCATTCTAATATGCCGAAGTTTACAAACTAATGTTATTGTACAAATCCTCGATAGTATCAGTGTAACCTGTTCTTAAAAACAAGTAACAAATGACTTAATTTGTGTTATTTTCATTATTCCAACTCCTCGTGCAAAGTGTGATTGATTGCGTCAACACATGTGTAATTTCAAGGAAAGTGCTTGGTCAAAGCTATCTTTTGTGGCTAATGCCTCAGATGCCTCATCGATTGCAAAATTTGACCGTTGGCGTTGCCGTCCCACGGTGTCAGAGACGGCTGATGCAAAAGTCATCTTAAGATGACAACACCTCGGAACGTGACGACGACGTCATATATCACAAAATGTTCTGAACTCATTATGACTCGACACGACGTTACTGTACATCGCGTTACGTTATACAGTCCCATAGCTTCTATAGAAGTGATCAAATCGCAAAGGTAATACAAAACCAGCTTGAATGCAGAAAGCTTCTGAAGGGCAGTGGGGCATGCAAATCAATAGATCGACTGAGATAAAAAAAACAGGCGGGGGTGGGGGGGGGGGCTTTTGTCTTACAGTCGGCCTATGTGAATTCCTGAGGGACACTGAGTTCTTTTTGAGGTCTATGAAGAGCTTTAGTTCGTTGGCCGTTTCTGCTAAACCAGACTGCTCTGAATTATTCAAATAATACTTTTCGCACAAATACTGTGTAACAAATGGTCCATAAGTTCACACTGTATATTTTTATCATAGTAATATGCCAGTCAAATCAGCAAATGTCTGTGTTTCTCAGGCGTTGTGACAATAAGGAAATGTTCCATTTCGAAAACATTTTGAAGAACATTTTCTGAACACATCGAGGAATAGACCAGAGGTGGGAGGCAGGAGAGCATGAAAGAAGGAAAAATCCAGCATTATACTGCCCTATCTTACGAACAGCGGAGAGGGGTAATGTTGAAAGCTAAGAGGGTTAAAAGTGACAGAGAAAGAATGTAGCATAAAAAAAACCATTACCGTGGGCTATTGTAAGCCTTGACCAGGGCAGCAGAAAATCACTTGTGTAACAGAACGTACGTACAATATATATATATATATATATATATATAGTGATTTTAGAATTGACTCGACAATTAAACTCTCATGCGCCAATTGTAATACAGAAAAAGCTTTTGAGTTATAGGTCCGTTAATATGAAAAGTCTGATTACTCGAATGCTATATCAAGTTCCGGAAAGGCTATGTATCCTTCAATGCCATCAAACGTTTCAATTTGTTCATATTTGGCTGCAGGTTGGTTAATTCAGCTGATTGTAGAAGCACGTCGAGAGTGAACTGCCGCAAATGTGCGACGCAAATGAGCGAATGCTGTGTTCGAGTCCAATCAAAACGAGAAGACGCAGTCTACATCCGCCACATCATCAGCGTGAACCGTATGAGAACACCAGTATAACGACGTCCTGGATTGATTTCGTGTTAGTGCGGGTCAGATTAGTTACAAGAGGGAGGTCCTCAAGCTGTGACGAAAATTGCAGGTATTTTGTTTATTATGCAGAACAAGTGCAGCATTTACGCATCCATCAAGAAACTGAAACTATGTTGTTGTAATAGACTGTTTAATGTTTTCTTAATACTTTTGATAACTGGGTATTCAGGTAATCTAGACGTTTTTCCCAGACTTGTAAAATGCGGATTTACGAGTTTTTGCTGTACATGTAGCCTACCATTGCATCTTGGGAATTAATAAGCATGTAGTGATAAGTCTTGAATCTGTCGTAGTTGAATTATTTTTTCCCTCTGGCTGCATTTTGAAGATTGATTGATATTTGGGGTCTAACGTCACGAAACCATCTGACGCGTATACGGCTCCTGCTTTATTCAACGTTTTCGGGACGCTTCTTTGTGACTTCAACGTATTGTTGGTGCAACAACATCCTGAGGACACAGGGAATATGGAGACACACTTTGCGCACATTGACTGCTTGTTTCTTGAGTTTTATTGCACCACCTCCATCGTCATTTGCCCGCCGACAGCTATAGCCCAGACGCGGGCCTTCTTTGGTCTGACGTGACGCGTGCTCGCTCGCGCGCACCGCAGATGCACCATTTCGCTGAGCGATGTAATACCAAGTGACCGGGGAAGACATTGGCCCGAAAGAAATCACACCAGACCAAGGCTGGCAGACCGCCTCGTCTCGCCGAGCACTAACCCAAAATGAAGGCTACAAACCTGCGCCGTCATATACAGCTTTGAAAAGCGACGAGCACAAGCCCCACGACAGAGAAAATTCGAAGAACAAAATAATTCGAGCAAACCGAATGCCGCACCGCAACTACCAAAGGACGACATCCGCATCATCGTTTAGACCCAGAGGGGGCTTAATATTGCTACGGTTGGCCGAACGACAATCACTGAAGCCATTTCTACTTCGGCAAGTATCAGCCCAACAGAACAGCACGCAGACATGCTCTGCCCCAATAATGAACCGAAGTTGAGCAGAAAACAGACACAATATTGAACAGGAAATGCCCAATAATGAACAGAATGGAATAGTTTGCATGGGTCAACCATATCATTGCCCTTAGACGAACTCTTGAAGGAATATATGGAATTATGCTTTGTTTGTTAAGAGTGTAATTACTGTTTTTATTTTTGTTTTGTGTTCTCAATTCCAGTGTTGCATTGCCTTGCTGTTTGTATTCTCCTGTTGAAAAGCCCTAGTCCTGCGATAGCCTGAATTGGTCTGCACTATGTAAAAAGAAATAAATGAAATAAATACCTTAGTCTTGAACAACCAAACAGAGAAAATGCTAATTGCTACGTGCGGGTTAGACAAATTCGCATCACTGACAAGACCAATGAAGTTAGTGCCTACGAAGTGGCATGGCATTCTACATGCAAAGGCGTCGGATTCCCGTGCAAGACGATTCGGCGGACATTGATGGGAAAATGTTCAACGAAGGAAATCCACTAGCCCTGGCTGCCAAGCACATTGCAAGTACTACCGAAGTGATTGTGGACTTAGATTTACATCGCGTGCCTAATTTCGTGTGATACGGATTGGTGCTACTTCAATCTAAAGTATACCACAGGCAAATACATATTTGCTACGCCTGCGGCCGGTTGGGTTATCAAGTGGGCATTTGCCCGAACCCTGGAGACATTATCTGCCAGGGATGTAGTGTGCGAACCCCGAAAAGAAACATTGCTGTACGCCAAGATGCAAGCTTTGCGGAGGAGTCCACCTCATGGCCTACAAAGTTTGCAAAGAATGCTTAACTTTTCCTACGTGCATTGTGCGACGACGACAATGGGGGCGAGCACACTCCACGCGATACATTGACGATCGTGAAGCATAGATCTAGAATTCTCAGAGAGTTCGACAGACGGTCGATTTGATGACAGCTGATGCTAGTCCTGATCCCGGAGTCATCCCAGCAACCGCTTCATGCGTGCATAGAAGTCGTGGAGCCACCCTCGGACCCATTGCCGCAACGCGCGAAGTGGGACCCCAACTAGATCTACATCATGTGGCTACTCCAGGTCCAGTTTCGGTCCCCGTCATAGTTCCCGTCCAAATTCCCGGCCCGAGTCCCACTCTGGATCCCGCTCTGGTTGTGAGCCCAACCAGGATCTCCCGTCAACTATCGTCGAGCCCATCGGCACCACTATCGGCAGGCAACGCCAACAATAATAAAAACTCTCACTTGGGCGGACGCCGTCCCGGGAAAAGGAAACGCTACATCCCAGGTATAGGGTCGGGCTCACTCCCGTAGCATGATACACACACTGCGTCTGAGATAGCAGCTTTAAAGCATGAAAACACGATGATAAAAAAAAAACAATACTGTCAGGAGCTATGAGCTCGAAGAAACGTACAAAGAGACGTGACAGTCGAAATCTCAGACACAAAGAAGGACGTCTCTGGTGGCATGAGTTGCTCGTCTTCGTCGTCTTCGTTCTCTGACACAGAACTGGCTCTATTCACTGGCACAGAACACCAGGTGGCATCACCCCCCATCCCAAGAGAGCATCGACCCGATGCTCAAACAAAAGTTTGCACAGCAGTGGGTTGAAGTAGGCAACATAAACAAACATTGAAGAAACTAGCACACAAGAGAAAATGCGTCCTGGGCCCGGCAATCGGAAATAAACGGGATTCACTGTTCACATGCACAGTTCACTGGCACACGAAGAAAATTCGCATCACCGTGTAAAATATGGTTTTATGCGGACGACGTGTACAGTCTCTGGGCGTGTTAACCTGCGTTGGGATGATGGTGAGCCTCCGTCGGGAACCATTTCATAGTTCACGTCGCTCACACGTCTGAGTACTTTGTAAGGCCCAACGTACTTTCTCAAGAGTTTCTCACTGAGACCTCGCCGCCTAGTGGGTGTCCAAACCCAAACTTGGTCAGCAGGTTTATCATTAACTTCTAGATGGTGGATGTTGTACCGCCGTGCATCTGCTCACTGTAGAGTTTTGATGTGCACACGGGCCAGTTAACGTGCTTCCTCAGCGCGTTTAATGTAATCATTGATGTCGGTGGCTAATTAGTCAAGCTTGTCGATGTCCTTATACAGAATCATGGCGTCTAGCAAAGTTCTGACATCTCGACCATAAACGAGCCGAAATGGTGTGAAGTGTGTAGTTTCCTGCGTTGCAGTGTCGTACGCAAATGTTGCGTACGGCAGGATGTCGTCCCACGTTTTGTGCTGCACATCCACGTACATAGAGATCATGTCGGCTAGCGTTTTGTTTAGCCTTTCTGTTAAACCATTACTCTGAGGGTGATATGCAGTGGTCTTTCGATGGGTTGTGTAACTCAACCTGAAGATACAATCCAAGAGCTTCGCTGTTAATGATGTCCCTCGATCAGTGATGACATATGACGAGGCGCCATGTCGTAGCACAATATGTTGCATAAAAAACTGGCAACTTCAGATGTGGTCCCTCGTGTCAATACCTTCGTCTCAGCTTAACGCGTCAAGTAATCGGTTGCGACAATAATCCATTTATTTCTCGAAGAAGACAAAGGAAACGGGTCTAGGAGGCACATTCCGACTTGATGAAACGGTGTACGTGGTGGGTCAATCAGTTGTAGATGGCCTGCAGGTTTTAGGTTGTAGATGGACTGCAGGCCATAATTATCGAGTAGTCCAGATGGCCGGATGTGGGCTCGTCGTGGTGAGCTAATAAGACGTCATCGTGGAGGGCTTGAGGCACGACGAGAAGATGAGATCTGTTACCAGCACCGGTGTTCCTTTTGTATAAGACGCCATTTCTTAGGCAAAATGATGGCAACATTGGCGACAATGGACGAAAAATGGGCACGGTGTCACCTTCTAAGTGATCTATAATCAGTCTTAGGTCGGCGTCATTTCGTTGACGAGACGTCAGATCCGGCTCTCTGAGAGTTGCCACGAAGGCGCCGTCTTCTTCTGCGCTTGTACTGGTGAATTGAAGAGGTGCTCGTGATAGCGTGTCGGCATCTTCATGCTTTTTGCCTGACTTGTACACGATGGTGACATTAAATTCCTGTAGGCACAGACACCATCGTGCTAATCGTCCTGAAGGGTCTCGTAGATTGGTCAACCCGCACAAAGCATGATGATCAGTCACCACTTTAAATGGTCTTCCATAGAGATATGGCCTAAACTTTGTAATCTCCCAAATGACCACGAGACATTTTTTTCTGATGTGGAATAGTTAGATTCTGCGTGAGACAGTGTGCGACTTGCGTAGGCTATTACCTGTTCAATGCCGTCTTGTCTTTGTACTAAAATAGCTCTAAGACCAATATTGCTGGCATCAGTGCTTACTTCTGTGTCAGCATCTTCATCGAAGTGGCCGAGTACGGGAGGGAAAGAGAGCCGGGGCTGTAGTTCTGTAAAGGCAGCCTGTTGTTCGTCAGCCCAGACAAACAGTGTGTCATCACCCGTGAGGCGTAATAGTGGCTCCGCAATGGAGAAATTTTTCATAAAGCGCCGGCAATACGCGCACAGACCCAAAAATCGTCGAAGACTTTTCTTGTCAGTTGAACCTGGAAAAGTGGTGACGGCAGCAGTCTTGTCAGGATCAGGCCGAACACCAACGGCGCTCATGACGTGACCAAGAAACATTAATTCTTCGTAACCAAAAGATTTCTCAGGCTTGAGAGTGAGATCGGCCGATCTAATAGCTGCGAGGACATTACGAAGGCGACGAAGATGCTCGTCAAACGTTGCTGAGAACACAATGACATCATCGAGGTAGACGAGGCAGCTTTTCCACTTAAGGTCTGCCAGAACGGTGTGCATAATTCGCCGGAATGTGGCTGGAGCAGAACAGAGGCCGAAAGGGAGCACTTTGAATTCGTAAAGGCCATGCAGAGTTACGAAAGCGGTCTTTTCCCGGTCACGTTCATCGACCTCAGTTTACCAATAACCACTCTTCAAGTCAACGGACGAAAAATACTTTGCGCGCCACAGCCTATCCAGAGAATCATCGACTCTGGGCAACGGGTACACGTCTTTATTTTTGTCAGTGTTCAACTTCCCGTAGTCTACACAAAAGCGAAGCCTGCCATCTTTTCACAAGAATGACTGGTAATGACCAAGGGCTGCTTGAAGGCTGTATCACGACATCCTAAAGCATTTTTTTAACCTGCGTTTGAATCGCGTGCGTTCGGTTGGCGAAACACGATAAGGCTGCTGCCGTATGGGTTGCGCTTCGTCGTAGGCGATAAAACGGTGTTTCGTTATCGGTGTTTGGCGCATCTTCGAAGAACGTGCAAAGCATGTGTGGAATTCCAGCAACAGCTCGCTCAAACGCTGCTTTTTTGCTTCAGAAAGCGTTCGGTTGATGTCGACGCTGCGGAAGTGCCAATGGCCTCGGAAGCAAACCACTAGATGGCATTGGCGACTGGGTCGGCGTAGGCAATGACAGTTACAGGGAAAAGGTGCCGGTGCTCGTAGCTGAAGTTTGTTACAAAAACGTCGCCGTGATCATCACGAAGGTCAACAAGCCTTTTCGCTACGCAGACACCCTAAGACAGCAGAAACGAGTGATTGCTTTCTACGACTGCTTCAGTGTACATTTTCCGTCTCACGCCACCAGAACCACAACAGTTGCACGGTGTGGTAACGTGACAGCGTAGTCGATGACGCGAAGAGACACTCGGGAGTGGCTGGAGTTCACGTAAGCTGTTGTCAGGATCAGGTGGTGTTTGTGGTCACGAAAGTGACTAAACGTCGTCGAATGTCAATTATAGCACCATGCTCCCTGATATTTCCCATGCGAATGATCAAGTCTCGCGAACACTGCCGGAGAACGCTCCAACCGGCAACAAACGTACAACCGCGGACTTTCAATCTTGCCATGCACATACCGAGTGGTGTTCCGATATGCCTGCCAGCTGTACGAATTGGCATTCGGTTCCAAGGCGTCGTTACTTTCTTCAGAAGGACGGCCAGTTTTTCGCCAACTATGGAATAGTCCGCACCAGTGTCCACTAAAGCGCTGACTGCGCGACCATCTAGCAGAACAGGAATATCTAAGGAAACTCTTCTGCAATCAGCCGGTAATGTCGTGGTCGATGTATCGTCGGTATCTTCAGTCCGCGTCGATAGGGAGCCTTGATAATGTCCAATCTGAGCGGACTTGGCACCGAAAGTCGCTTTGGCTAGTTTTTCCGACGTGGGCTAGGTGACGGGCCCTGCACCACGCCCGAATAGGTGTGATGATTCGGCGAGAACCGCCGCGGTGATGGAGAAGGTGAGTGGTGCTGAGATGTCGATCCGCGCTGCTGGGCAACGTAGTCCGCAATTTTCAAAGGCCGTTGACTGCACCTAAAAGGTGGAGAGTTGGCTGAAAAACCATGAAGTCCCAGCTCTCGACAAGTGCACTGTCAGTTGATGTGCCCAGCTTCGCCACAGTGATAGCAAAGAGTACGTTGGTCGGGGGTCCGCCACACGTCTGATTTTCGCGGAATCGGTCGGTGGTCGCTGAGGTACGGGCCCACTTGGTCTGCCTGAAGCATGACTGGGGCCATGCTATGAAGCGGAGTGAAATGTGGTGCAGGTTGGCGCAAAGTTTGGTCTGCCGGAAGCATGGCAGGGGCTGCGATGGGAAGCGAAGTTTAAGGTGGTGCTGGCTGGAGCAGAGTTTGCGCATACGACATGCGGGAGAAGTCACTTAGGGGCCGCGGCTCTGTCTGACAGGATGGTTCTCGTAGTGCCTGCTGAAATTCATCTCGGACGATGCTGGAAAAAGAACTGACAGTGGGCGCCAAGGGTACTGATAACTTCTGCAGTTCTTCGCGGATTACAGAGCGTATGAGCTCTCGGAAGAAGTCGACGTGGCCCCCAAGATCAACCATGTTGTCCGTAGCAGAGGCAAAGTTCACTTGTCACTCGTACGCCTGGGTCCGTTGCCGAATCTTGCTTTCAATTAAGACGGCTTCAGCAAGAAACTCAGACGTAGTTTTGGGTGGGCTGCGTACAAGACCACCAAACAACTGCACCTTCATTCCACGCATCAGGTATCGCACCTTCTTCCCTTCCGACATGTGAGGGTTGTCTAGTCGAAAAAAACGCGTCATGTCCTCCACATACATTGATACGCCTTCATTTGGCATTTGCATATGGTACGGGAGTTCACACTCAGATCGCTTTCGGCGATTAAGACTTGCATACGTTCCGAGAAGCCGAAGTTTGAAGTCCACCCATGACGTGAACACACCTGCTCGGTTTTCGTACCAAACACGCACCCCGACATTCAAACTGAACTAGACACGTCGGAGCTTGTCTGTGTCATCCCACATGTTATGAGCGGCAACGAAGTCACCATGAACTAGCCAATCCTCAACATCTTTATGGACAACACCATGAAAGGTTTCGGCGTTCGTGGTTTGAACAGCGTATAGTGCATTGGCGTTGTGCCTTCCGTACCGGCTGGGTTGGAGCCGCTTGGGAAGGCGCTGCCTGGGATAGTTGGGGCCGTCATCCTCTCTGGGAGAAGTCCGAACTCGAGGTCCAGTCCACGGATTTTTCGGCTTGCACGGTGAACATGCATAGCCGTCGGTATGGGGCTGGAGCTTCTGGTACTGGAAGGGGTTTGGTGCATAGCGTACCTAGCACCTCCACCAGTTGTCACGCGCTAGGAACTCGAAGAAACGTACAAGGAGACGTGACTGTTGAAATCTCAGACACAAAGAAGGACGTCTCCGCTGGCATGGGTTGCTCGTCTTCGTCTTCTTCGTTCTCTGGCTCAGAACTGGCTCACTGTTCACTGGCACAGAACAACAGGTGGTAAGACGCTAACTTATGGTCCCAATAGCCGAAATGAAAAATGACAGGAACGCCCGCGCCACCACGCCCACTGCCGACAACAACGTCAATACAGTCGCCCCGTCGCAGTCGCAGTACGTAGGCGCCGGTAACGACGACGGCGAGAGCGCACCCAAGAAACGCGCAGTCGCACGCGACCAGCCAGCTTTAAAGGCCAAATCAGACGACATTAAGAGCACGTTATTGGCTATAAAGAAAAGCCTTCGCTTCTTTGGTGATAGCACAGCTCTCGTGCAGTCTATCCTCGAGGCCCATGGTAATCGGTTGGGCCAATGGAACAATACCTCAATCACGTCATTGCCCCTGCCGTTGCCGGGGGTTAGCCACTCTCGCAATGTACAACCATACCCAGTCCACCACTTCACAGGGCCCTTAACCCACGTGGTGCTCAGGCCGACTCCTACATGCTTCAAGATCGCCAGGCCATCTGGCAATAGAACTGCAGAAGCGTCGCCAACAAGAAAGCCTTCCTGCATCAATACCTTCGTAGCCACTAAGCCGAACCCTTTATCACCCGATTGCAAGAGACAGTCGTACCAACCGCCACGATTTCCGGATACCAGTGGTTACCCGGCCCCTCGGGAGGACGCAGTACCACCACCGTAACAAGATCACTAACAAGATTACTTGCATAGCGCACAGCCTCAATGTGCCCGAGATCATGTCATGATTGAAATTCTCCCTGGAAACACATCACGACAAAGCGTGTGCATCCTCAAAGTATACAGTAGTCCCAGCCACAATAGACAACGGTTTACACGCTTCTTCCAAAAAGCCATTCGTTTCGCAGGGACGAACCTGCTAGTGATTGCGGGTGATTTAACGGTGCGCATAGCGCCTGGGGCTACGCGTACAATACCCCCAAAGGTTGCAAGCATTGGCGAAATTTGAATCACATGGAGCTTATTCTAATTACGGACAAACCTTTTCCCACTCGCACCGGTACAACCACGCAAAAAGACACCACGCCGAATCTCTGCTTCGTCAAGAATATCGGCAACACCCGCTGGTCCAACCACGTTGTAGCTCTCGGTAGCGACCATTTTCTATTTCGCCATACAGTCAGCGTCCCAGTACCCCACAGTCGTACACGTGGTTCGACTGAAACATCCTCTGTAAGACCTATGAATAACGATCTCCTCCCAATACTACACCGAGCCTCGAGGCGTGGACGACCCAAATGCAGCAGTATCTCTATAGAATAAAGAACAAATTTAGAAAAGGGAAACTGTAGCCTTGACAACAGTACGCAAGATAAGCAGTGGTAGCGCATGCAGCTGCTGAGTGCATCCAAGAGGTGGCGCTGACTAAACATGAAGCTGAAAACAAAACTGCTTGTAAATTTTTTTTCTTTTTAAGTAGAAAAAAAAAGCAAATGGCCACCCTTTTTATTCCGAACCGGGTGCCTATGCGCATACATAAGTGCCTCGACTGGTTCTTCAATCCATGGCGATCCTTTTTTAAACAGAAGTGGACGAAAGAGACCGAAACTCGTAGGGCTACGGGTGTGTAGTTATTTTTCGCCCACTTGTTTTAAGTGCGTCGATACACCTAAAAGCACGCCAAAGCGCCATTTGGAACACTATAACTGTGCCTACAAAGGTTGCATGGAACTGAAATGAATTCACTGACAGCTGGCCCCAGTAAAAAGAATTCACGAGTGAGTACGGTGAACAATTCTATTTATTCATTGACAGCAAACTAGCAATCATGTTTCAATTCAAAATTATTATCGACAGTTCGCAAACAGCACGCCTTCGCCTTCAGAGGCAAAACAAACAGAAAAGCATGTCTCGCTTGTAAGAACTATCATTACAAAACAGTCGTAAAAATCTGTAAAATGTGTTTCATTAAACGCTCCGAATTTCAGTTCTTCCTTTGCCGAGCGCGGCTTAACGCGCCCACTTTTTATTGCATTAGGACATAGTGCGGTCAAACTGACGAGACAAGGAGGTGGGCACTTCACAAAGAAATTGCAGTGAAGCGAAAGTAGAGAGGTGAAAGCATTTGAACACGTGCAGGATCAGTACAAATGTAAGCAGAACAAAAATACACAACACAAAAATGAGCCAACTTAGAACCCCTGAATATCCAAACTAATGCAAAAATTATTGACAATCGCGAGCAGGACACGTCGCATTTGACTCAATAGCGTTTGTTATGACAGACACATTGTTTTCTTACAGAACTTGTGTACCAAACGAGACTGAAGTTCAGGGGGCACAGAGATGCTTGAAGCGATCAGAAGCTTTTCATGACACATCTCATGAGCTATAAAAATCACACTTTAGCAATATAACTTATAGCACACGCAAAACTACGAAAGCTGGTAAATGCCTGCGCACTGCTTCGCCGTTGCCGCGTGCATGATCTGTGAGGTAGACATTTGATACCAGAAGAAAGTAAGGCCCTACTTATAGTACGGAAAATAGAAAACAATCTGGAGAAAATTAATGATTGATTGTTGGATTGATTGATTGATTGATTGATTGATTTATGTAGAGGGAGGGGTTAACATATGAAAAACAACCATATGTATTAGAGACGCCGTAGTGGAGGGCTCCGAAAATTTTGACCTCCTGAGGTTCTTTAACGTGCAGCCAAATCTGAGCACACGGGCCTACAGCATTTTCGCCGCCATCAAATGCAGCTGCCGCCGCCGGGATTCGGTCTTTGGAACTGCAGGTCAGTAGCCGAGCATTTTATCCACTAGACCACCGTGGCAGGGTGAGGTGAAAATGAATTTAACTGTTAAGTCGCAGGAACACTGGTTCTGCTTCGTACATCAACCCTATATGTCACACAGTTCTAGCATACGGCATCGTAGGGCTGTTTATTCTATTTTCGTAGCCCTTGAATGGCGAAGAAGCAATCAATTTCGCAAGTGATATTCAGGTCACTCAATACAAAGATTAGTTAACATCGTGTTTTGGCTGCGCATCCTCCTTAATGCCGTAAATAACGGTCCACATGATAACGAGAAACAGTCATTTAGGCACGACATGTCCTACTTTTACTGACATGGCCCTCCTGGTCACGGCTTTTAATCATGAATTAAAGCAGCGTGTAATGAATTCTGGGGTAGAAGCTCTGTTATGGATACTAATACAATTAATAAGAAGAATAGCAATGATGATAATGATAGACACAGTCATTACCTGTTACGAGGCAATGCGCGGGACGGAGGCACCGTCCGATAGAAAATACCTCATTTAACTGTTAGTCACAAAGCTTTTTTCATTCATTTGTTTCTCTAAACATACTAGAGCAATATTGGGTGACTGCCAGATGGATTATATATATTGCGTCCTGCAACTAAACACTTGTCGATATCAATGCAACTTTGCCCTGTATTAGTTCAGCTTGTAGCATAAATAACAATACAAGAGGAAATTGTAAACATAGCACAACTGACGTTATCTTATTGGAGTATTTATCTGGGGAGGGGGGGGGCAACGATTCGAATGGCAGGACTGCTATACCCACGTTTATAGCCTGCCCGGAGGCTACGCGGTCCTGTTTCTTGTAGTAATAGACTGTCCTGCAGCGCGGCTGTTGCGTCGTACGTACGAGTAGAGCGAGCAGGGCAGAAGTTTCCAAGAAATAACGACACATTCGTAAGGACTGAAGGATAGACGGGTAAATCTTGTTCCTGCGACATGAGTTGCTCTCTGTGTTTTACGTTTTTGAAGGGTAAGAAAAAGCGTCGACTGGTCAGGTAGGCGGTGGAAATGCTCGGTCTTTAGTTTGTGGCTGAAAATCTACTTGCAATGTGTGCAAGCAGATGTGAAGAAGGCCGAGTAGATGGGTCGACAGACGTACAGAGAAGAGAATGAGTGGTTTGAAACTTCTGTCAACTGACTTGTTCACCTTTGTTTAGCTGCGGCTGCGTGGGTTATTTTGTTTGTCTCCTTTGTTTAAAGTGTTACGTGAGATCCCGAAAGCTGAGGAGGGGTTGATTGCTCCTCCGTCGTACTTCGAAGTCTAGACCACCACTCGGCATACGAATCCCCGAGCTTGTCTGGTTCTGGTGGTGGCGTCGTTACCCATGTTGCCTATGTGCCTGGGACACAAACAAGCCGCTGTTATGAAAAATTTGTGATACAGGACAGGTAAAAAAAAATTAAAAAGAAGGAAGTCCTGTACTCCGCCATATCCTATGTGTGTTGTAATTATTAATGCATGTAACGTATAATCAGCTCTGCACTTTTATTGTTGTTGTGCCACTTTCCAAAATACTCGAAAGGAGAAATACCGCTACAAGTATTGGTCCTCGTGCGACCATGAAATGGTTATGAAAGGAAACCATTCGCTTTTCTAGACGTAGTTGTCAGAACACACACACACACACACACACACACACACACACACACACACACACACACACACACACACACACGCACACGCACACACACACGCACACACACACACACACACACACACACCACACACACACACACACACACACACACACACACACATTATACGCTTTAACATGTGTCAAGCCGTCTTCGGAAAGGTCAGTTTTTTTACCTAAACGACAAAAAACGTTTTCGTAGTATATACTTTCTATTGTCTTTTGGCAGCCAAAGCCAGCCATTCTCGTGATCCATATATTCTGACTTCAGATTACGATCGTAATATAGAATTATTTTGTCAAACTGAAGTAATGAATGTGCAGTGGTACGAACAGAAAAATAAATCCATCCTGCGGCTGTTGCGTTTTTTTCTCACGTGTTTATTTTCTCACGCGAAATGTTAAAGTCATAATTCTCATCATAATCTAAAATCTAGATGAGAGCTGACAGATGGAAACAACGTAGTGAAATAATCAGGGTATTGAACAGTGGAAGTGCCTCAGACCGGCTCGCCTACGTTTAGATAGGAGGACCTGTCTTTTTCAAGGGCACCGTGTCATCCTTGGCGTGTTAGTTTTAAAAGGGTTAGTGGTGACGTCAACTCCTGGTGGTGGCGCGTGTCCCTGCTGATAATCGCCGTCTGAAAAGAAAAAAAAAACTATAAAGCAGAGGAGTGCTGCCCTCGCTTCCCTTCAAGTAAGGTGGTAGTGATTCAAAATTGTTCTCGGAGAGAGAAAGAAAAGAAAGAAGAAGAAGAAGGAAAAAACGCAAATTTAGAGCGGTGTGCTGTGTCCGATTTGGCACAACACACCAGAGCGGTGCCAATTTGTAGCGGTGTTCAACCCAGACAGTTTTTGCGTCTTTCCTCTCTTTCCTTTCTTTTTACTTCCTTCCCGTCTGTTTACCGTAACGTTCCACCTACCCCCCCCCCCCCCCCCGCCTTTTCTCCCCATCCCCCCTTTCGTTTGTGTGTGGTGTGCGTGCATGCGTGTGTGTGTGTGTGTGTGTGTGTGTGTGTGTGTGTGTGTGTGTGCGTGTGTGTGTGTGTTTCTCTTCTCGTTGCTTATTTCCTTTGCATTCTTAATTTCTCTTTTCGTCAACCAACATGCCACCAAATTCTTTAGTCAATTCGTCTGAGTGGCCCCGCCACGGTGGTCTAGTGGCTAAGGTATTTGGCTGCTGGCCCGCCGGTCGCGGGATCAAATCACGGCTGTGGCAGCTGCATTTCCGATAGAGGCGGAAACGTTGTACGCCCGTGTACTCAGATTTGGGTGCACGTTAAAGAACCCCAGGTGGTCAAAATTTCCGGAGCCCACCACTACGGCGTCTCTCATAATCAAATAGTGGTTTTGGGACGTTAAACCCCACAAATCAATTCGTCTGAGTGGGCCACCTACAGGGATACTGAAAGCATATTTTTGACAATGACCTTTTTCCCCATTAAACACGCGCTCTTCAGACCCCCTCCGGTATCGCTTACCTTCGACACCATGGTGTTTAAAAGTACACAGCCTGCTTCTCCTCCCGTTTGTTAACTGCTTTCTTGCTATGCGTCCCATTCATAGGTGTGCGGGAACAGGCGTCGCTGCTATCGTCGACAACCTTTTGTGTCAGCCGGACGCGGCGACCGTTTCCCGGCTCCGATGCTTTAAGCTCTTTCGTTTCTTCGCGTCTGACATGGCCACCACTTTTGCAGCACACCGCTCCAAATTTGCGTTTTTTTTCTTTTTTTTCACTCTCCGAGAATAATTTTGAATCACTACCACCTGACTTGAAGGGAAGCGAGGACAGCACTTCTCTGCTTCATAGTTTTTTTTTTGCTTTTGAGATGGCGATTATCAACAGGGACACGTGCCACCACAAGGAGTGGACGTCTTCACTAACCACTATAAAACTAACACGCCAAGGATGACATGGCGCCTTTGAAAAAGATAGGTCCTCTAATGGAAACGTCGGCCAGCCAGTCTGAGGCACTTCCAATGTTTAATACCCTGATTATCCCACTTCGTCATATTCTAGTGACACAAGGAATGACTCATTTTGAGAAGAGACTCAGACAAGAGTCTCCCCATGGTAAACCATTTTCTGAGGCATACCCGTGATAGAAAAAAAGCCTCTAATGAAACATAGTTACTGGTGCTGGCCGTTACTGTTGTTGTCTTCTCACTCTCTCTCTTTCATTTTTTGTGCAGTATGACCAGTTAAGCAAGGATGATTCAACCTGTGAGTATGAACAGAGATAGAGAATAGTTTCACGTGTTGCACTCAGCGTAGCGAAGTCCCGCTTAGCCGCTACACTTGGCGAGTTGCACGTTGACCGGCCATCGAGGTCGACCGAGCAGAATTACCTCACCTACCTTTTGTATCTCATTTCGGGGCCAACCCCCTGACCGGTCACTGTAGAAAAAAAGCGGGGAACGGGGGAGTGCACAATGGCGGGGGCTAGCCCATAACAGGCCTACGTTATCTCACCATTGACTGCGAATTTCGGCAACCCCTTCAGTGCCTCAGCTTGTATCTCATCCTACTCGACAATGCCTTCTCAATCTCTCCAGATCGAGACAATATGAACAGTATATGTGTGTTAATAATTATAATGCGCATTTTCGGCTCCAGAAGAGGCAGGCGGGTGAGGAAAATTGCCACCAAGTTCGGTGCTCACAATATGAGTAAGTAAAAATTTCATTTAGCAAGAAGATAAAATCGGCATACACTTTTTGCTTACACGAATTGTTATGACTTACAGAGAACCGCCTTGACTCAAAAGAGCGATACTCTCGTCCTCAAGACGCAGTATACAGAGAGAAAAATAAAAAGCGGAAGTTCTTACTTTTATTCTTTTCGTACTCAAATTGATAAGCATGAATGCAAAGCCAAAATCACTTTTTCTAATTAAGTTTTTTGGCACTTAACATATAATACCCTTATCTATGTAAATAGCAAAACAGTTTACATAACAAAACACTTGAGACTTTTTTAGGCAATGTATTATGACTTTAGGTTTACCTAACACATAGAAATATGCCAACCTATGCTAACATAATAGGGGGAAAATGATTGACTGTATGAATCTTTTAGCCGTTTTCAGTTGTATTCCGAACGCGATAAGAAAGACCAACTGGTCCTTATACAGCACATTATATGTAAATTGACACTCAAGTCTTTGAGAAGCCTGCGGAATAAAAGTAGCGCTTATATGATTTTTTTGTGGAATATACGAAACAGATTTCTAGTGACTCGGAACGCTAGCAGTAATGAAGATAATTCACGCCTAATGAGTGAAGTATGAAGCTAATACGCGTAAAACATTTCTGCGTGAATTCCACAGCAATCATGACTCTTCAAGCAAATATTACTGCTTACGTATATTTACTTGTAACTAACGAAATGAACTGGATTTGTAATGCAAGTTGTACCTTTTTTTCCCGGGCCCTTGTTTTGCTCTATTCTTTCATTCACGGCCACTTATTGACGGAATGGTGTAAGAGGAAAAACGATTGTGATTAATCTCTTCAAAATACGAAAGAATGAAGCGTGTCGTATCGTTTTTCATTGTTCTCCTGGTTATCACACTAATGCTATGCTTTGATGTAAAAATCTCAAGAATAATTCATTTCGTTGTTTTTTACAAGCTACGATTATTTCCGATCCTTGAGTAAGCACGCAATGTACAAGATCCTTCACTAAGAGTTTTCGCATCTTGCACAGGCCTCCTCTAATTACGAAAAATCTACTTCAACGTTTGCGGTGATCAAACTGCGAAACACCTTATAGTGTGCATAAAAAAATTGGTCATTTCGTTGACATTATTCAGAATGTTAAATAAAGACTAAATAAATTTACAGCTTTATGCCTCAGTTGCATGTGTTTTGGTTCTGTATTGCGTACCATCATTACGATTACTTGTATTATTGCTTTAATGACATTATTAAATATGTATTTATGCCTCCTCTGCCAATTAATTAATTTATTTTTTTATATGAATATACAACCCAAGTACAGAACTATATGTAGCAGGTGTGAATAAGTAATACAGGACAAAAGCAACATGACCAAAATCAACAAAATAAAACTGAAATACATTACAGAAGTATACGCGAGAAAACATCACCTTGCATATTAGAAACAAGAGCTTACATATGTTCAAAGTGGTTAGTAGCGTCGTCAATAAAATCTTTTTATAGCAGTGAACGAATCTTGCCCGGTAGGTAATTCCAGGGCTTTGTATATAAAGTACGTGGAAAAAAATTGAATGTGTCTCCTGCAGTACTACAATGACTGCTGGGACAAAGGAGAGCTTCCAGCCGCGTGGAAGCAATCGGAGGTTATCATGAGACCTAAGCCAAACAAGTCCATAGCTGTTGACAACTTTAGACCCATTTCTTTGACTTCGTGCGTTGGCAAGCTGTTTGAGCAAATGATCCATGACCGGCTCACGTCGCACCTTGAGTACAATGGGGTACTTCCCAAACACTATGTTCGGCTTCCACCAGCTGCTTCCTATGCAGGACATTCTCTTACTCCTCGAGAAAGATCTAGTTGATCACTCGGGCAAGAATAGCATGTCTTTCCTTCTTGCCATTGATGTGAAAAGCGCCCGCGACCATGTTAGCCATAAAGCAATCCTACAAAATGTCGAAGATACCGGTATGGTTCCAAGATTTATTGCTATGTTCGAAGCTTCCTCACCGGTCGTACGGCCACGGTGGGATACAACATACGGAGCGAAAATTTTGATCTGCCGTACAAGGGTACACATCAAGGCTCTGTTGTGTCACCACTCCTTTTTAACGTGGCATTTATTGAGCTCCCCCGGCTTCTCGAAAAAAACACAGGGCCTACGTGACGCCATCTACGCGGACGATATTACGCTTTGGACTCAAGGCAAGAGCGCTGGAGAGCAAGAAAGCTGCCTTCAGGGGGCAGTCAATGTCATAGAGAACTACCTCGGAAGCCGCGGTTTCTATTGTGCACCTGAAAAATCTGAATTACTGGTACTCAAGGCCCGCATGCGAGAAAGACCTCCAACCTGCGAAGCGCCAGACCCATGCATCATTCTTCACAAGGTCCAAATACCGAAGGTCACCTCGCTTCACGTGCTCGGCTTCACCTGCACCACGACGGATCAGGGGCCGCCACGCTTCCCAGACTTCAACGCACAGTCTTCCCGCTCACGCACCTCGTAAGAAGAGTCGCAAACCGATGCAGTGGCCTGAAGGGAAATGATACCCTGAGAGTTGTGCAGGCTCTTCTAACCAGCCGAATCACCATGGAACCCCGTACCTCGCTCTCAAGACATCTGAAGTCGACAAGCTGAATGTGCTCATCCGCAGAGCTACCAAGCTCGCCATATGGCTACCTCCAATAACGTCGACCACAACACTCCTAAGAATGGGTATACGCAACAACTGGCAAGATCTGGCAGAAGCCCAATGGACCAGCCAATTCGAGAGACTTAAGTTCACGTCGACGGGCAGATCGGCTACTGAGCGCTTGGGCTGCAGCGAGAGCTACATCTGCGAGGCAAACCGCAAAGAGAAGATGCCGCCATACATGGGAGAATCATTCAGCATCGCCAAAGTACCACGTAACATGCATCCCGAGTACCATCGAGAAAGATGAATCACTCGAGTCGACACCATCCGCAGAAGACACCAGCTCGATCCAGACCCTCGCTACGTCGACGCGGCCAAATACCCGGGCAAAAATGCCTACGCTTTAAGGGTGGTCGACGCAGAAGGACAAGAGCTGGCATCCGCCACCATCCGGGTGCGGAGCTCCGAGTCTGCCGAAGAAGCAGTGATCGCCCTTGCCACTACGACTGGTAAGGACGCGGTCGTAGATTACACAGATTCCCTATCCGCTGTCCGCAATTACACGCGAGGCCGAATCTCTGCCGAAGCTCTCGAAATTCTGAGAAAGAGCCGAACTCCGCTTCCTTACACCTGCGTGGTATGGGTGCTGGGGCTCGAGGGAAATGAAGCAGCTCACGCCACGGCCCACAGTCACGTCAGCCGGGTCTTCCTCAGCGCTTCGGTTGACCAGTGGTTAGCCAGCGCTGCAGAAGAAGTGGAGACCGTACCACCAACGTACAACGCCATCCTACAACACAATCATCTAGCTCGCAGGGTGTACCCGCCACCTCACCCCAAGCTGACTAAAGAAGAAGCCACAGCATTTCGGAGACTTCAAGCTAACACCTATACACATGGCACCCTACTGCATAGAGTCTACCCAACGCTATACGTCTACAACTGCACGGTATGCGACGTGCCAGACACACTGGCCCACCTACTACTCGAGTGCCCGTGGTGCCACGAAGATGCCAATACCAAGTCCGCAACGACGGCCCGTATCGACCCCCTAGCCGAGAAGTGGGAGGCCATGATTGCTGCACGCGACCTAGACGACCAACGAAGACTTGTCGCCAGGGCCCGGGAGGTGATTGCGGCCAGAGAATTCCTGGAATAAGAGACCCTCCTACCTAGGGTGACCCCAAGTTCACAAGCTCAGGAACACTGCTTCAAAAAAATAAATGTTTATTTCGTCATCATCATCATCATGTTTGTACGAGCAGATAAAGGCTTTGTGTTCAAGTTGTGGGAGCTGCTGGTGAAAGTTTCTTCCGTAAATGCTATGTTGTTACTGCCAAGGATACCAGTGGAGGAGTTGATAATGGTTTTTAATAGTTTTAAAGATTCAATACAGTGACGAGAATGAAATGGTACAATGTTCAATGATTGCAGGGCCTGGAATGGTGTGATAATCTGGTTGTAGTTACGGCATATGAAATGGGTGGTTTTACATTTTACGCTTTTAAGCATATTTAGGTTACCTTGTTTGTGACGGTAACAAACTACATACGTGTATTCTAAAATAGGATGAATCAACGTTTTGTACAGAATTAGTTTGGTATCGCGGGGAGATTTAGCCAAAGTTCAGCGCAAATAACCTAATTTTTTTACATATGTGCACTCCAGGACCAATACGGCCTGTCATTAGTACACTGTCTCTAAACAACGATTGTCGTCTCTCTGGCTTGCACTTCCCTCCTTGAAAAGTTTCCGCTTGCAACTTTGTCGCGAAGGGTGCCACGCCATCCTGATTACAAACATGCACTGCATAATCGAAAGTTTGGAACTTGCCCCAAAGAGCTCTCGATTTCGAACGTAAGCCTATAGGTGAGTGAGCAGTTTCACCTCCAACTTCCTTTACGTCACACACATGCTCTCTTTCCTCGTGACCACATACCTTCGGTGGGTAATAAGTTGATGCACGTCAGCACCAACACAAAGCTGGAGTTCCGTTCTTATCTAACAACACCACAAAGTCGCGCTTATCACGGCTCTAAAGGTTTTCCCGCTACTTGCTATCACTGCTACATATTCTGTGTGCGATACATGCAATGAGAGGTGACATCCGTTGATAGCGCACTTCAGGTATGCAAGGCGACAAGGAAAAGCGGTCGCACGTGCGACTGCACGGCAATGGTGCGATATAAGACTAATATTGATACCCATGGTAAGTGTATCAGGCTTTTACCCTTGTGGCTACTCGCGGTTGACCGTGCTTGTGTCAGCGCACGAAATGAGAAAAAAACTTAGATCAAAAGGAAAAAGACCCTGACTATAATAATTAGCAGAAACTCTATTTGCACTGTGGTGTGCCTCATAATCATATCGGGGTCCAGGCGTCTAAGATTCTCGTCTTTATTTTTACAACGAAATCTGTATATCGCTAGTAGAAATAAAAATTCTTCGGCAGCGGTGTCACGAGCGGTCTCCATTGTCTGTGTTATCAGCTACATTGTTCGCTGCGACGTACCCTAAAACGCGCGCAATTGGCTGCTTTGTGAGTGACGGCGTTCATTCCATCACCACCGTGGCGCCGAGAGCGCGCGTATCAGTCTTTCCCACGGTCTCTCCTGAAACTTTCCATATGGGTATGCCACGGACAACTCTAGACGAGCACCCAAAGTAGAAACGTGAGAGAGCTCGCATTCGCCGGCCGATGATGCAGTCTGGGCGCAAAAAAAAAAGAACCGGGAAGGCAAATTTTTAATTTTATTTTTGGACATATTTCTTCCTTTTGGAGACGTGTAGATTGGATTGCTGACGTAAATGCACGAGCGTGCCATTAGCCGCCTGCGTCTGGCACATTCATTTCGTGACACGCACGAAATGAACGCATATTTACGTAAACTCACCACTAACACACTACGTCAACACCCTATTACTCATTGTTCTGATACAACAGCGGCGAAACGTCTGCTTTCTCACTTATATTGAACGCAGTGACTGCATGGCCCAAAAGGTAGACTATGTATCGAAGCTTACAGCATGCTTTCCAAGCCGCTTTCACCACGTCGCACACCTTAAAACAATCAGCAGTAAAAGAATCAAACGCATATTATCGGCCACAAAGCATCATCTTTTGAAATCAAGGTGCCGGTAGTGTTCTAAAACTAAGTGCCCAAAAGGCATGGCTGCAAGAAGAGCATAAGGCCGAAAAACAGCAGAAAAGAAAACCCCTGCATAAAAGTTCTCAGGGTCGCTTATGTATACTTATCTGTCGATTTGAAGGCGAAAACCATCTTTTTTATCTTCTATGTCGATTCAAAGAACCTCCCACTCCCCTCTCCAAAAGCCTCCTCCCACTAACGTGGTTTTACCATGCCTCCAACAATGCCTCATAAGTGATCTCATATGATGACATCACAGTGTGACATCACATATTTTGCTGATATTGGCCGTCATGATGATGCTATGTGCGACGTCATACCGTCATTATTTTTGACGCCGTCGTTGTGGGCGCCGACGCGGGAAGTTAGTCAAGCGGTGATCGGTAATATAGGAAATCGCAGGGAACTGTGGGATACGACGGCTACCGGTTCGATGCACCAGGCAGGTTACCAGCAGCACGCGCGCATTTTTGTACAGCTCCGTTGAAAAAAGCACCTTTCCGTGCATTGTCAGAGCTTTAAAAGTTGTTTTTTTTTTGTTTCTGCTAACCGTGATTGATTGATTGATTGATTTGTGGGGTCTAACGTCCCAAAGCCACAATTTGATTATGAGAGACGCCGTAGTGGAGGGCTCCGGAAATTTCGACCACCTGGGGTTCTTTAACGTGCACCCAAATCTGAGCACACGGGCCTACAACATTTCCGCCTCCATCGGAAATGCAGCCGCCGCAGCCGAGATTCGAACCCGCGACCTGCGGGTCAGCAGCCGAGTACCTTAGCCACTAGAGCACCGTGGTGGGGCGTTTCTGCTAACCGTGACTGTGACGATGACAAGCTGTGAAAGCCATGAACGGTAAAAAAAACTTTTTTATAGCACTAAAATAATCTGCAATGCTTTTATGCTGCTCGGGGGTACTGTCAGTCTGGCTAGCTGATCAGTCGATACAGAAGATAGTTTTTACTGTATGATACCTTACTGCAGATAAAAAAATCATTATTTTAGAAATTTTAGGGGATGGAGATGACTATATCCCTGTGCTGAGAGTTCATTTCGGGATTGTTGGTTCGGCCGACATTGTCGGTTCATCGGCATGAAGCGCAGCACGTACGGAGCGTGTTGCGATATCTTTTTTTTTAGCCTTCAGCAGGCTATAAGATGCATTTTTTTTTGTCGAAGCCAGATACTTATGTGGAATGCTCATCTTGGTCAAGCTGCGTGGCATGGCGACACATAAACGATACAGTCGGAGATAGAAGGCGCCGAAGAATCAAAACCCTGCGCTTGTTTAACGCACTTCCTTTGTGTGCCGTCCTGGCGCACAGTTTGACCATGCAAGATACACGCAAACAGGCTAGTGCAGCGCTCCATGTAAAGTTACTCTTGAGTGAAACTTTCGCATTTTTTGTCATATCTGTGGGTGCTATGGCCAACCTCCATCTCCTATGGCAGGTAGATTTCGCCCTCGCGTTCCCATACTATCTTTGGTAGGCGCGCCTGCGCGACAATTTATTTCTCAATATTTTATTCGCAGCGAATTCATGCGTAAGATTTTTGTTAGTGTGGAATACACACATACCTGTGATAAAATAGTCTTTGCACACTCTGGCTCCAACGTTCGGTACCCAAAGGCTACCTGCCACTCTGGCTCTCTTCACAACTGTGGCCCACCTCATTTTTTCTTTATTCGTTCCATGAAAATAGATACATGCGTTTGGCTTTCACGCTCAAGTTGGAGCAGCCAAATGCTGATCAACCGACCATAGTTTAGCAGAACGAAAATAAACGGGCGACCGCACGCGCGAACCTCGAATAATCTGAGGCTAACGGCGGAGTGGTTTTGCGTCGTCTACTCTCCTTGAACCGGAAACCGGCAGCAGACAGTTCATCCCACAATGCCTTGCTGCTCTTTTGCTGGTCACCTATTTTCGTGTTTTGAGCGGCATCTGAGACATTCGCATCAATAAACTAGTCACCATTGCGCCATGTCAATATTAGAGCACTAAATACAGGGTGTGTTTTTTCCCCTCTAAATGCATCAACTCGTCTTGCTTTGCACCCACGGCAACGTGAAAAATACGCTGCAGTACGTGCGCAGCCGTTTAATAGGCTGTAAAGCATCATCGCTGTCGTGCTACAACGTTATACGAACGCATGTGTATAGTTCCGCCCGTGCATCTCAGTGTAGACTGCGTAAGCATCCGTCCTTGCCATGCGGCTTGACACCTTGAGACGTTTACGGGTTCTGACGGGGTGTGCTGAAGACATGGTGGTCCAAGAGTATGCGCAGCAAAATAGACGTGCACATCTGCGCACGCTGCTTCAAGGCAGGAGTGTTTTCAAGCGCCGTTGTTTTGTCGGCTTTTCGCGTTGTATACCTAGACCAAGGTTATTTCATGTGACCGTGTATCTTGCCACAGCCACAAAGTGCCCACCGCTCGTTTAAAAAAATCAGTAGCACTAACTAATCAGCAGTATTGCTTGAAACAATTAGCAGTAAAATAATCAAGTGCATATTATTTGCCCCAAAACATCATTGTTTGGAATCAGTATGCCGGAAGTGTTTCGAAACAGGATTCAAAGAAATTGAACATAGGAATATTTCAACGTTGCACCCGTGCAAGGCAGGTTTGCATGTCTATTAGGCTAGGCTGTGCATTCTCAATCATATGGTGATTATGGGACGTTAAACCCCACATATCAATCAATCAGCACCATGCATTCTCTTGGGCACGCTTCGTAAGACCCCGTAACCGGTGGAGGGGGTCACTGCGCAAATCAAAGCCGACTGCTGGCTCGCTGTACACAGGGGTGGACGGCACTGTATAATTTTGATTTTTCAGTTGATGAGCGCTTTTAAGATGCGATCATGCTGGCAGCTCCTTCTGAGCCGTGTGCAGACTTCTTGCTTGTGTAAATTTCTAAAATCAGTAATGGAACGATCCTGAACATCACAACATGCGGAACTAAGCTGGTCATTTCGCTAAGTCAGGTGGTTTGCTCAACGGCCTCGAGTAATGAAAGCGAACTCCAAAGTAATACGAAGACGACAAGACAGCAGTAGGCATCTTTTTGCTTTGAAGTCAGTAGATTTTGGTCAGGTAAGCATGTTCTCTCAAAGCGACATACTTGCTATCCTATATATTATCTTCGCTTCGAGATAGGTAATAGTGCACTTCAAGTTGTAAAAGAGTATGTGTACTTAGGGCAGGTAATAGCCGTGGAGCCGAGCCACGAGATTGAAGTAACTAAAAGAATAAAAATAGGGTGGAGCCCATTTGGCAAGCACTCTCAAATTATGATAGGTAGATTGCCACTATCCGTCAAGAGGAAGGTATATAACAGCTGTATCTGGCCGGTACTTAGCTACGGAGCAGAAACCTGGAGACTAACAAAGAGGTTTCAGCTTAAATGGAAGACGACGCAGTGAGCAATTGAAAGAAAAATGGTAGGTGTAACCTAAAAAGACAAGAAGAGAGCAGAGTGGATTATGGAACAAACGGGGGTTAAGGATATCATAGTCGAAATCAAGAAGAGGACATAGACATGGGCCGGGCATGTAGCGCGTAGACAGGATAACCGCTGGTCATTAAGGGTAACTGACTGGATTCCCAGAGAAGGCAAGCGGGTTAGGGGGAGACAGAAGGTTTGGTGGGCAGATGGGATTAAGAAGCTTGCGGGTATAAATTAGAAGCAGCAAGCACAGGACCGAGTTAACTGGCGGAACATGGGAGAGGCCTTTGTGCTGCAGTGGACGTAGTCAGGCTGATGATAATGATGATTGTTATCTTCATAGAACGGCAAGTGTTCATTGCGAAGCAGACGTTTAGTGGAGTTTTGTGGCGCAAGCGCCACGCGTGGCCAAAAAGCACAGGTGTGCATTGAATTAAAGATGGCAATGCTATCTACAAGTGAGCGATCAGAAAATAGCACGAAAGACTCCTCTATGCCATTGAGGCCCAAGCCTGGAAAGCAGCGGCTGAGAGTAGCTACCACTGCAGCAACCTCTGATGACGCGTCGAGCTGCGAATTTCCTTGACATGTGACATGAAAGCTACAAATTTCTTTCAAAAACACAGACAATGACTCATATTTAAAATGCCGTTCTTTGGCTATGAACAACTGAGGAGGCAGTGATACTTGTTCATTGTAAGCTAATGAAAAGTGCTTTTATTAATAGTCTAATTCACTGCATTGGATGACAATGTGAATCACAGTGAGGGATTTACCACATTTATCACACAAAGCTGGACCGCTGCTGGAAAAGGGTATGAGTGTGTACTTTATTTATGTCCTGTTCTTAACCTTGTGAGTTTTATTTTGTGTGGCATGACTTGATACAATTGGGCAATTGCCAAGAAGTAGCTTGATAAGGTGTGGTTTATTTTTTTATGTGCCTCTACCAAGTGCTCTGCTAATAAGCTCTCAGCTCTCGTTTAAGGATAGGTTTGAAGTCAAGTGCTGGGTCAGGAATGGACGTTTTGGCTGCGTTGTCGAGGAAAGACATGGCAAGGTGATCCATCGTCACGTTACCTTCGACCTCGTGGTTCCTTGACACCCCGTACACTATGACATGCAGTTTGAAAGGGTAGACGGCGCCGGTAGTGCACCAATCTTTCATGAGGGGAGTGGGGCAAATGGGATATATATATATAAGGGAAAGAATCAAGGACTTATTTTCTAGTGTTTTGACACAATGTTATTGAAATCTAACAGACAATAATGCCAAGGAAAGTATAGGGGAGGTAATCAAGGTTAAGGTTATTAGACCAAATTGTAAGGTATATGTGAAGAAAAAAAAGTGGGTGAAAAGATAACTTGCCGTGAGCGGGAACTGGTATATATATATATATATATATATATATATATATATATATATATATATATATATATATATATATATATATATATATATATATATATATATATATATATATATATATATATATATATATATATATATATAAGGAAAAAAGGTCTATACCTAAGGGCTCGATTTTCCGTGTTTTGACACAATAATAATGAGATCTAACAGACCATAATGCCAAGGAATGTATAGGGGAAGGTATTAGAATGAATGTAATGTAAATAAGATGAAGGAAAAGTGGGGTGAAAAGATAACCTACCGTAAGCAGAAATATATATATATATATATATATATATATATATATATATATATATATATATATATATATATATATATATATATATATATATATATATATATATATATATATATATTGCGACAGCTCGACCATCGCAGAAGACGCGTGCCACAATTCGCGTTCGTAAAAGCCGCCATACAACTATAGCAAGAAAGCCGCGCCATGAAACGCCGTCCTGCACGCGCCACGATGCTACGCCGCGGGACCGGGGCACGAGACTGGAGGGGCAGAGGAAGAGACCGACGAAGTTATAGCCAGCGAGCAAGAGACATTTTTGGCTGACCATTTTTAGTTTTGAGTTTACGGGCACAAGTTTGCCCTAAATAAAAAGTTTATATAGTACCAGGTGCTATATTTATTCGTAACAATCTGGTAGACGTGCTGGGTATGATTCCAAGCCCACCACAGGCAAGGGAGAGAAGCCCAGATCCCAGAAGATTTGAGCCAGCAGAATTGACACCTGTGCACCAACGCACGAGTCGCCAAATACGTGGTGAGCAGCCCGAGTTTGGCCCCCTAATTGACCCATCAAGACCTGTTGAGACCTCAAGCACAAGCGTCACTGCAATGGCCACCCAGTCGATGCCATCTCCATCTCACCTCATTGTGGATTCGTCACGTACACCAGAGGTCTTCCACGGTGAGACCTTTGAAGACGCCGAGGACTGGCTTGAAGGCTTCGAGCGCGTTGCACGTTTGAATGGTTGGGACGAAGCCCGAAAACTTCGTTACGTTTACGTCGCCCTGCAAGATTCGGCACGTACGTGGTTTGGGAACCACGAAGCGTCCTTGCTGTCGTGGGACGACTTCCGACGAGAGCTAATCGCAACCTATCCGAACACGGACCACAAAGAGAAGGCAGAGGCTGCTCTTCAAGTGAGGAACCAACAGAATAACGAGAGCGTGGCCATGTACATAGAAGACATGTCGCGGCTCTTCCGCCGAGCCGACCAAAACATGGCCGAGGAGAAGAAGTTGCTGCACCTAATGCGCGGAGTAAAACAAGACATTTTTGCAGGCCTGGTGCGTAATTTACCGCGAACTGTGGCGGAGTTCCGGTCCGAGGCAACGACCATGGAAAGTACACTACAACAACGTGCACGACTGTACAACAGAGACTTCAGCGTCTCTTCAGTGAGGGCGGAGTCAATAACCCTCCCCACCAACGTTGACGCCCTCCGGGAAATGGTGAGGGCTATTGTTAAGGAGGAGCTCCTGAAACTGCAACTCCCCCAAAGTCCTCCAGCGATGCCCTCAATCACGGACGTTGTACGTGAAGAAGTGTGGCAAGCAATTATTCAACCGCAGCCTCAGGTGCCACACCACACGCAACCGGAACCTCAGCCACAGCTGTCGTACGCGCAAGTCGTACGGCAAGACATGAGACGCCCGAGCTTTGCACAAGCTCCCGTTATGCCGCCGACCTTTCCTCGCAGTACGCCACCACCGATGCCAGAAGCGAGACCCCGCAAAAGTGATGTATGGCGCACGGCAGACCGGCGGCCCCTCTGCTACCGCTGTGGGGAGGCAGGTCATCTTTATCGGACATGCCACCCCCGTCGGGTCGGGCTACGTGGCTTCCCAGTGAATGCACCCTGCCCTCGTAACGGTGAGCGCCCTTACGAAATCGAAGAATATTTATCTTCGCGCTATGCCTATCCAAACACTCAGCGACATGAATCGCGGTCGATTGCACTAATGCGCAATAGGTCGCCGAGTCCACAACCATCATCTACTTTCCCGAGGCGTCGTTCACCAAGCCCGCGACGGGAAAACTAGAACCAGTGACCTGTGGAGGCAGGGCCACTGATTTTCGGAAAACTGAAAACCCTCCATCGCTAACCGGATCAGACGACGACACTGACACAATGACGGACAAGCGCAGTAATGGTGACGTGACATCCGAGCTGCAAGTCAGAATCGACGACGTCGAAACCATAGCGTTAATAGACACAGGTGCAGACTACTAAGTAATAAGTAGCATGCTCGCAAAGAAGCTGAAGAAAGGGCTCACTCATTGAACCGGACCACAGATACGCACCGCCGGAGGGCATTTAGTCAGCCCTGTAGGATTGTGCACAGCGAGAGTGGGAATAAGAGGCCATGTGTACGTCTGCAGTTTTATTGTTCTCCCCGAATGTTCCCGTGAGGCAATTCTGGGCATGGACTTCCTGCAAGCAAACAGTGCCATCATCGACTTGCAGAAATCCCAAGTTTCTTTCTCTACAGAGAACGCTGTTGCCGTGTGTCATGCGGAGCAACCAATTGTTTCGTCTCTTCGTATTGTGGATGAAGGTGTGACAGTGCCGCCACGTAGCAGCGTGACAGTTTCTGTGAAAAGCGACGTTTTTCGTGAATATGCCGGACTAGCTGATGGAAATATCGAACTGCTACTCACAAAGGGGATACGCGTGGCGAGAGGTCTAGTGAACCTGCGGAACGGATATACTGATGTGCTATTGACTAACTTTACCAACGAGGTACAGCATGTGGCGAAGGGAGCAGCCATAGCATCACTTCATGACTACGTACAAATCTCAGGTGTTTGCACCATAGAAAAAGTGCCCACAACGCCCTCAACAGTGGACAGTGTCCTCGAGAAAATAGATATTGACCAAGAGCTTCCATCTCTGTAGAAAGACCAGATTGTGGAGTTGATCAAGGAATTCGCAGTGTTTTTCCTCTTCATCGAAAGTCGGACGTACGCCTGTAGCGCAAAGCACCGCATTGTAATCGAAGGGCATGTTAGGCCAGTATGTCAGCATCCATGCCGAGTAGCTCCGAAAGAAAGGGAGGCGATAAAGAAGCAAGTACAGGAGATGCTCGACGACGATGTCATACAGCCCTCCAAAAGCCCATGGGCATCGCTGGTAGTACTGGTGAAGAAGAAGGACAACACCATGCGGTTTTGTGTTGATTACAGAAAACTCAACCTCGTCACGAAGCGAGACGTGTACCCACTCCCAAGAGTCGACGATACGTTGGATAAACTGCGCAATGCTCACTTTTTTTCATCGTTGGATCTAAAGAGCGGGTACTGGCAAATAGAAGTCGACGAACGAGATCGTGAAAAGACGGCGTTTGTGACACCCGACGGACTCTACGAGTTCAAAGTACTCCCATTTGGTTTGTGTTCTGCTCTCACTACCTTCCAGAGGACGATGGACACTGTGCTCTCCAGCCTCAAATGGCAGTCATGTCTTGTCTATCTTGACGACGTAGTAATCTTTTCCACTACGTTCGAGCAGCACGTACGGATATTGTGAACGGTACTGGACGCTATTCGTATGGCTGCACTTACGATAAAACCTGAAAAGTGCCACTTTGGATTCCGGGAGCTTCGGTTCCTCGGGCACATTGTCAGTTCTCATGGTGTCCGCCCAGATCCGGATAAGACCACTGCGGTTGAAAATTTCCCAAGGCCAAGAGACAAAAAAGCTGTGCGACGTTTCCTGGAGCTTTGTGCCTACTATAGGCGCTTCCTTAAAAACTTCTCCAAGATTGCGGAACCACTGACACGGCTTACGAAGGAAGGTGTGCCATTCATCTGGCACCAAGAGCAAGAAGACACCTTCTCTGAGTTACGACGGCGTTTGCAATCACCTCCCATACTCGCTCATTTTGACGAAGATGCCAAAACAGACATTCATACGGACGCCAGCAACATTGGCCTCGGTGCAATTCTTGTTCAATGGCAGAACGGGGAAGAAAACGTTATTGCTTATGCAAGCCGCACTCTATCGAAAGCTGAGTATAATTATTCAGCTACGGAAAAGGAATGTCTCGCAGTTATATGGGCCATCAGTAAGTTGCGTCCATATTTATACGGTAGACCATTCCGCGCCATCAGTGACCATCATTCATTGTGCTGGCTTGCGAACCTCAAGGATCCTTCCGGAAGACTTGCTAGATGGAGCCTGCGTCTACAAGAATATGACATCACCGTAGTCTACAAGTCTGGCCACAAGCACAATGATGCGGATTGCTTGTCAAGAGAGTCCAGATCTCGTCTCCTGAGCATGAGCAAGACTCCGCATTTCTTGGAGCTGTGAATGTGTCGGAGATGGCTCATGATCAGCGAATGGACTCAGAATTACTTCTGATCATTCAATACTTAGAGGGACAGCAAGTCGAAGTACCGCGAGTTTTCGTCCGTAGACTACGTTCCTACGTCCTCCGCAACAACGTTCTCTAAAAGAGAAACTTTCAACACACCGGTGAAACGTTCCTACTGCTGATACCATCATCACTGCGAGCGGAAATTTTAGAAGCGTGTCATGATGATCCATCAGCAGGCCACTTGCGCATTAGTAGGACTTTGGCAAGAATCCGCCAGAGATATTACTGGCCAAAATTGATGGACTCAGTACAGCATTACGTAAGATCATGTCGAGAATGCTAAAGACGCAAAGTACCACCCCTAAAACCAGCAGGTCTTTTGAAACCGATAGAGCCACCGAAAGTCCCGTTTGAGCAGGTCGGAATGGATTTGCTAGGACCATTTCCTATGTCATCGTTTGGGAAGCGCTGGATAGTTGTAGCAACCGACTACATGACCCGGTATGCCGAGACGTCAGCTCTTACAAAAAGAACGGCAAATGAAGTGGCTCAGTTTTTTGTGACCCAGATAGTGCTGCGACATGGTGCACCTAAAGTCCTTATAACTGACAAAGGAACTGCGTTCACTGCAAGGCTAGTACAGTCTGTCATGAAACTAACGCACACCGACCACAGAAGAACTACCGCATACCATCCGCAAACTAACGGGTTAACTGAAAGTCTAAACAGGACGCTTGCCGACATGATCGCCATGTATGTGGACGTCGAGCATCGTACTTGGGACACCATATTACCGTATGCTATCCCGGCTGCGGCGGCTGCATTTCCGATGGAGGCGGAAATGTTGTAGGCCCGTGTGCTCAGATTTGGGTGCATGTTAAAGAACCCCAGGTGGTCGAAATTTCCGGAGCCCTCCACTACGGCGTCTCTCATAATCATATGTTGGTTTTGGGACGTTAAACCCCACATATCTATCTATCTATATTACCGTATGCTACATTTGCATACAATACCGCAGTACAAGAGACAACCCACTTCACGCTATTTCAACTTGTTTATGGTCGGACAGTAATAACGACATTAGACGCGATGCTGCCTGTCAACAGCACGAATGAAGAGGACCCTGACATAAGCGAATATGTAGAAAGGGCAGAAGAGGCGCGACAACTAGCATGGAACCGCATCATTCAACAGCAGGACGTCGACGCGCACCGTTACAATCTAAGACGAAGGGACGTTCAGTACTCCCCTGGAGACCAAGTGTGGGTCTGGACTCCTGTACGTGCACGTGGCCTATCAGAAAAGCTTATGCAGCGCTATTTTGGCCCTTACAAAGTTCTTCGTCAGCTAGGCTCATTAAACTACGAAGTGATCCCTAAAGGTCAAGTATGCACAACACGACGCAGGAATCTCCCGGAAGTTGTACATGTAGTACGGATGAAACCGTACTACGACAGGAACTGAACAAGTGAACTGGCTCACGTCGATCACTTCAGATCACTTCAGCCGGTTCTACGCATCGGGGCGATGCGTGCTAGGAGGGGGACTAATGCCACAGCTCGACCATCGCAGAAGACGCGTGCCACAATTCGCGTTCGTAAAAGCCGCCATACAACTGTAGCAAGAAAGCCTCGCCATGGAACGCCGTCCTGCACGCGCCACGATGCTACGCCGCGGGACCGGCACGAGACAGGAGGGGCAGAGGAAGAGACCGACGAAGTTATAGCCAGCGAGCAAGAGACATTTTTCGCTGACCATTTTTAGTTTTGAGTTTACAGGCACAAGTTCGCCCTAAATAAAGAGTTTATATAGTACCAGGTGCTATATTTATTCGTAACAACATATATATATATATATATATCCTTGTTGACAACGCTCCCGTTGTGCCATATCTCATACCTATATATATATATATATATATATATATATATATGATATTTATGTCATTTGTTATCAAGTGTAGCCGGTCAATTTTCGACTATCTCCGATCGCGCTGAAAAAAAAAAAACGTGTAGGCACACGTGAAAAGGGCACTTCAGATTTTGGGCGCCGAAATGAAACTGTATCATGCCAATTAATTTATATAATATTAGAGAATAGAGTAATTATCATGAAACATTTTCCATTATTTTTAAGGTGCTACTTTTTATTGACTGCAATGATTTTTTCATTTTTTTTTGTTTGGCGAAAAATTGCAATATGCTGCATTTTTCGAGTTTTTTTATAGAAAGCAGAAAGTTTTTCTACACTACTATATTACATTCTCTTCTTTATAAGTTTTCATGTTATATGATTAAAATACATTGGAAGCAAATGAAACAAAAATCTTGCCGAAATATTGTGGCAAAGTTGGAAGAAGAGTGGCCCAATAGTGCAGCTTTATTTTCGCAATGTAGCAGTCTAAGAAAAAATATGGCGTATGTTTTTTTGCATAGCACTGTTTTTTCGTAAAATAAACACAAGTTTTCAGATGAGTAGTTTTTGTTTTAAGGAAGTAAACAATTTTCCAGCTGAACAACCACAAGGTTGTAGGAAGTCTGCCTTTGCCCCACCTTCACTGCATAGCAATTCAGCACGAAGTTCCAGCGGGAGCTTTTCGGCAGTGTATAATGCATGTCACAGAACTCCTTGTCACTTGTTTCCGTAATACTGCTGTATATAACGTCGAAATGGGGCAGTGGTGCTTTTTTTTTTTATGGAACCATATCTTCCCCTTTGGACCATCAAAGGGCAGGTTATATTGCACCGATTCTTTGTCCCAAGCTGCAAAATTATACTGCAGTTCATGGCCTGCATTACATTGTTGATGTGTTGTGTTTGGCTTCTGATAATTAATACACATGGTCTTAATAATAATTAACGACATAACTAAAGTAAATTTCATCTAAGCAGTCTTTAGGATGTTTTAAGCATAGGTCAATTCGACACTTTGGGTGCCAGGAACTGTCTTCAGCCTGCCTGTTAGTGCCTAAAATGTATTACCTCTCAACTTTCCGCATGAATGTTGATGGCGGCCTCTCTAACTGTATGTATTTGTATCATTCAATGAAATATTTCAATGACTAAAAACAGTTGACAAATAATTGAATTTCAACTTGCCAAAAGGGTTCATTTAGCACGTTGGTGATTTGAAGCCGTCATGACTTCTTCAATGCGAAGCAATTCTCAGGCTACCAAAGGCACTTTGAGCGTTTCCATGTCTGGCCATGATAATCTTTCCTTCAGTCATGTGTGCCACATACCCGTATACCACGGACTGCTGTATGCGAGTATGCGCCTAGACGTTTTTATCTATCCAGGAGTGGTAGCCACAGACGTCGGTAATTTAAACGCAGGAGCATTAAAAAAATCTCCCTCGGCAGCATTGATCCGACGACTGCAAATAATAAAAATCAGGATCCCTAGAAGAATAGAACCAACGAATCTTGTGTGGCAGTCATGCATTCCACCGCAAAACTACGCATGGTCATGAATCTGCTTTGAAAAATGTACTCTGCAGACATGAAGTCGGCGCTAAGCGATTATGGTCACAATGCTTGCTATCTAAATTTAAACAAGAAGATAAACATTGCATATGTACTCTTAATGTCTGGACACACGTCGTGTCGCGTTAACTTCAATTGTGGCTTCTGTGTAAGCTCCGCCTGTATAGAAGCCTCAGAAACATAATATATGCACTAATATGACTCAGCAAGCTATACTGAAGCGTTGCTTGGCAACGGAGCAATGCGCTAACGAATGATATTCCTATTATCGCACTGTAGCACTCTCTTTGTTTCCATAAAAATTATTTGCGTGCCCTAACGTGAGTAGTGACGTTGCGTCAGGTCATAAATTTTCCTGTAAACGTCAGTGCAGTCGACCACTACTACATTCTGTTTACAAAAATAGGTTGATGTACCACGTAACGTCCATCTGAAAGAAAACAAAAAAATGCGGCATCAGCAGGTACTCGCTGACAGCTACACATGAAACAGATTTTCACAATTGATGGAACATGCCAAAATTTAACGGGAAACTGTTGCATAATAACGTTCCCTAAGATTTCATTGACGTATTTCCCTCACGGAAACTACGTCGAAAATTGTACTCAATTTCATGTCAAAGAAAAAGTTCTGCCACGCGCATCGAACTGACGACTTCTCAGTTAGCTGCCACATGGGCCGAGCACGCTATCCACTGCGCAACGCCTACAGATTCTATGCGCTATACAGACACGCCTTACGTATCTCACACATTTCTCTTAGAGTGCTCTTCGTCAGTAGTGTAGTGTCACCCTCTTGGAGTGGTAAAGTGATTCATCATTGCTGTGGCCTTCGCGAATTGTATACGTGCAACGCGTACTGCTACGCGTTTGTTTCATTAGTCGCGTTTTCAATACAAGTGCGATTTTTTGAAGTGGTGGCCTTCAAATCAAATAAAAAGATCTTTCTTTGTTGCAAAATAAATAAACGCATTGGGGTAGTATGTACAAAAGGAGGTCCCATAGCACAAGGCTGAACGGGCACCTCCTGTCAGAAGTATAAATATTCAAAAGTACAACAAAATGGCAACTGAAAGTGGCAATTAATTTCGATAGGAATAAAAACAACGCAAACATGCAACATAACGTCGAGTAAAAATGGCGACACAACAACTTTCAGTAATTATACATAACTATGAAAAAAACTCAAACACATAAAAAATGGCTGTAGGATCTTGAACAAAAGTGACTTTAAATAATGATACATAGCTAAACAGAAAACTCAAATTTACATGAGTAATAAATATAAAAAGAACTCGTAAGGTAATAGCACTGCCATTATAGAAATACAGATTAGTTATGATTGCAAAATGAGACGATTAAGCTCTTTTTCAAAAGTGTTGAATGGCAATTGTTTAGTGGATAGCGGTATTGAGTTCCAAAATCGAATAGCAGCAAATGTGGTAGTATGTTTACCGTAGTTAGTGCATGTATGTGGAAGTAAAATGTTGTTGTTTGAGGCAAACCTGGTTGGATTAGAGTTTACCAATTGAAACTTCTGCAAGACATTAGCTGTTATAGAACCGTTTAGACACTTGAATGCACGAATACTGAGTTTGAATTTGAATAAATTACACACTGTTAGTACACTATGTTGCTGAAAAAGTGGGGACGCGCAGGTGATCGCTGTACTGAATGTTATAATGCGAATGGATCGGTTTTGAAGACGTTGAAGTGGGAGGATATGAGATGAGTAAGTGTTCGCCCGTGACGTGATGCAGAACGTAATATGACTGTGGATGAAGGCGTAGTATAGTTACAGCAGTCTGCAAGTTGAAGAAAGGTCGTGCTTTAATTAATGTTCTGATACCAAGAGCTATCCTCTGTCTTATAAGTGAAATGTGATGATGGTACTTTAGATGAGCATCTATGACTACTCCCAAGAATGTGCACTTAGTGGTACAGAGTTGACTGTGGCCATTAATAGTAATAGCGGGTGTAGGTGAAAGAGCGTTATGACTAGAATGGAAGACAATGAATTGTGTTTTATTGGTGGTAATGGTTAAAGAATTAGCTGTGCGCCAGTTCTGAATGTTATAGAAGTAAGAGGACAGTTTATTAGTTCGCGCATCGATAGACCTGTCTTTAGTAAGTATAGTTGTATCATCTGCGTACAAAAAAGAATGACTATGGGTTAAAATGGAAGTTAGGTCAATATTATAGATTAAGATTCACAGTAGGCCCAGTGCGGAACCTTGCGGAACACCTTTGTCTATAGATTGAAAAAGAGAGAGGATGTTAGAAACAGAAACAGCATGTTGTCTATTAGATAAGGAGCTATTTATCAGCTCCTTCGCACTACTTACGATACTTATTGAGTTAAGTTTAGATAAAAGTATGTTATGAACGATAGAGTCAAACGCCTTAGAGTGATCAATCAACAGAGCTCTGGCAAAACAACCAGGATCAAGCGCGTGTTTAATATGATCGGTGAATGAGAGTACTGCGAAATATGATAAATAGCCTGCAAGAAAACCAAATTGTTGAGTGGATAGAATACGAAACTTAGATATTTAGATAATCGTGTTTCAATACACTTCTCTTGATTTTTCTGTGCGATGAAAGAATAGCAATAGGTTGGTAAAGACCAGTAGACGTTCTATCGCCTTTTTAGAGACTGGGATTATCTTAGCCCTTTTAAGCTGCGATAGGAAGATGCCTGATTTAAACATAAGGTTAATAATATAGGCTAAAGGAGATGAGATCACGTGAGAGATGCATTTCAGTTGAATAGGCTAAATGTTATCGAGACCAGCACTTCTTGTTTTCATCTGAAAACTTATTTTCACCACTTCATCTAGGCCCATCGAAAAGAAGTAAAATGACTGAGAGCATTCCATGATTGTTGGCTGGTAATCATGAGGCACGAGGGAAGTGTGAGCACATAAGTACTTGTTGAAGGCGTTCGAAGTGTCGTCTGCATTTCTAGCACGCTCTCTGATGACTGTAATTCAGTTACACCTGGCTCATATAATGATCTGTTTAAACATGAATTATTGTTTTACATCGATCTTTGCTGCTGTTACCAGCAATGTGTATCCTGTTCATATCATAAATTCTTTATGCTTATGCAAGGACTTTGTTAATAAGTAGATGGCAGTACATTTCATATCGCGATCGCATGGCAGCATTGAAAGACTGTTTCTTTAACTTATTGTATAAATTGTCTTTTCTTCACAAACTTTTCATTAAGCCAGCTGTGAGCCATGGGCTGTGTGGGGCCAGAATGTTCTTCCAACATTTGACGAAGCCGGTAGAATCGTCTAAACACTTTTTGACGGCAGGTGAAAAAAAACTAAACGCAACTTTAGGATCATTCAGTAGTCCTAAGAATACTATTATATGGCTTCAACACGCCTAACGGAGTTTATTTCATCAAATACAAGTTTTTGAAATGAGCTTATCTTATTTTTTGTGACACATTCAAATCGGCAGAAAACAGAGTAATGGTCAGTGAAGTTGGCTTCAAGTACGCCGCAATCGTTTGATGGAATAAAATTTGTTTAAATGTGATCAATTAGAGAACCGGACGCACCAAGTACATATCTAGGAACCGAGATGAGAGATTCACAGCCAAATTCTAGAAAGCACGCAGTGTAATCAGAGTACGCTGAGCTGCTGACGTCGAGATTATTAATGTCTATGTCACCTAGGATGACAACATTCTTATTTTCAAATGATAACTTGTTGAGAATAGCTGAAAGTGATGAACAGAAATCGGGAACAGATGATTATGGTGATCTATATATGCAGCCTATGATTTTCTTATTGCCATTTGATGGTAAATATGGGTTACCAATTTCAATCCACACAGACTCGGTATTCTCAACAGAAAGGCTGAGATTATATCTTTCCTTATATGGTATTTATACTTTTAGAAATATAGGTGCACCGCCAAAACTACTCGACAATCAATGACAATACTCTGGAACTCATGATGGGAAGCAGAACATATTTTGTCATGAGGTGACAGACATATTTCAGTGAGGCAAATGAAATGAAAGTTCAAGTTATATGACGACAAAAATTCATGCATGCTACCGAATTTTTTCAAGACTGCGTGGATCAAAGTGAACAACAGGCAAATATCGATCGCAGCGAAACTGCTGAAGCCCATTTGCGGCGAAATACATTGTGAAGAACCGGTACCTGTTGGGAAATTAAGCTATAAAAGAAGCTCAGCAGGTGTGCTGAAAAACAGACAGGTCTACTTCAGAAGAAATGTGGAAAACGCGGCTTTCACTCAACTTTCTAGCGTTAACTTGGCAATTGTCAGTCCAGAGATGCTACCACTGTTTTTCTTTCTCCAGCAACAGAGCCTTTGCCGAAAGCCGCTTGTTTTCAGGGGTTAGGCGGTCATTTACAAACACAGCATTTAAAGAGCGCCAGAAAAGCCAAGGTCACGGCAGGTAAGTCGAGCCTCCCTCGCTTTGGTTACAAATTCTTGCTTTTTTGCCCGTGAGCAAAATCTGGCGACAATGTTTTTGGTAGACGCAGCCTTTGTGGTAGGCCCGTCCTTTGGTGTGCACATGAAGGCTGCCTAAAGCGTTGGTCTCACTCATATCGTACACTCAAGAAAAAAAAAGCCCTGCGACATGTGCCTGCCTCACGTGGATGTAGTAGCTCGTTCTTTGCTACGCGCGCCCCGAGAAACATAGCGGCCAGGCTACAGGGATGACACGACATGCTCAGCCTTTTTATTTTGAATACCACAAAGTTCAATCACACTTTAACAGGCCGTGGGATGGCGCCCTTAGCACGATTTCTGCGTCCAATAGGCGACGTTCATCTTGCTATCACCCCTTTTTCTCTGATTATGCTTTGGTCGTTAATACCTACACATACCACAATGATTTGCTTAATAAATTGATCGTCAATGTGAGTCGTAGGGATGTAGATTTACCCATCAAGATCAGTGCAAAGAAAGAAAAGGAACACGAGAACAGAAGGATGTGCACAGCATTTCCTTGTAGGTGGAGCAAGCGTCAACGAGCGTTAATCCACGTTGAACGACGCTACAGGTGTCGAACACCAAAACATACGTTGGGGAAACCCTCTTTCATCAATATGCAGCAAACATTCGATTACCTCCGTAAAGACGCGTTTTACTTTCGTGCTATACTGATACCTATTACGGAGGGATCAACTCTGTTTTTTTTGTGGGGCGAAGCTCTTTAAAGCGTGGTTTGGTCGTCACCTGTATGTATGCATGTATGTAATAACTGCCTAACAGCATATCCATGCAGTGAATGATGATGAGTGGGACAAAGCTCTGAAGAGTTTGATCGGCGAACCGTGAATCAACCTTTGTCTGTCTGTCTGTCTGTCTGTCTGTCTGTCTGTCTGTCTGTCTGTCTGTCTGTCTGTCTGTCTGTCTGTCTCTCTGTCTGTCTGTCTGTCTGTCTGTCTGTCTGTCTGTCTGTCTGTCTGTCTGTCTGTCTGTCTGTCTGTCTGTCCGTCCGTCTGTCCATCCGTCCGTCCGTCCGTCGGTCCGTCTGTCTGACGCACGGACAGACACATGGATGGACGCATGGACGGACGCACGGGCGGACACACGTATTGCAAACATTTCTTAGATGACCTCTAGGCACCTGCATAAATACGCCAATACAAGCGGTGTAAACAAAGTTTTCAGTTGAAGTTAAAAAAATGACAATTACAACGTTGAAATTTCTCGTTGATTCTTTCCTTAATGGTCGTTCACTGTATATGATAGGTCTAAACATTCTGGGTCATGCACGGAGCATCGAATTTGGGTGCACGCTTAAGAACCCCAGGTGGTTAAAATTTCTTGAGTCCTCCACTGCGGCGTCTCTCATAGTCCCATGGCGGTTTTGAGACGTTAAGGCCCCACATATCACATATCATGCAGCATCAGCTCGTTACGCGAGGCAACATGATCTATTGCGTAATCACCATTTCTGCACGACCACATAAAAAATAAGAGAATACGCTATTTTCAATGTGGCATATTGCTTGCTATTGGTTCTTCGGTATATAAAAATTTCTGTGTTCCACAAGATCACCTACTTGTTACATGACGTAAAGAATCTGTGAAATTTCGTGGTGTTGATAACAGTGCATGCACAATAAACAGCGCATTCACGTGCTGAACCATACTGCACGTTTTAGAATGCCTGGGGAGCGCCTTCTTCTCTAAACGTAATTGAAATAGGCTAGCCGCCGATCACATTAGCAGCGACTACATATAATAGCTGGGGAGGTGAATTTATATGAATATAATAAAGAATATTTTCGCTTGCAGCGAAACGGCGTTTAGCAGTTTGTGCGCATATACATTTCTGTGAGCTCATCCTTGCTGAGAAAGAGAGGAAGAGAGAAAAATCAGCAGCGCTGTACGTGTGTGCTTCTTTTCTCTGCAAGTTGTATTGTGATCTCTAAAAGATAATTCAAGTTGAATAAAAAGCAACTAGCCTGACCAATAATTAAGCCCCCATAGTGCTAAAAGAAAAAAAAAACTATGGCCATTCACCATCTCTCTGGTCCGAGGAATCAAGTTGCGGGGCAAGCTTAAAGGCCGAGCTTCCCAGTGTGCTCGAGTTGATTGTTTTATTTGTCGACACTTTCCAAGCTACCAACATTGCTCCAAGTTACCATAAGCAAGACTGATCAGGTTTATTGGAGACTAAAGTGGAAACCTTTTTTTTTGGCTCTTCCAGTACAGCAAAACTAAAATATTAAAGAACATTCGTCACACTCATCGGCTCACGTACTGCACCTTCGACAGAGTAGCGGTGATGCTATTCTTTTCAATGAAAAAATATTGTTTTCCTGAAGCAGCAAATGTTTTCACCAGTTCATAAAATGTTTGCTTTCTTTCCATCCGTAGCTGCATCGGCCAGTTAAGTAGAATGAAAGCAAGAACAAGTGATGTAATGCTATAGGGCCCCTGTTCAGCGCTAGCCTACTCTATAATGCTATACAGCCCAAGGCGAGAAGGCGTCCCTTAGGCGGCCTACACTGCAAAAGAGCCTATAAGAAAAATAATCGCAGCAGAAATGTTGGAAAATTTTCACTATGTTGTGAAGTTTGCTCGTAACAATATAATTGAGTGACTATACTGTGGTGAAGGAAAGCTTCACCTTAGTTGTTCGTTTCACCAGCATGCAGACAACAGGGATGACTGTTGAAAGGCAGAGGGGCTCATCCCCCTAACGTTTTAGGGGGGGGGGGGTGAGCTCGCGCAACCTTGCCCCTCCCCCTCCCAGTTGATACGCCTATGAATTACGCATAAATAAGAGTTAAGTGAGACAATGACCTCATTCTTTTGTTTTCTAAGAGATTTCATAGCTTTTACCACGCCTAGAGAATCCGTATAACTTATCGCGTTTTGTAGCTTTAACTGTTTAATGTGTTTAACAGCCGCAAGTGTCGCGTAAGCTTCTGCGGTGAAGAAGTATGTATCTGAAACACTGGCATCCGAAAAGAAGGGGCCGACTTCTGCATACGACGCAGACGTGTGAAACATTGAGACATCTGTAAAGTATTCTGGACAACTGTATTTGTGTTGCAATTTCAGGAAGTACATGCGGATATTTACAATGGGCGCCTGGTTCGTAACCTCTCATATCAAAACAGCCTCACTGACAGAAGAGAAGGTGTTTTCTATGTACTGTCAGTGGTTCAAAATTTGAACCCCCCCCCTCAACACTACCATTTTTGTCGACACTTGACTTGTATACCTTGGTAGCGGACTGCTACTTCTGAGTGGACTATGTATAGATGCTTAAACGAAATCTTAAATGATTAAACTTGCAGACACCTTTCCAGCTCTAACACTCGTGAGTAACTTATATAGGAGATTCCGCATTGATAGGGAGCTCGCAAAATGCTTATCGACAACTACAGTTAAAACTTCTGGCACATGACTTAAACAGTATATCACTTTTCTGAGAAAACATCTGCAGCGGCAGAAACAGACGTACTTTTAAATGTAAAAATTCATGCTAAAAGTACACATACCGGAAAGTGCTCATTTTCTCTGGCCTCAGTTAAGATATGGCCACACACACAAACTGTAGCTTCCTGCGTAATCTTTCTACAATGTTTTATAAACATGCTGCAAACACACATGACGTACCTGGTGTCGGGTGAACGCCGATCAACACATGACTTTTTGTGAACTTGTTTAGTCGTCAGATAGATGCAAGTAAGGTTACTGTGGACTGAGTGGATTACGAGAATAGTAGGCAATAATGTAACGGATAAATTGGAAGATGATGGACACTACACACACTTACGTTTACCGTCTTCTTCATATTGGAGGCTGAACATCTCTGGTGTGGACGGCGAATGAAGTCGTACAAGATAGCGTGGTTGAATACTAGTGCGAATTATACTTTATTGCTCAGTATTGATAGATAGATATGTGGGGTTTAACGTCCCAAAACCACTATATGATTATGAAAGACGCCGTAGTGAAGGGCTCCGGAAATTTAGACCACCTGGGGTTCTCTAACGTGCACCCAAATCTGAGCACACGGGCCTACAACATTTCCGCCTCCATCGGAAATGCAGCCGCCGCAGCCGGGATTCGAACCCGCGCCCTGCGGGTCAGCAGCCGAGTGCCTTAGCCACTAGACCACCGCGGCGGGGCGGCTCAGTATTGTCTCTTTGCTTCTTTTCTGTACAAACTTCAATGGGGAAACATACAGGAGCTTACACTGCTTACACCTTGAGAGATTTTTTGCAATGATCGACACCCTTTAGGTTTTTGCCCATGGTAAAATGTGCTTGAAGGCTTCTAGTACTCGATCACCACCATTTCATGAATTTTTAGTGGCAGCTGAGTTGGTCACTGATCAGTGTTCAGTTGTCTACGGCGTTTTAAAATTTTTATCGAATTCTTATGATCTTTTCTAGTTTGTGTTGTTCTTTTGCTCATAATTTTTCATCTTCTTTTTTGCCATGTTTTTGGCTGATGACAAATTTTTTCGGCTGGTATTTTTTTATTTTGATACCTAAGTTTTAGGTATAGTCGGCTCCTTTTAGGAATGGAACTTAAAATATTCGACAGATATTAAAACTACGAACATTTTGGCCTTCCTTGAAGTCAAGCACGTATAGAATGTCTGAATACGGCACGCAACAAATCCTGTTCAAATTCTTTCAGCAGAAACGCTCATTCTCTCGCCGTTTGGCCTCAAAGCACTGGGCTTTAAGCGCACCTCCTAATGTACTGTTGGTTGCGTGTTGACGGCCACATGCGCTATATTTGCTTAATGCCTTGAGTATCGAACAGTTCGAACATAGAATTCCCATAAGGTAAATGAGTACAGTAGATCGAATATATAAGGAAGAAAACATAAATATAAAATCGAACGAAAGGAGATGTCGAAGCTCCCCCGCAAGTCTGTGGCAACCATTTCTCCCCCATTCCACGGGTAGTTTTTTTTTTGTTCTTCCTATAGATGAAGGAGCTTATGGCTGCAATCGTTGCCTAAACATCACTATTAATGACTTCTCATAGTGAAGCGGTGCCACGTAAAAGGGATCGTAATGGATAAATGATAGACGTGCATCAACGAATATAGAAGCCCTATGCTGCGGTTCCACATAAATGCTACAGGTGGTTCATGCTCATCTGCTGTATGGTGTGCGTGCAATATTCCGTGTGATGTGCTGCTGCTATCGCCTTCATAACCAACACGGATGTCTGAATATGGCAACCTCACTGCTTCACACACGCTTTCTTCCATGCTGAATTTATTGGTAAATAAGACCTATTTATTTATTTATTCATTTTTTAATAAATTGATTGTCCTATGCTTCTTATAATACGCTGAGCTTGAAAAATTTTGTGCACTGTGGGTAAAAATCACTTGACTTCATAAACATCAAAATAGCTGGAGTGTAACCATTTATATTGTGTGGCATTCAAGGGTTCTATTCCAGAGTCACGTTGGCGCTTGAAACCACTTTGCAAGAAGACCCTAATCGATTGCCATGTCCGTCGTAGAGTGACGTTAACAGATGTACTGCTGCGTAAAGGAGAACTGTGGAGTCGCACCAGGCGTCACACCTTATGAATTGTGTATCATTGAAAAAAAAATCTGAGCAAGTTAACTCATTCGTTAACTGAACCTCTTCAAAATGTCCCGATATTTACAGAAAATAAAGCAAAAAATACGAAATCCGGAAAAAAGACGCCTAACAGTTACGTGAAACTTGCACGTCGTATCACGAACGGGAATATTATTAGTAATAGCTCTTTTAGAAAGACAGAGACTGGTGTGTGACAGCGCGTTATTACACTCAATAAAGTTACTGAAGCTTTCATTTCATACCTTCGACACGGACGTTGTTTAACCTATTTGTCAGTCATGGTAGAACGCCGCTAGTTCGTTTTGAGGGCTGTACGTGGGATAATCAAGGGGCGATTGTTCAGGACGGGCACATACCAGTGACCGACTAGCCACCCAAATGCCACCTATCAGTGCTCAAATCACACAATGTAAAGTGTAGCATCACGGAAGTTCAATAAATAGGGACACCGACAAGCGCTAATTATCAACTGAGCTTAATTTTCAAACAAAGCAAGATTATACAGGCAGTGTTTACAGTGACTAAAGAAACCAGAGTAAGAGGGCGCGTGCGAAAACAAGTGACATCAGATTAAATTAGCACATGGTGAAATATACTTAACGCATCATTAAAATACAAACTGTAGCCAGAACCACTACTCTTGTGAGTTATATATTTATTTTTTGGGTCCCCTGTCTTCAGCTTTGTTACATCCGTCGCTCTTACTAAATTAACTATATCTCGGCACGTGCTTGTACGAAATCCTCAAAAATCTGTTCGATTCTTTCAAAATGACTTCTTGTGTAGCCGGAGGCATTCCAAGATGGTTAAGATATCAGTTTGGGGGAGTTCCTAAATAAGTTAAATGATCGACGTTTTGTTATTTGTGAAGCTAGAGGCTGCTTTTTAGAAACATGGAAGCTGCAATGAGTTCTTTGCATGCAGGACTTCAATTCTCCAGTTCAACAAAACCACCTAGCTCCACTAGTGCACTAGCGTAAAATGTATTTAATTTCACCTAATTACTTTTCCTAATGATACCTTTAGCCGTCTTAAGACGTGTGCGGCTACAGAAAAAGTGACACGCAAGATGCAGAAATTAAAACAAAAGAGCGTAACTACTGCAGCGTGACCCCGGCAAAGCGATGTTTGGGTTCTGGCAATTACCTCATGTCATTCGCGCTTTATGACATCTTTTTTATCGCAGTGGCTAAACAAATTCTTACAGGTCCAAGCGCCGAGGGACGCTCTTTTTTCTCTTTCAAGCACACATGGTCGAGCACGTACTTCCGGTTTTCGGAACATTCATTAAAGTTATTGATGGTGGTGGTTGATGGTAAGTTATAAAATTATATTGATGATTGTGGTTGAATGTAGGTTATACTGTATATATGTTATGCAAGAATATAAATTTATTTATAGCAGAGGTCAATCAAATGGTAGGATAAGTAATGGAAGTTAATTGAGTGAATTCATCAAAAGAGTGTGAGCATCTGGGATAATTGCGGCACTTGACGGAGCAGATCTCAACCTATGCGTGCTTCTGAAACATGGCTTCTAAATACCCGCTTCGACCATGCGTGAAAGGCGAGGTTAACCCATGAAATATGTTAGGATGCAGAAATCCCGACTGGCATGCCGCGGTGGCCTAGTGGCTGAGGTACTCGGCTGCTGACCCGCAGGTCGTGGGATCGGATCTCGGCTGCGGTGGCTGCATTTCCGATGGAGGCGCAATTGTTGTAAGCCCACGTGCTCAGATTGGGGCGCGCGTTGAAGAACCCCAGATGTTTGAGATTTCCAGAGCCCTTCACTACGGCATCTCTCATGATCACATAGTGGTTTTGGGACGTCAAACTCCACAGATTAAGCAATCAATCAGGAATCCGAACGTGCGAGTTCTACTACCAGACACCCAAGAGAAGGATTAGCGCTGCCTTCAGACTATTTTACAATTATTTCGTTTCTTTCAAAGGTTCATACTTGAATGCAATAACATAAGGAAACAACGTTTTAAAATATGCCAAAGCCATGGTATGATCGAGGGACACCGTAGTGGAACCTCCAGCTTGAGTTTGGCCACCTGGGGTTCTTCACATGCACCTGAGCTTACTGTGTATTCATGAAGGTGTTAGGAATTAAGCCTCTATCACAGCCAATAATGTAATGTCGACCTTGTATTGTTATCTATCTATCTATCTATCTATCTATCTATCTATCTATCTATCTATCTATCTATCTATCTATCTATCTATCTATCTATCTATCTATCTATCTATCTATCTATCTATCTATCTATCTATCTATCTATCTATCTATCTATCTATCTATCTATCTATCTATCTATCTATCTATCTATCTATCTATCTATCTATCTATCTGTCTATCTGTCTGTCTGTCTGTCTGTCTGTCTGTCTGTCTGTCTGTCTGTCTGTCTGTCTTAGTGTTGCGGAGTTACTTCGAAATTTGAATGACTCCGGAGTCATTCCACATTTTCGTGACCTCGGAATGGAATGGGAATGAAATTAGGCGCTTTGCGCATGGAATGAAATGGGAATAGCATTGTGCCTTTTTCCGAAAATAGAGTGCGGTTTCATCTCAGTGCTTTTTTTTTTAAACCTGAAACATTAGAAAGTCAGAGCCTCGAATTTTACTATACATAACTTACAAGTACGTCACAGTGCTGAACTCTGGCCACAATCTCGACATTGGTGCCACCATTGCCTAGTATACATGGCAGTAGAAGACACCGAGTCAAGCTGTTAGACTCTCGCGTTTAACGTCCTCGCTGTCCGTCGCAATTGAGATTTGTGCAGCAATTGACTGCCGCACAAGTGTTAGGTGAAAAGGCTGGTGTACACCGGTGACTAGCAGCGATCGCGCGACCATTTGCGACTGGTCGGAAACAGTCGCGATCTGTCGCAAACGGTCGCGAAGCGACTGCTTTGGCTAGTCGCTTTCTGACCAATTTTTCAGTCCCGTGACTGCAGTCGAAAAGCTGCTGGAACCGACCAGCGATGCTCAATATTTGTTATTTTTTCTTTTTTCATTGCGCTGGCTTCCTGCCGCCAGCTACAAACAAGTGCGTTCCTCAGGGTCTTTGGCACCATAGCTACCACACAATACTTGGCTTGGAGATGGGGGGGCACAGCAGCTCGAGCAAAGTGTCGAACTTACGTAACGGCATTCGCAAGAAGCTAAACACCATCAAAGTAAAGAGAAAATAAATTGTGCACCATCTTTTTCCCGTATTCACAAACGTTTTTTTTTTTTTTTTGTGTGTGTCTTGAACTTGACTTGTCACCGCCTTCAATGCAGCGCGTTTGGAACGCGTTTGTGCTTCATGCCTTGGAAACGACTTAAAACACCGCGTTTGAGACGCGTTTGTACTGTATTGTAGACTGTGGCAAGTCAAGTAAATGTCAAGGACCATATCTGAATACGTATGACTCTCGGAAATACTCCTCGTCGTCTCAGCCCAGCTCGGGAGGCAAGCGGCTTGCATGGCCGGCCAACTCCCCCGATCGAAACGACGGTCACACCCACTACCGGCTTTTTTTCTTTGGAGCCATCTGTGATGCCAGCGCTACCACCATGGCACAGTGCATCAGCACCATGACAATGTCTTGTTCTTCGCTTGAATCGAACTTGACGCTGTTGGGAACGCTGTGCGAGAACGAACGAAAACAATAAATGCGGCACGCCCGGTTTGCTCCGCTCACTCAGCTGGCGGTGATCATAGAGTTTCTCAAAATTAACTAGAGGGCACTCTGGCGCTGCGATCGTTCAGCGACCATGAAAATGATGGGTAGCACACACATTTGCCTAGTCTTTGTACTTGCGGGCGGCGAATTGTACTTGCGGCTTCGTTTATTGCTGTGTTTTGGTTTTGTTTTGAAAGAAAGATTCAACCCTTTTGAACTTCGTGAGCCGATTTAGAAAGTAAGTCTAAAAAATGAAATGGTGAAGCGCAACCGCTGAAAATTTGCTGATTTTTGTTTCGTGAAAAACAGCTCCAAGCCACACGAACACACACGGTGCCAAAAGCAGGCCAGAAGTACGAAGTTTAGACAAATGTGTGTACTACCCATCATTCCCATGCTCGCTGAAGCGCCGTGCATTGCAGCTCCCGTAAACACTAGCGCCACAGTTCCCTCTAGTGTATATTGGGAAACTCTATGGCAGTGATCAGCCGATCGGCGCCGGTCTCCAGAGTTCTCGCTGAAAACGAGATCCGCACGTGACTCTCCGCTTTTGCAACTTCCGGTCGCTTGCATGCAGCCCCTGCCGGTGTAAACATCAGTCGCTTTTTGGTCGCCAGTCGCAAATGGTCCCGCGACCACTGTTAGTCACTGGTGTGCACCAGCTTTAAATGAGCTAAATAAATGAAGGACGAGAAGTGGGGACACACTATTTGCCCAAGGTGATCACAAACCAGTGTGACCCCATGGGCTTTGTGATGCCAGTGCACGTTGAAGAACAGCAGATGGTCAAAATTTCTGAAGACTACCGCTACGGCGTCTCTCATAATGGTATCTTAGTTATCGGACATAAAACCTCACACAGTAATTGATTGATTGATATGTGGGGTTTAACGTCCCAAAACCAGCATATGATTATGAGAGACGCCGTAGTGGAGGACTCCGGAAATTTCGACCACCTGGGGTTCTTTAACGTGCTCCCAAATCTGAGCACACGGGCCTACAACATTTCCGCCTCCATTGAAAATGCAGCCGCCGCAGCCGGGATTTGAACCCGCGACCTGCGGGTCCACAGCCGAGTACCTTAGCCACTAGACCACCCCGGCGGGGCAAGTGGTCACACAGTATTATTAATAATCACTGCGACCACACGAAAGAGCTGTCCGAGCTTTTTCGCCCGCTGTCACTTATTTTTAGCTTTACGGCAAGCCTTTAATACAAACTGTGCCTATTCTGAGCTTTCATATGAATTGTTCTTTTGGTCTTTCTTCCGATAAATCTATTGATGCTATTAATAGCAGCTCGTGCAACACGTTTGGCTATCAGAAGAACTGGCATGACAAGTAGGGAAATGACTGCTATATTTTACATCACAAGTTTGCCATGTCTATCGAAAATAATATGGCATAATCATCTCTTGTATACTTTGTTCTCGGCCCAAAAAATAATATAAATTCATCGTCTCTAGTGGCGCTTACATAATGCTTGTCGTAGTTCTCAATCGCTTACGAAATGTCTGTCTCAAAAAGTGCCCTCGCGTGAGGGGAATGCCCAGTGTGTTCAGGTTTACAGCAATTGAGCACTTTTTTTGCCTGATTTTTATTGACTGGCAATTGTGCCAGCTCTACAGGTAGATGGTTGAAACAGGTGTTTGAATGATGTCGTCCTAACATCGAGAGCAATTCGCTCTTGCGAGCGACTGCTTATGCAGATGCTGTGCGCAGTTACCTTGGCCAGAGTTCACTTGAGCGTGAAATGCAGGACAGTTCAATTCAATTCAATTCAATTCAATTTTATTTACCAGTTTATACATACTGGATGGTTGCGTTGGGTTAAAAGCTACATAAGTAGCTTGACGAGACACAACGACCAGACTATACAGGGCAGTAACAGCAAGCAGACGAAAAAACCAACAAGTAAAACAGAATACCATATCGTATGTACATATACAGTGATTTACAGGGATTTCCAGCATGAAGATTGCAGGAAGAAAAAGTGAAAATAAATACATGTGCATAAAAAGTGCTAGAAAAAATAAATAAAAAAGTGCTATATACAATAAAATACAGCTATAGCATAAGTAATAAACATAAATAATATTAACACAGAATAATAACACCGTACCAATGTAGCAATACTAGCTATTCGGGACAAAATAAAAAAGAAAACACTGGCCATATAACACAGCAAGAAATTCATGTAAGCAGAAGACTGTGTTGAAGAAACAACATGAGTTACGCACAATTCAATTACACAGAAAGTCACAGTATGTGATATTACAAGTGAACGAAATATAAGCGGAAGTCTTTTTTACTGACCGTGTCAATGTCTTTATATTTATTTAAAGCAGATGGTAGGTTATATGCCAACGATTGATGTTTGTAGTGCGTCCTGAAATATGGAACTGACCATGTCTCAGGGTTCCTTGTGTTCACATTAATTCTACGACGTTCTAACGATGCCAACTGTTTTATATAGTTCTTGAGGGATTCAGAAGCATATCGCACAGTATGTAATAAACGAAAAGTATAAAGGTTGTCAATTCTAATAATGTTGTACTTAGGAAATGCTTCTCTGGTGCTAGAATAATAGTCTATGTTGTCAATATAGCGAATAATCTTCTTCTGTAGCATCAGAATTTTACGTATGTTAGTTATAGTGGTTGTACTCCACACTAAGGCGCAATAATTTAAGTTGGCATGAAATAAAGCATTATAAATCTGTACTTTGGCCTTTGTAGGTAGCAAACTACGACATCGTGATAAGACACCTGTCACAGAGGAGATAAGACACCTGTCACAGTTCGCGGTCACACCCTTGTCATAAGCTTTCTCAGATACTAAAGGAATACGCCACGCAGCATGCCATCGTCTTTTTCACTGGCGTATTTCAGTGCTCAGGTCTGATAAACTCTGTTGAAGCTGCATAACTGATAAAAGCTTTTTAGCCCAACTGTCCAAGTTATTTTACTACTGAAATGTCTACGCCATTCTTCATATTTCTTTAGATTTTTTAAAGCTTTGTATTAGCCCCGCCTTGGTGGTTTAGTGGCTAAGTTACTCGGCTGCTGACACGCAGGTCGCAGAATCGAATGCTAGCTGCGGCGACTGTATTTTCGATGGAGGCGAAATTGCTGTTCGCCTGTGTGCTCATACCTTGGTGCACGTTAAAGAACCCAGGTGGTTGAAATTTCTGGAGCCCTCCACTATGGCGTCTCTCATATTCATATGATGGTTTTGAGATGGTAAACCCCCTGTCATAATAAATAAATAAATCAAAGCTTTGTATTTGTAATTGAAAAGCAAAGAGATGATACATTTCTATACGAGAGTAGCGAGTATCACCCTATTGTTTATTTCAGGCCTTACTTGTTTATATCATTGCTGGTGTCCATACATATATGTATTTGGTGCTTGAATGAAATAACGAAGGACTAAAAAACGTTCGCGATAGGCTCTATTCTTAGCTCACAGATTCTTTGCTGACCCTACTTCCAAGCTAACACACCATGGTTTGCTAAGTTTAGATATCACGTGCATCCCTCGTGGCCGATTCAGTGCACTTTGACAGTGTACTGTGACGTTCGGTTCTTTGTTGTGGTTCATTTTAAGGCTTTATGGTTAAAGATCTTGTTTCACAGATGTTACGGAATCGGTGTCTTTGGTTGTGAGCGAAGCGTCATTATCTTGACCATTACTGATAAATTGAGAAAAGTGCCAATAAGTAAAAATGAAACGTTTCCCGTGCGAGTGAGGACCTAAATCAGGATGTTTGCGAGGCAAGCCGGTGTTCTACCACACAACCGCACGTCTGCTTGGAAAGAAAGAGAAAATAACTTCCTCTGCTTGAAAAGGTAGTGATGGTAACTATAGCATACTTCACAAACACACGCGTGTTGAACATGCTTCACAATTCAACATGTAACATCACAGTAATAATGCGTGGTATAAGCGTACATTGCAATCGGGCGTCAGAACATGCAATTATCATAACTTCATGGTTCAAAGCAGGCTACTCTACAAAAGGCACACACATTGCTGCGCCTTGTCCCATTAGGCCACGTGGTGGGCGCATAGCAAACTCCAAAATATTTCACGCGCACAATCGTCCATAGTTTAAAGGATGCTACCCAATATACACAGAATGCAGCCGTATGCGAAAGCGTCACTGACGGTAGCCCACAAGAGATGCGATGCGGGCCTCTCGGTAACTCCTCTTTAGTGTTTTTTTTTTGTAGCAAACTTAAAAAACAGGAAGAGATGAATGCTCATATACACAGGCAGAGGACTCTTTCTGTATTTGTGCCTTCATTTCTTCTTGTTTTTTTTTACAGGAAAGCTTACAGATGACGGAAGCCATTATTATTCCAATAAGCACTAGGGACAGGATATCGCTATCGCGTTTCTCTTGTAGGCGAAGATTTAGGGTCTCCAATTTATTTTCAAGATATGTGACATACAAACAGCATGTTATGCATCATTTAACAAGGTCAATAAAACTGGCATAAAGCTAAGTGGAAATAAATATTTGATGTTCACTTGAGCGTTGAACACTCAGCAAATTGTTTCACACTGCCATTTGCAGGTTTACATTGCTAACATTGCGTTGCTGGACTTGTACCTCTGCGAAGAGACCAGTGTCACGCACTCGAAAAGTATTTCACTCTTATGTAATGACGATAAAGAACACACAGACGAATCATGACAATGAAATTGTCATTAGTGATGAATATTTTATTATTAAAAAGTATACATGAACGAGAGATTGGATGAATCCTGTTCCAGTTTCGTCAGCTTGCTGACATGCTAAGGACACATCTTATTTTACGTCATGCGATTACGTCGTACACGTGTGGCAAGACATGTTTGTCACCTCTCAAAAAAGGTAAAAAGTTAAAAAAAGCAACTGTGTATATTTACTGAATGAAAACAATATAAGTCAATTCTACGTCAATGTTTTATTTTACGTCACATCCTGCGGCATCAACACCAAGGTGCACCTTAAAAGAGTCTTCTCGTTTATGTCGGAACAAGAAAATGAATAACAATCTTGAGCAAGTGAAGCTGCGAAAAACCTACGTGAGAGTGTTCGTCCGGATATGCCGCCCTTTAGGCACGTAAATGAACATACAAGGAAGCAGGGCCGCTCGCTATCGTTTCCTTTCACTTGGTAGCACGGTTCCCGCATTTTGCGCGCGTCCGTGTGCCGAACCCTATATTTTCTGCAGAACCTGAGTTGTGCGCCGAAAATAAGGTAAAAATAAGTACAAACAAAGGATGATCGTCATAGGCCTGTGGCCACGCTACTGGCCTGTGACGATAAATGTCCGCCTCCGGCGGAAACCGGGAAACCCGACGTCCAAGAATTTGTCGGTGTGGTGTTAAGACTGTGCGACGCGCGTAGGTGCCTGAACGAAGAGAGGGCACAGCCCTTGCTGAAGAGAGTGTCCACCATTCATCACAGCGGGGCATGCAGCCGTGCCCAGTTTCATACCAGCACCATTGTCGACACTGGCGTAACTTCAGTAAAAGCAGCTGCTTCGGCCGAACCGGGCTTCCCCGAATGTTGCCCTCCCGGGCCGAGAGGCGAGAGTGAAGGGGTGGGGGGTGGGGAGGCTGAGCATTGGTGACTTAAGACCAGTCGCATGGCATCTCTGATCCACTCATAAGAGCTCAGTCATCCGGAGCGGCAGACAAGTGTGGAAAGCCCAGTCACGCGAGAAGTGCCCTCAAGCTTCAAGTGAGTAATCCCAAATATACAGCCTTGTCTTTGGTAAAATTTGATAGAGAAATTTCTCACAATACTTCAACCCATAACTAGTCTATAGCATACTAGCTTTCTTACACAGAACAAGGAAAGTATCACGCCAAATACAATAAAAAAATTGGCAAAAGAGATTGGACAAAGCGCAACATGATCCTCACTCCTTAATATCATTTTCTGTCATTGTTACTTTATTTTGAGCGTTATGTAACTGGGTTGTTGTTTAGATGGCTCGTTGTGATGATATCAGACATTGTACAAAGCTTTGTAGTCGGTTCATATCAAAAGTGAGATGGTTAGTATTTATAAACTCTCAAGTACTCTGAGAAGCTATGTACAAGTATATTTAGTAGTACAATAACATTTAACAAAGTTCATGTATGCCTTGACAGGGACGTGTCTTTGCTTTTTGTTCAGTTTTTGTGCAACGTAAAGCCAGCTGATAAAGCTCTGTGGCTTTCTGTTGCACGAATAGAACTAAATATTTAGTGTCATTTCTGTTATTATCATTGCCGTTGTTATTGGCGTCGCAGTCTTCACTGAAGCTGGTAAAGTATCGAGCACCAAAAGATGTCTATTCAAGCACATCTACTGTTTGTCTATTTTTAGGGTTGCTTTGGTGTTTTCTTTAAATATATGTAAATGCGCCAATGGAAGTATGGCTCATGGTGTCACACTGAAGAAAACACTTAGGAGTATTTCGTGCAATATGCACACTACTCCTAACATTAACGTTCCATGCAAAAGCTTAATAACATGCAAAAAAACAATTGTTACGCTGCGAAGATAATTTCCTGCCCCGCCGTGGTGGTCTAGTGGCTAAGGTACTCGGCTGCTGACCGGCAGGTCGCGGGATCGAATCCCGGTGGCAGCTGCATTTCCGATGAAGGCGGAAATGTAGGCGCGTGTGCTCAGATATGGGCGAACGTTAAAGAACCCCAGGTGGTTAATCACTGCGAATCACGTAGCTTTCCTGAATAAACTTATTACCTGTCATACGTTTATTTTCTGAAGAACTGAATAAGAAAAAAATGCGAATGTTTCGTCACGGTATTGATTATTGATATGTGGGGTTTAACGTCCCAAAACCACCGTATGATTATGAAAGGCGCCGTAATAGAGGGCTCCGGAAATTTGGACCTCCCGGAGTTCTTCAACTTGACCCAAAATCCGAGCACATGGGCCTACGACATTTTCGCCTCCATCGAAAACGCAGCCGCCACCGCCGGGATTCGATCCCGTGACCTGTGGGTCAGCATTCGAGTACTTTAGCCACCAGGCAACCGCTGCGGGGCATATATCTTTATGCTCGTTGCCCAAAAATATGAAATTTATTCCTTCAGTTTATCTAGGACCAGCTTGAACGAAGAATGAAATCAGTCGTGCTGCAGCTGTGCATAGTAGAGGAGACACAAACTCGGCGCTTAAAATAAAAAAATACAACAAACGTGACAGAGTGGGAAAGTGCGCACAGTCGCCAGGAGTGAACGTCCCTTTTAATGGTAGATTGCGTTCCTAATACAAGTAACAATAACGTTCGGCGAGATTCGTGCATTCATTTGGCAATTATATATATATATATATATATATATATATATATATATATATATATATATATATATATATTACAAGTAGGCAACAGTCAATGCAATTCATTCACCTACAATTGGCTTACAACGCTCAGAAAACGCGTCGTGGCGCGTTTTCTGAGCGTTGAGAATTGCGTGCGCACCGCCAGCCGCCTATCCACACATAGGGCGGTGACGGTGCTGCCCCCTACAGCCTAATCTCAGGCGAATAGCGTACTGCGTTTCTTCCTTGCTGTCGTAAACAGCAATCTTCTCAAGAGGTGCGATAGTGCTCAGTAGAAATATGTTCTCGTTAGTTAGCTGTGAATTCGCGACAATTGTGTCGCAGTTGTTGCGCTAGTTGCTCTTGGGGCTGCTTTTATAAAAATTGATACAATCAGTAAGCGACACTGCTCCTCCTGGGTAATAATGACGGTGAGCTGCATAGCGCTTTTGTCAACTACTACACATGAATCTGAGTTTGAGGAACCAGACTGGGAGCGCGGTGCTATAAGGCTTAGAAGAATTACGACAGGCGAATTCTCGCGCGTGCATACGAGCTTGTCTCCGAACTTCATAAAGCACAAAACTAAACCATTCAAAGGAATAATAAAATTGTTGCTATACAGATATAAAAAATTCTGTAGAAAACGTAAGATGTAAAGTATTTTTTTTCTTTTCTTTTCAGAATGAAATCAAACCTGCTTGCGTACGCTTTTGTTCTGGTCGCCTGCGCCGCATTGGTGGATATGGCGGTAGCGTACGACCCCACATTCTTCGACATTGGTAATTGTCTTTACATTTATTTACTCGAATGGAAAACTCTAATTGACGGTTTTAATGAAGCTGCTCAATAAAATGTAGAAAACGATTACCAGCGCAAACAAAAACGAGGAGAGAGAGAGAGGTTAAGAGAAAGGCAGAAGTATCGAAGCATGAATGGTTGATCAAGTTAAATATACTAATACAAACTGAAATAATCCGGCCTGACTTAGTTGGCGGAAGTTAGGATACTTTGATCTAATAGTCACTGATCAGGTAATCTGTACTGCTCCTCACTTCTCACGAACATAAACTACGTGTATCCTTGCAGGGTTCGGCTGCCCGAAGTCGGCACTGTCCTGTTTTCAGGAATGCCGAGATCAGCGTGGGCACCGGGGCGGCTATTGCAACGGACCTTTCAACATCGTATGCACTTGCTACTGAGATTTGGAATTAAAGAACTACCGTGCAGCTTGAGATTGGTTTCGAAGCAGCGTCACCAATTCGACCACAATCGCCATCATCATGCGCGTTATAAAAATAACGGCTTCCTTGGCTTTCCCATTCGCCTTCACATTCAGGCTTTGGTGTTCTAGGAGTACATTACCTTAAACCGTGTTCCTCAAGGTTAATGGCTCTAACAGTGGGGCAGTTTCAGTGTGTGTGTGTGTTTGTTTTAATTTCTGTAAGCAGCGAACAAGTGAAGTAGTTGAGGTTTTGTGGCCTTTGCCAAAAGAAATTACAGCTAAAAAGAACGCCGTATGCACATTTCATTACGTGATTCCTTCTTTCATGCTGTGAATATGTTGCTAGTCAAAACTTCTAACCTATTGTTTGACAATAAAGAGATTTGTTCTTCCGATGTGTTTCTGCATGCCTGCGACCATCTATGCAACTTTTCATATTACCGTGCATTTAAGTTACAGAAAGACGACAAACGTTAATCAGAAGTCTATAACCCCAGGTTACAGTTATAGGCCTCTATAATCTGAAGATTTTTTTTCTGTTGATAGCATTCTGTTTTGACTGTAAAATAGCGTAAATAACGCACAGGGACCCAAACGAGTGGGATAACACTCGCGAAAACTTACAATTAATGCTAAATTACGACTGATTCGACCACATGGGTTACACATAGGCAATATTATAAAAAAAAACAACTGTAAAATTTAGCTCTTCCAATACAAAACTAGGTAAGAGGCCACGACACCCAATTTCCTGTCATAATTCATATTACTCGGGTTAATCCTTGCGCATGAACAAATGAGGTGGTGAAATTTAAGCGCATAAAGTCAAGCACTTAAATCCTAACTGAATTATTTTATAAACACGTGAGTGAACTGGGAGTCAGCCTACACGGCCACACTCTTGAGCCATGACGTAACAAGCAGCTAGTTGTGCGGACGTCTGCATTCCAGCGAGTCATATTACTCCGTGGTCAGCCGCTCGTGAAATCGAGATATTGGCGGCTTTGATTAGACAGATCGTCATTATTCATGCATGTTCATAATGTGCGTGGCTGATATGTGGGGTTTAACGTCCCAAAACCACCATATGATGATTAGAGACGCCGTAGTGGAAGGCTCCGGAAACTTCGACCACTTGGAGTTCTTTACCGTGCACCCAAATCTGAGCACACGGGCCTACAACACTTCCGCCTCCATCGGAAATGCAGCCGCCGCAGCCGGGATTCTATCTCGCAACCTGCGGGTCAGCAGCCATGTACTTTAGCCACTAGACCACCGCGGCGGGGCTGTGCGTGGCTCTTCAATATTTCAGATTTCTTCAGCTTTGCACTGAAATTGAACGATTTGCAGCGGCTGAAAAATTGGTAGAAGACAACGGCTCCGCCCACACCAGCCCAAGACTACACAATGCCTTGGCAAAATGCTGGTCACCAGGGGTGGGCCAGATTTACAGCCAGAAACTTCTAGGGCTTGCTTTGCACTAAAACATTTCATTTTTAAAGCACAGTTTTCATATCTATATAGGCATAATAGACCCTCCTCCCTTCTAGTTTCGATTGTAAACCACAAATGGTTGGGTGATTATGTCGTGATATGTTTAGGAACAGAATTGCTTTTTCCCGTTTTAAGCCGTCACTGTAGAAGACATACTGTCACTTCATGCGGCACAATATCGAACACCAGGTTACTCATGCAAGCAGGCTTTCTGTCTTCGTCATTGCTCGACATTTGCAAAAGAGCAAGTTGACAGAAATGACGAAGCAAAGACGAGCAATAGTGAAATATTTCATAATAGCCGACTGAATGGAAGAAACCATGTGAACCAGATGAGATGAAAATAGCCGTCATTCTTTAGGTCCACAGCCTCACAGATCAACTAAAAAAGATCGACTTACAGTACAACGTGAATGTAATATGTTCCGCCAAAACAAGAATTCGCTGTTCATGCTTCGCGTGCAGCGTAACGTATGTAAAACAAAAAAAAAAAAGGGATATCTTGGCTAGAAAAACTTAGATGCGCCATACCATTAAGTTTAGAGAATGCAATAAGAAAGGTGTTGTATACGAACCAGCAATATTATGTGGTCGCACGAATGTCGGATGGTCAGGACGGCACCTAAATGTTCAATTTGGTGAAAATAATTCTTCATTAAAAGGCAGTCCAAGTAGCACCCTGCCTGTTCCTTCGTGGCGTAAAGTGCAAATGGGCACCGTGTTTTCATGCGCACCCATACTATTTCAAAACGAGGATCAGACCGCTGGAGAGGTAGCTTAAGCTTTTTTTTTTCATTGCAAGTTTAGAAGATCAACGCATCAACCACTCATCTTTATCTCTGCCGGGTAAGGAACTTGGTTTGATGTGTCTCAGGGCTGTCAAATGGGAAAGTGAAAATGCTAATTACTTTTATGCTGTTGAACAGAGACGTTGAGCAAGACCAGTTGTTTGTTCGTATATATGTTGTCTTTCTGAACAAAAAAAAATAAATGTGAGTCAAAAAGTTCGCACCATGTCGTCCTCACCCGCCGGTGTTCCTTTCATCAGCGCGATTCAACAATGTGTTCGTACCAACTAGTTCGGCTTTTCCTACATACAGCACTCTTTCGCTATCCCGCACTGCAAATCTTGTTCACAGAGCACTAGAAACGTCATACTTCCACCACAAATAAAAAGTGATTCGGAAAACAATAAATATAATACCAGTGCATAACGCTTGTCCGAATGCAAGCACCGAAAAACGCTGGCTCATCTTCGGCTGCACACCATTCATTGCTTCGAGAAACGTGGCACGCTACTTAATTGCTGTACTGGAATGTCTATTGCTCTGCACAATGATGCTTGAGAAGTTCACGAAATCGGAAAGCACGCGCTCAACGAAGCTAAAGAGCGAAAAAAAAATATTTTAAGGGGCATCTATCAACCACGCGTGAACTGCTTGTCATGCGGCAAATGGACGGCACTGCAGCGTGCATGCTGGTGCTGCTTCGCGCAAGCCGCACTTTGTTTTATCGGAAAGTGTTTCTTACCTTAGGGTGGTTCAGCTGTTTTTAGAAGCTCTTACAGTCAGACATCTTTCAGTATATCTTTCTGACACCTGCCGGAGGGCCCTTCTGAAAATATGGGGTATATCCAGACACCAACTTCGATGGACTATTTTTACAGCTCTTGTTAGTGACTGTAGGCTAGGCTGCCAAACAGAAAACTCTTGAAGTTCTTTTACTTTTTTCTATTTAAATAAGGTTCTTTTTCTCAAGTCACAGGGGTTTCCTGTACTCTTGCGTAGAACTTATGTGCCCTGTTACCACTTTCACTTTATTTTCAAGGTGTGAATTTTTCTGCAAAAAGAAACAAAAGCTCTAATAGAAACAGTGATGCATCGTAAAAGTATCAACAATATTTGGTCTAACCATAAAAGTGTGTGACCTTGGTGAATTCTCTGACCAACCACATGGGCACACACTTTTGCGGCTAGACCAAACGCGATGCATCACTCGATCGCGTTCATTAGAGCTTCGTGGCTTTCTCCATCTCGAAACCTGCTTTGTGGATCGTTCAGGAAAAAAACATGGAGCCATACATACTCGTCCGGTTCCCAGCTCACATAGGAGGCGTGGAGGTGACCCTGCCTGAACGAATCAGCCCACGTGGCTGCGTAACTACCATGGGAAGCTTCGCTTAGATTGTGTTGGGGCCCTCCCCCCTTGCAACTGACAAAATGCTTTTACCAGGGGCGGAGACAATACTCTTCACCACAAAGAAAATTAATTAGACCTCAGGCTCTGGCACTCAGGCTACTTCAGGTCAGGGCGTGCCCCAAACCCGCTTTATTGCGCAATATTTATCCCAAAATACAGCAACTAAAGCATGTTTCCTATACGCTGATATAGCTAATTTTGGACACGTGATATGACGATTCCCCGCGCTAAGCGGCAGCGAAACCATCACATGGTCCAAATTCAAGGCTCGTGTGTTTTTTATCAGCTATGGGCGGTACAATGGGCCGGTGACGCAGCAGAGAGACTTGGTCTTTCGGTTCCGATGTGGGAGCGGTTCGAAACGGGCTAAATCTCGTTCCGAAAGGCCGCAATAACGTTTTTTTTGTCCATCCATGAAAATGTATAAAACGTGTACACAAAACAACACGAAATCTTGCAGTACGGAAATCGTTCAGACTGGACAGCCCTGGCAAACTACCAAAATCAGAAAGGAGGCGGGAAAAAACTAACTTATGAACTTATTTTATTTATGATTTATATTGAGCAGCACCCTCACCAGTTCGTAACATAAGCGTAAAACGTTTCTGCGTGAATTATATGGCATTGATGACGTTTCAAACAAATATTACTGCTTACTTATATTTACTTGTAACTAACGAAATGAACTGCATTTGTAATCCACGACGTACTTTTTTTTCTGAGGCGCTTGTTGCACTTTATTTTTTCATTCGCGACCACTTGATGACAGAATCGTGTAAGAGAAAAAGAGATAGCGATTGATCTCTTCGAAATAGAAAAAATAGGTGCGTCGTATTGTTTTTTATTGTTCTCGTGGTTAAAATACCAATGCTATCATTTGATGTAACAATCTCAAGAATTGTCCATTTTGTTCTTTTTTCAAGCAACACTTATTTCCGATCTCTCATAAGCACGCAATGTGCAATAATCTCGTATAAGAATTTTCGCAACGGAAACAACAAAAAATCTACTGCAGCTTTTGCTGTCATCAAGGCTCGCTAATCACAGCTCTACCCCATCAAGTCTCGCTTATCACGGCTCTACAGGTTTTTCCGCTATGTACCATGAGCGACAAGTGAGCCAACAGCCGACTGAAAGTACTACCCCTCACGCCCCATATACGCACCCCTACCATACAAGACAAAAGCCACGGCGACGACGACCGGAGGCAGGATGACGGCTGCAGGATGTCCTGCAACGATAACTATGCGACCGCTAAGAGAGCCGCTGACGTTCCACTCGTCGCCTTTCGAGGACCCCGAAACCTGGCTGGAGACGTTAGAAAGGGTTTCGACGTTCAGCAACTGAAACGCCGAAGACAAATACCGAAACGTATACTCCTACCTGGAAGGAACGGCGGGGACCTGGTTCGAGAAGCGGAAGTTTGGACTTCGAACCTAGGAACTGATTTGCAGTGCTTCTTTGAAAACGTTCACGAGCGTTGCCAGAAAGGAAATGGCCACCGCCATGCTGGAGACACGGGCGCAACTCCCGAAAAAGAAAAAAAAAAAACGGGACCATATTCGTCGAAGAGATCACCCGGCTGTTCTTTCGCGCCAACCCCGCCATAGATGAGGGGAAGAAGCCCCAGTTCATGATCTTAAAGTCAATTAAGAGCTGTTGGCGGGACTTGTCCGCAACGTGCCCAAGACTGTCAATGAATTCCCCCACAGAGGCCACGACGATAGAAAAGCCCCTTGAAATGCATTGTCAGGCTTTCAATTGCTCTTTCGCCACCCCTTCCCGTTGAACCGCTGGATAATAGATCTACACTCCAGTTGGTAATAAAGTTCGAAAATAAATAAAATTGTTCCTGCTGTAGCATTTGCAACAAAATGGAGCACCTGCCTCCCGTTCCTTGTGCGCGCACGGGCGTTTATGAGACATTCGTGTGATTTCCATATTCTCGCACTTTAGCACTATCATACGCTCGAGGCTCAGCGCTCCACGCATTCCTATCAAAATTTTACACTACCTATCATTTAAGGTTTTATTTAACGATTGATATAAGGCCACTTTATAGTCATATTACTTCAATCAGGCTGATGATTATAGATGCAATCATAGCAGCACATTGCTCAGTACTACTTGCACTTTATCTTATCAATCAGGGGATCTTTGTCTATATCTGACCCTTGCGTAACTCAAACAGAGAGAGAGAGAGAGAGAGAGAGAGAGAGAGAGAGAGAGAAAAATAAAAACTAAATGCCATCCGAATCAATTGCTCACTTTGAGGTGTACATAAAACATTTAGAGTTCCAGCACACACAGCAAAAAGAAAAACAGAAGGAAGCAATGAAAAACAGATATCGAGATACTACAACGAGAACAGAAGCAACAGCAGCAACAACAACAGCAATGACAACAAAACATTGGGTACGCATAAAGATAGCGATACTTGAAAACCAAGCTGAACTGAGTGTTGCTATAACTACAATGAAAGGTCTGTTTATTAATTCAACATCAGTTTTATGATGGTAGAATAGACGGCTCCATTGCGGCCTACTTTCTCATGTTTTCGCTTCTAAAATAAAACTACTATAACAAGTTGTAAACTCTTCTACTTCTTCTCTTCCGCCTCTTCTCATAGCTCATACCCAATGGGGACCGGCACAGTATAGGGCGTGAGTTGTTTTTTTTTTTCAGTTTTTAGTACATTACTCGTATCAGCTAGAATCAACTAATAGAACGAATTCATTCGGACTACTCATGCAAGTACGCTTGCAAGGCAACTACTCCATTAATTGATTCAGTGGCTGATAAAATACGGCTGAGCCCTTTTTACTGGGTTGAGAGCATTCAGCAACCCATTCAATACGCAATTCATATTTTGTGACGCTTGGTTACACAATTCATGTTATGTGACAACTGGTTGTTATTTTATTCTTCTACCGCGCTTAATTACGTGTAATGCAGTTTCTTTCCCACATGACGCTCGTATAGTGTTTTTGTGCGGAAGAGTTTCGAGCAGCGGGATGGCTCTGGTGTGGAATACTGATCTGCCACCGAAAGGATCCAGGTTCAAGTCCCGTTTCACTCTGAATATGTTTTCTTATTTCGTTTTTTTAAAGCAGACTAATCCCTGTATCCACAAACGCTCCTTGACTTGGAAGTGACTTCCAGCGCCTTCAATATAGCGCGTTCATAACGCGTTTGTGTTGCAGTTAAGGTAGTGGCAAGTCAAGTTCTACCGTTTCTGAATGCCGGTGTAAAATATAGTGACATATCAGGGTGGTGGGGTTCTACGGAAGGTTACAAAGAGAAGTCACTAAACGCACACTTTTACAGCAAAAGCTGTAATGAGATCACATCAAGGGTACTGTAGTTGCCCACCGCCACCGGTGTGATTAACCACCATCACACGAAAAAAAAACTAAATAAGAAAATTATTTAGGTTGAACGGAATTCAAACCTTGGTCCATTCCGAAGCAACCCTGTATTTCACCTCAGAGCCATGCCAGTGCTCGTACCTTATGCACGCAAAAACACTGCATAACCATTATGTTGGGCAAAATCCACGCAAACAGACATATTATAACGTGGTAGAAGAGTAAAATAACCACATGTCACACAATGAGAATTGTGTAATCAGGTGTCACACTAAGAATTGGGTAACGGGTGGGTCGTTGCACTTTTCTAACGCATTACAGAGGGCTCAGCCATAATTCTTCATTATCATCAGCCACCAAATAAATTAATGAAATAGTGTGTACTTTCCAAGCGTACTCGTATTAACTCTAATGGGTTCAAGCAACGGGTTCTGGAAATAACGCTCAGCTCTTTCAGCTTTCGCTGTGTCTGCGCTGCGCTTTCCACGCAGGCCTGGCATTTTCTTTTGTGCGTCTGTGTTATTGGACCAATAAAATACACTACTTTGCGGTTTCAAAGTACACGACAGTGAAATACTTACCACTGTCATTGATTTTTGTGCATTGCAATTATGACATTGCTCTATAGAAGGACAGCGCGTACTGACATTTGCGATTTAGCTGGAAGATTGGTAGACTTTCTGAGATGCTTTCATGTTCGCGTAAACCAACGTTGTCACAGAGTCCGTCTTCCCAATGCACAGCGTACAGGCGCTAGCCTATTGCAGCATGCCCACTCTTTGAATAGCATGTTATTCTAAAAAACACTGAACTTATGCAAAAAGATGTTACAGACCTGGCCAGCTGTTGGATTTATAACGTGTTTTTAGTTTAAGGAGAGGCAATTAACGCTAAAGAAGAGATGATGGCTGAATTGAAAAAAAAAAAGAAGTGGCAATCTAAGGCTTTTTTTTTTTTCGTTGTAAGCAATAATGCAGTTATCGTCCATATGAGACTAGGTGTTCTCTTGGCCAATCCCCCAGAGTGGGTACGAGCTATGGATTAGAGGATACAAACAAAGAAACAAACAAATCTAAGGCTGAAATATATTCACACTTTGGGGAACGGTATCAAAGTGACAAAATTACCAGGCTAGTTACTTACATTATCGCAATTTCAATGGCACTCATGGGCTCATATTGGTTGTTAACACAATTTCTTATGGTGACTGGCTTGCTTACCCACAACTGTAAAAAATAATGTTTTTATACTAAATATGAAATATTGGCACAAGACCGCACCTGTACCAACGTAAACGCCTGCTTATGCGTTTATGCAGCTTGGAAAAACTTGGAGGACGCAGAAGGCCGTCTTCAAAAGTAGACAGCGACGCGTAATACAACCTTGTTCGCATCTTCTTCACAATCGCTAGCCTGCCTTTGGCTTTCAGTGGATAGCTAAAACACATCGCAAAGAAAGGAATCACTGTCGGCCTGCAAATAAGCACCTTCAACGTATCCTAAAATGTCTATACTGCCAGTACAGTTGCGAAAAGCTAACTACGACATAAATATTTCTTGGGTCATGTGCCGAGGTACCTAATGAAGGTTCGTGAAGCAATACACGCATCTGCGCAGCTGTCCACGTTGCTGATTCCGTTGTTGATAATGATTAATTAGGCCCGTGTGCTTTGTAATTGATGGTCCTTGAAACCAACCACTCATCGCGTTATTCCTATGTTTTGACGCCTGGCGTGATTTTTTTGCTTCTTCCATGCCATAATATATGGGTTAATGACACTCCTCGCACAAAATAACATTCACATGGCGTATTATTTATGAATACTATTTCGAGCATTGGCATGGCTCTGTAGTAGAACACCTGCTGGCTTTGCATAAGTTGTTAGTTTTATTCCCACTCAAACAGAATATTTTTTTATTATTTGTTTATTCGGATCTGCCTTAAGTTTTCGCTCCCAGCCACTGACGCCAACCCACACACCGGAATTTCTGTGAAACGAGCACTTCAGAGCTTCCATCTTAAACAAATGAACAGAGTGACAGAAAACAAGGACGAAAAGACGAACGACAGGCACCAGTGCTGTTCGTCATTCCTCTTGACGTGCTTTTATTTTCATTGATGTGATGTAAGGAAATTTCGGTGCACAAGTTCGGCGCCCGCTACTTCTTATCCTTTGACGTATTTAACAGAGAGCGCGTATGGTTCAAGACGCCAAGCTTAAGAAGTGCGGAGCACATACAGTATAAAAGTATACAAACGCAATATAAATATATAACGGTTGGGACATAAGATTTCAAAACAACGTATTCAACAATCTCATTTGTGTGCATATGCGAGGATAATAACAAACTAAAGAGTAACCAGCGCATACTGCCAACAGTGATATAACCGAAAAAAAAAATAGTCTACAGTAACATAAATATTTTTGTCACGTTAAAAAAAGCAAAAGAAATGCACTAGTATCGGCCAAGAATGTCACTGTCATAAAACAAAAACGAAAACTTCGAATACATTTACTGCGCTCTTTTGTAAACCTCTTGTTAGCCTCAGGCCCAAGAGTTTTCGCAAACTAAATGCTCTTTGATCTAAAACTATTGGGCCTGACCTAAGTCTGCGTCTTGGTGTTTCACGTTATGGGCATTCTAGAAGGAGGTGACGTATGTGTTCATTTACAGAACCGCAATCACATTTAGAAGTTCCAGCGCATTCAATTTGGTGTAAAAAATGCTTGCGTTCCTAATCTTAATCAAGGAATAAGGGTGTCCACACTTGCGTCTAAAGATAACAAAATTTCAAATTGGCGTCCTCGTTTACTGCCACACTGCTCATTTGTTGAAGATGCAAGCACACCAGCTTGCCCATTTTACCATTCTGATGGTAATTCGGGCTATGACGTTCGAAGGAGTGCGCTCACAATAGCATGCATTCGAACAACAAATAGGATAACTGTGTCTTCATTTTTAGTTTTCATATTCACGCATAACTTTTAAAAGTTAGCCCTCCAGCGTGTTTTACAATACAATCTTGTTGAACAGAGAATACCACTTACACCATTGTTTCATTAAAGGATTTGTCTTCGTAAAACAATTGCCACTTGTTCAAATATTGGCCTAAGTGACATTCTCTCTTCAACAATTTCTCATCAGTTGAAGTCTCCATCTTCCGCTGGACTAGTTTTTAAGATGAGGCGTTGGCACATGGGGTGTACCAATTAGCTTATAAGACCACTTTGGGTTTTTTTTTTGAGTGACAACCTACTGGAGAAAAAATATATGCAAAATCGAGGATTACTTCTTCATTAATTATTAGATGGTTCAACCCAGTGGAAATGCAGGCATCTTTTAGTTTCAGGTGAACTAAAACTTTGTAATATAGCTGTAAACCAAATATCAACGGACACGGGGCAACAATGATATCTTACGTAAGTTTGCATCCTGCAGGTGAAAATTTACCACGATACTTACAAGTTTCGACGATATTTTATAGATCTTGCTGCGTGCATTCGCTTATAACGCAAGTGCTAAGATGAATTCCCGGAAGTCTTTCGTCCGCGCGATAAGCTTTGCAAATAATCACCTAAGTGTAGCAAAGGAACCACCACGTTTCATGAAATCATAAAGCGCCGTTAAACAGTAGCACATTGCAGCTTATTATAGCTGACATCTAAAGACGCCTTCAATCAATTCAAACATATCTTAAAATACTGATTTGCGTAGAAAGTGAACCATTGTATGCAGCCAATAATGAGATCCAGAATGCACAGGTTTAACGCTGTATACACTCTTGCCATGCTGTGCAATAAGCGTTTACAATGAGCCCTTCCAACTTGCCCTAGTCACCACTCTTCTTCTGAATGCAGAACGTTTTCTTACTAAGCGAACTCCCGTTTAGCTTCGAAAGCTAGATTGAACTCCACGGAGTAGAAGATGACAGGAACAAATTTTGAAAATACGCTCTGCAAATATTTACTGTAACTGTAGTGCAGAGGTTTTTACAAACAACGAAGGAACAAAGACAAACAAACAAACAAACAAACACACCCCCTTCAGGCCTCCTGCATATCTTTCATACCAACCTCATTTCAATCACTAAATTGTGCACAAGAGCATCGCTAATTGAGGACAACGCAGTCGTTTCAAGCATTTAGTAGAAACATGTCCTGTAAACCTGACTAAATCAAAGAAATTGTTATGCTTATAGTTCTTCAAAGGGGTGTCAACAAGCAAAATAAAGTTTATGCAGTTCTCCCCTTTCATACGCAGTGATTTTACACGAGAAGAATTTAGCGGTCGCAGCTAGGACATTTGTCATCTTATTAAATTCAAGGAAGCGTTTTCAGATAAACCAAGGTGCTTTTCGGAAGCATGTAAGGGCGTGAGTGATGCCACTGTCAGTGCGATGATAGCACTGGGGTGATGGTACAGACAACTGCATATGATGGCAAATGGCATTATTACAATTTTGATCATTTGACGCAGGTTTTTACACGTGGTGATCTTTTTTGCATTAATACTGGACTGGTGCAAACGCAACTAACCCCATGCCAATACATGACGCTATCCCAAGGTCACGCATTAGCACGTTGATGTTAGTAGAACCCAAAGATGCGCAGAAATTTTCAAACATACCCATACTCTGGATGACCACAAGGACAATACATAGGGCGCCCACATCTCCCATCTTTTATCTGCAGAGGAAGATGAAAAATGTAAACCCCCCCCCCCCTCCTATAATAGGAGGAGTGGTGGCACTTGACCTACGCTATTTGATACCTACGCTGGGTCACTGCTAATGACCATTCCTAACTACAAAAACTTCCCCATGCTTGAAGCTAGTCTGCGAATGTCATGAATCTCTAGCCTATAGATAGGATATTGTTGATCTCGCACCTTTATGTATACCTTAATTTCGTGGTCACCGGTGACAACATATATTGGAAGCATGCATATTTATGCATAAACTGTGGCAAGAGGTACGATGTCAGGCATGACAACTGCTCTACGACGATTTAAACCTTTTATCGCTTGCATTAGTGGCCTCACCATGCCTTGGCTTTTTTTTTAAGTTAGGGACACAGACTCGCTAGGCAGGCCATAGTTCACGCTTAATAGAGAAGTCAAAATATATAATATGGGGGAGTTATTATGCTTTTCATAAAAGCAGCGCAAAAAGGACCGACGACGACTGAAAGGACAGATGGCAGTGCAGCCATTTGTGTCCCTCTTAAAGTCGTTTACTGTCCTTTTGTACGGCTTGTATGTGAAGCATGCCGTGCCAACACGCCCAAGCAACCACTTTATCAGAATTATCATGTGTACCACCTGCTAGAATTCAAAGTACTCAACCCGAGCTTGCAGTTTATATTTCTGTTTCAGCGTAAGAACGAACTGGTGGGACACATTTCTGCCTACTATGCAAGTGTTCACATGGACTGCCATGCGCGGAAGTCAGAATATTCAAAACAATATTTGGGATCGTTGGTTACATCTCAATACTTCTTCCACTGATTGATTGAATACGCACTTCATATGCAACCGTTTCTTGTGCGCTAGCACAGCTGATTGCCTAAGGCGATGTAAAGCTTGTATTCGTACCCTTTTATGAATAAAGCTGAATACTTCATCGAGCTCATTGAGGAAAGCCTGACCGCCTTTGCTTGAATGCACACGAAGGTTGCATTATTGGGTGCGCACTCACTCTGTGCCATCCTCGTTCTTGACGACAGTCTCGATATTCTGGTCATGAGCTCAAATGGCAGCAACACCTCGGCACAAGTCGCTCTAGTATTTACCGGTCGCATTAATAACAGGAAGCAGAAAAAAAAGAGGAAAAGACATTGCTGCACAAAAAGTGTTGAAAATACTCCGGTTTTGGTAGATAGTGTCTGCTGTGGTCGAACCCGACTGGAAGGAAATCTCTAGATCTAGATTTGTCACCTCTAACATGTTTCGCGAAAGGAGCAATATTGACTTGGAAAATTTTTATCCTGAATACTCTTGATCGTGATCGAAACCAGCATATGAAACTTGATCATGTCAACAAAAAACATCTAAAAATGAATGGTGGTTAAGCTAAAGCGATAATTATTCACGCCCAGGGAACAAAGTTTTGACGTGGTCACACCATGGTGATGAAAAAAAGAGGCATAGAAATAATGAACAAAATTAAATTATTTGGAACATATTTTCCAGTACATTACAGTGGGATCAATATGTCGACTTTATTACCAAAAAATTCAGCCGTGTCACAGGAATGCTTCATCCGCATAGACATATAGTCTATCAGAATATGTGAAATCATTAATTTATTACTTCTTATTTGCAACTTACACTAATTACTCATACTTTGTGTGGGACACTACCACTGATTTAACTTTTAAATATATACTTATTACAAAAAAGACAATACGTATTATAACAAATGTACCTCACCAACGTCATACTGAGTACCTCTTTTTGATTAATTGTATAGAAGGAGAGTACCTCTTTATGCAGTAGAATGTCCCCACTATCTATTCTTCATACAGTTGTTTCCTGCTTTATGTATGGCACTGTCATAAACTTGGAAAACAGTGTATTTATTCAAACAGCTTTTTTTACATAAAAATACTGCTATCTAGACTACCAACTGTGGTGAACTTTGGTTTGTACGTCAACCAAGAACTAATTATGGCGCACAATCAGTAAAAAACAAATTACCCTGATTACTTAATTCCTTCGATTATGCAGAACTTTAAACCTCAAACACAGACTCAACTGATTTTACTCATCTGGCCGCTTTTTTTAGTAATGAGAAGTGTGTGCTTTGATTATGCTGTCCAATAGCACTGTTGGATAAACGACTGTCTGTGCCCTTATATTTATACTGTGCATTATTTTGCAATCTTTTTGTTTGCAACTATTGTGTGAATGTTGGCACGCAGCGTAAATGAAATCCTCATTGCTAAAACTCAAGCACATCTCCTGCACCATGTCCGCCACCTGCTGCCACCATATATCACTTAGAGCTATAACAGCTTCCCAAATCACCTTTAGCAGCTTTTACCTTGGCCCCTGCTATTTCGCAATTATGTCTAAGTCAAAATAATTGAATAAATAAACTACACTCTTTCGCATCATTGCCGCAATGATGAATTTCCAGCATTGCCAGCATTTTTTCCGGCAGAACCTCGGTACAATTGAGTGACTTTCATCACGTGTAAAGATATACAGTATACTAACCCAAGCGTGCCTCTGGCTGTTTTGTACTATACATGAAACCATCATCTTTGATTCCTCCACTTTTTGTACGAGTCACACGTGATAGCTTGCAGTTGCAAGTGCAAGTTGCAGCCTTAAGACATGTCCGCTTGTCGAAACATCTGCTCGAAAGAACACCCCTTGTTTACAAATTTTTCATCCTGCACATATGTAACGCGGCCATGAAAACGAATATGTTGTACCGGTAAGCAGGGTTTAATGCGAATCAGTTGGCAGCTTTGCCGTCTTAACAAGAATTTATTCTTGAAAGATACTGATCAAATGCGGACAGAAACAACCATAAACATGCACTTCACTATGAATCTGCCTTTCGTTCAATATTATCTCGTCGCTATTCATAAGCTTGGTGTAATAGAGCAAATAACTATGTAGTATTCTTGCTGAATACAAAAAGAACATTTTTTGCTGCACATAAAGTATTAACAAGCGTAAGATCGACGTGTTTGTACGTGACGAAACAAAGGCTAGGAAAAAAATTTGTGCATTTCCTTTCTTGTCCATGTTAATTCATGACCTTTCAAACACGGAGGAATTACGGATGCAAGAGAAAAAGTTTGCTTTCTTGAACAGAAACAGTAAGCATTATAAGTGCAAATAAGGCCCAAATTGAACAGTCCCGCCCACAAAAATAGGCGTCAATAACAAACGATGGATATTTCAAAATGTTAGCTGCAGAGCCATCCGGGAAACGAATGAGACAATAAAGGAAGCTAGACACAACATCGGCTAATTGATGCATACACACAAAAAACAAAAAGAATAACATTAACTATAGTGCACCAAGGAAACAAAACATGCTACAATGAAAAACTCTGAAATTATATTCTTGGTTAACCCAGAGACACTGAAGCTAATCAGATGTACTGAACTGTGTATTGCACTTAAGGAAGTGAGATTGTATTCCCTCTGCGAAGATCAGTAGTCATTCAATCTTACCGCGCCGTGGTGCTCAAGTGCCTAAGGTACTCGGCTGCTGACCCGCAGGTCGCGGGATTGAATCCCGGCTGCGGCGGCTGCATTTCCGATGGAGGCGGAAATGTTGTAGGCCCATGTGCTCAGATTTGGGTGCACGTTAAAGAACCCCAGGTGGTCGAAATTTTCGGAGCCCTCCACTACGGCGTCTCTCATAATCATATGGTGGTTTTGGGACGTTAAACACCACATATCAATCAAGTCATTCAATCTTACACACGTCTTCATGTCGCGCTTGCTCGAGAAGATTCGCGAATGCTCCCGTGAATCTTCGCGAGTCCGTGCCACGCCATTTAGAAAAGATTGAGATCAGATTGTTGGTGGTAGACACCAATTCAAAACGCATGAAAATTTTCCATCCGATCAGCCAGTAGCTGTCGCGGGTCCTTAGTGTGTTCACCGCTGCACTAAGTGTTTCCAAATCACTTCACACACATCGCAACGTTCGCTACTCATTCGCTGTGTTGCACCTCTTGCGCAGTGACTGCGCGTACAGGTCGATGAAGCCCACCATGCTCAACGGGCAACTGGACTCTCCATGCGCGTACGTCTACACGTGTTTGCAACTGTTGCGAAACACTAACGTCGCTAGTGCAGCACACCGGAATCGCTAGCAGCCGTATCACATGCGCTAGAGTATGTACTCACTAGTGACAAAAACACGCACGCCCGCGCTGCGATCGATGCTATCGCGAGTGGCGTTTAATCACGCAAAGCGGCACCAACGCGCGGGAAACGCTTCAATGAGTGCGAGAAAAATTTTTTTTGCTGCACGTCGCAAAATGAGAACCAATCAGAAGCGAGCTGTGCAATTGTGGCGCTATCTGTACAGCCCGCAAAGAATAATGTATGGCCTAAGAGATTGTACGCCATAAAAGACATATGCACGCCGTAACGCCTAATGAGACATGCCGTGAAATTTCCGAGGAGATGTCCAGCCAACAGGCCATTTTGATGGCGCCGACACAGCAGCTTGTGCGCACTTTTAATAATATTTTAAGTTTTAACTCTCTAAACAAAGATATGATTATCTGACATGCTGTAGTGAAAGGCTCTGGAAATTACGACTATCTGGTGTTCTTTAATGTGCATGGACATTGCCAGTACATGGCCTCTACCATATCGTCTCTATTGAAATGTGACCGCCGCGGCCGGCAGCAAACCCGTGACCTTTGGGTCTGCAGCCGAGCACCATATATAACCGCTGCTCTATGGTGGTCCTTGTGCACACATTAGCTGAAGAATTCCACTCAGCGTTTTGGCCTGTGACACTCACGAATAGGCGAGTCTTAAATAATCATATGGTGCTTTTGGGATCTGAAACCCCACCTATCATAATCATCTCACGAAGAGGTACATCAATAATTGTAGTCAGCCGGTCTACTAGCGCATGTACACAAGTGGTGTTTTTGGTGTTTTGAAGGAATGACGAACACAAAGGGCAGACAAGAATAATAGCCATTCAAGTTAATCAACACGTATTTCATTACGAACAAGGCTTGGGAAAGGGCACAAATCAAGTGCGTAATATTGCGATATAAAACAAAGGAACTTACGAAATATGCATGAAACTTTAAATGAAAACTTCGCCAACTGAAATGAATGGAAATAAAGAGACATTGCACAAACCAAAACGATTACGTAAATGTCATGGACGTTTTGTTTCACTCTTCATCCACAACGCGTGTGGATGAGACGCGCTTCGCCTATAAGTATGTGGTATGCGCGCGGTGGGACATGAGTAGCGCTAATCACCGGGAAATAGAAAATAAATAAATTTCGTTGGGACCGGCCTATAAAGGAGTTTACGCTGTGTAGTCGACGTGATTTCACCGGGACTGTCTCGCCTGCTTCGGTAGATGTATCTGGGAAGAGGGGGGGGGGGGGCATCTTGAGGGTCACTGCATTCGCCACTTAGGCCACTCAGCGAGACGCCGCACTGCTTTCTGCATACGCTTCTGAGGCACGCTGCACTTAGTTTGGGACTGCCACACACTATGTTCTTTTCAGGCAGTCTGAGCCCAATGGCTTCCGGCTCGGCGTGTACCAGCAACACTTCGAGGTACCAGCAACGAAACGGACCACGCTTTTTTTTCTAGAGGCAATTTTGTCATTTCAATAAAACCGCTCCGGCATCCAGGTGACAATGTGCCTTCTATGTTCCTGTGCACCGAAAGGACGCGCCCAGAATAACAGACACCTTCAACGAAAAACGAAGTCGGCTGCACGAAGCGCACGTTTTTACGAAAAGTTAACGAGTGAAAAGAGACTGCTCGGCATGCCAGGTTTCGCTGCGGCGTCTTGCGAAACGCGAATGAGAATATGCCCGCGTGCGTTCTCCGCAAACGCACTCGTCGCGTGCGGCCTGTCGCACGTGTTTCTGCCGCTAGTGAATATGTACCCGTTGGCTTTTCCGCATTGTGGCGTGGAAAATCGCCAGAACCCTTTCATAAACGCTTCTATTCATAATGCTTACTTACGTCTTATCGTCCACGGTTTCATGTTTTTAAGTGATTTTATGAACTCCAGGATTCCAAAGGTGCATCCAGTCGATACGTTCGCTTAAAGCAATTTAAGAGCGATCCCGTTTTCTGAACTAGCCATCTTCGCCTTCGTGAAAGTTCTGGCAGCATCTAAAAACTTGGGCTTTGGTGTTTTTTGGGTTGTGGTATTTGGGCTTGTGTTAGGTGCCCACATTGCCAATACATGGCGCTGTGCATATTCGGATGATGGGGCAAGACTTCGATTTCCTCCTGAAAATGTCTCTTCTTTAGAATGAACCATGTGCACAAGAAGTGTGATAGTCCCCTCTATGCACAATAAGAGCGATCCGCAAAGTCCTTGCTCACATTTTTGGTAATAGTTAATGTTAATGACCAAATCGGCCCGTATGGCGTATGTACCGTCATTATACTAAGCTAACTCTGGAATCAACCAGACTGCGCTGTCTAGTCTGATATGACTTCCCAATATTAACACTTGTCGTTCATGGCAGAGTTACATCTTGGGCGCCGCCGCCAACACCAGCGACTACCATGAAAACATAGCGAAAACTGAGCAATCATGCAAGACACTTGCTAACAAGAATATTCTCAATTAGGAATCACACCGTCACAGATTTAGTTTTGCGCACTCATGAAACGCAGTAGATGAGATCGAAGTGCTCGCACGTGCTCATAACTCTAGCAGTCAGCTGAAATTTCCACTTTTCTCTCATTTACCTGGCTTTCAACTAGCGCATCTATTTCAACGCCATTATACCTGACGAAGCTAACGAGAGATTTTGACGAGCAAAAAGCAGTGGGAAAGGTTCTGTGCACTGTGACAGGTGAGAAACATCCTCATAAGCTGACATTCAAAGCAACAACCTTGAAAGCATGATTCTTATTTTCTGAGTAATCAAATATTTTGAATATTCTGAGACCAGTCGTATGGTATTGAGTTGGAAACACCGTGTATAGCAAAACAGCTGTGCACTGAATGTGTAAGTTCCACTCGGCGAATCAACCTTCTCAAGACGCGAAAAAAGTACAAGAAGAAAAATAAGTTGTTTTGCAAGATTTACCCATGTCACGTCCTATATTAGTTTCTAGTTTCGTCATCACTTGGAAGAGTGCCTCGCAACGTAAGGTAGTAATAACTATTGCTATTGCTTTAGGTACTTTTTATGCCAGGGTATTACCTGATTAAGCAAGTTGCCATTAACTCAGAAGGGCATCTCTAACTGAACCGTCTTGAAGTACTTGCTTTTTCACCTTTTCTTGTTATATTGTTTATTATTATATCAAAAAATACAGAGGCATTCTTACGACATGCACTTGTTTCTGCGAAAGTGTTTGCTCATATTTATAGCCTGTGATTTCCAGACAGCATTACTATCTCTTGGTGGCGTCAGAAGCCTTTCAATTTTGCTCAATACGATATGCCTTACGTGACTTAAAGAACATCTCCCACACAGTTGAACTTAATACAATGCAATTTTTTCGCTTTGTCTAGATTGGTTAACTACGAAAAAAAGACTGGAGCTTACGGAGTAATATCATTACTGTCATCTGAAAGCTGTTAATTTTTCCGTGATCAGTGATAATTTAATGGTCTCAATTTTCTGACAAAGAACAATCATTTCAAATTAATCAATTCCCGGCGCTCATTTACCAGATTGTGCATGAATTTGAACCCCATAAGATGCCTAAACCCTCTTTATATTTCCCTCGTCCTTCTGCGACTCGTATAACTACTTTAGGGTATGTTAGAGCAGGGCGTACAAAAAGTCTTGCTGTTCTGAGCCTAATTGGTGAAGAAAATAAATCAACTTTTTCGTGCGAAGTGATATCACAACTGATAATGTGGCATCATCTCGGCCGAAAGCAGAAAAACGCGTACCGTTTCGACACTTTCTGCTCATATACTTTCCAAGATACACCCCTCCAAATCTCGTGGCGAGTGCCCCTAGTGTGTAGGGATACCATAATTGACTCACTTTACATTCAAGTGTTCCTCGCTTCCTACTGCGCCAAACTCCCCGCTCGTACAAACACATTGCCGCAATCGCTGGGGGAGAGGTGACTATGGGAAAGAAAACCTGGTAGTCAACTGGCAACCCAGGGCCAGTGTAGCTCTGGACGAACGACCCCACACGCTGTCGGTATACGTTACTGCTAATAAAGGTTTACCCTTTCTTTCTACCTTGAAACGGCCAGCAGACTGTTGGAAGGATACCGTCAAGTGCTGCAGTAAAGATGCAGAGCGCTTTTGCGTGGACTCCAGTGGATGAGCACTTCTAGCTGTAACGACCAACTGTTTCACTGCCTCCTTGTTAAATTCATATCATTTACAATACACAGTTCGATTAAAACAAAAAGAGCGGCGATCAAAGTGCATATTTTTCCCAGTAGACTGTAATAGCGACCCCAAATTTTTTTGTTAATGAGGCTAAAAGTTTAGTCATTGTAACTCTACAAGTAGTCATCTAACTATAAAACAAATGTGATTGAGGTATATTCAAGTGATGACATTAAATCGTGCTACTTTAATCAATATACTAACTGGGCACCCATTTTTTCTGTTCATGAAGACAGTTTGTGAAATATTTAAAAAATGAATGAATGAATGAATGAATAAATGAATGAATGAATGAATGAATGAATGAATGAATGAATGAATGAAGTGTACCTTTATTTAGAGGACGGCTCTCCGCCGAAGTTTGGAAATACGTGGGAAAGAGATGGTTGGGTGAACAGAGTAATGATAATAAACTAGCATAGGTTCGTGTGAATTCAGTGAATGCGCATGGTTGTATTCGTCTTCAGTAGATTTTCACTAGAGTCGTTTTCGAACAAGATGGTCAATCTTTTTTGCACCACTCGACACATGCCACTTATACTAGCATAGTTTGGAAGTGCATTTTGAGCTCCATCATTCTTTTGTGGTGCAATGTCACCGAACAGGATCACTGTGAGGTAGTAATATAAAAATATTATTGATAATAAAACGAGAGAAAAAAACATTACCTTAACTGTCATTACCTATACCGAAGAAGTGCACCGTCTTGGTCTTCCAGAGCTGGGCCGTAAGAAAAGCAGTGCTCCCGCCACATTATTGAAAACAGTCGGCTGACTGACGGTGGACATCATACAAAGTGGTTGCTTACGGTAAGCTTATTTGAGCGTGCTGCTTGCGGGAGGAAGCTTTGTCACGTGTTATTTTTCTCATTTCGCGGGCATTCTTTCTCAACCAGAAAAAAAAACGGGCACACAATTACTACATTGGTTTCAATTACATTTTCATAATTAGGTGAGCAATTGTAGAAATATAAGTATGATTGACTACTTCCCGAAACCTCATTACCAAAAAAAATACTAGTTGCAACTTCAGTCTACTGGGAACAATGCGTACCAGGCTTGCTTTGCGTAACACTTTCTCTCCTCTCTTTCTTTGAAATTTTGCAGCCTGATAATTGGGATGTCCTGTATACCGTAATGTACATTTATCAGTCAGCAGAACACGACAGTTACGTTAAGTGCTCTTTCGTCATATAAAAAACTCATCTAAGAATACCTGGAATATTTCAAGCGCAGCCTATCCAGAGCCTGGTCAACATAACCACCGCCATGAGGAGTGTTTATGGCAGTGTTTCGATGCCCTTAGTTATCGCTACATTTATATATTCTGTTCTGTAGCTAAAGAGATTATTTATTATTAATCAGCAGATTTTTCTTGGGTTGTTCAACTGTCGCAAATCTTGCGTGATCTAGATCTCCACGCATGTGTGGTATGCTGACACTATTAACTGGGATCTCCACGAAATTTACACGTATTCAGCCACCATAGAAACTCTGTTTAGGCTGACACACTTTGGCTTTGATCTTTCTATCTTAATGTCATGCACAGCAGCTTTTCCGCGAGAATAAGTTATATTAACGTAAATGACCTAGCGTTTTCTTTGCACATATAAACTAGGGGTGTTCTAGAAAGATCCGCATTAAGCCCACTTATTTCGCTATTTTTAAATGTTTTTGTCAATTCTGACAGAATAAACGCATGTATACGGCACTCACGCAATACACGTTTATATTTTAAACATGGATATTTTGCCTCATACGCTGAAAAAGGAAGCCAATGTACATATTCTATAGAATTTGTACAATGAAGCTTTAGAAGGCTTGCAAGCCCTCAGTTCCTCATCATCACGTCAACTCGAATTCGTGTCGCATTACTTGGCGTCGTGAGGTTTCTGGCGTCCCTGCTTCGACGATACCTGTAATGCATGTACTTGAATAATATTCGCACTGATGTCGATGGATGTGACCATAAACCACTCGGACATTGGGCAGAGCACTGCTTGAGCTCTCATGGCTACGTTCTGTGAAGCGAGGCCGTAGGAACTCAGCCGCGGGGGCATAATAGCGACTTGTTGGTTCACACCGGTGACTTGCAGTGGTGGTGCGACGATTTGCGACTGGTCGCGAACAGTCGCAAACGGTCGCAAAGCGGCTGCTTTGGGTAGTCGCTTCATCAATTTTTAGTCGTGCGACTGCAGTCACAAAACCGCGGGAACTAATCATCGATGCCCAGAAATGACATCGGCATTATTTCTTTATATGCAGGCTCTTCTTTTTTTGTTTTTTTTTTTTCAATGCGCTTGCCTCATGTCCGCAAAATGAAATGAGTGCGTTCCTCTGGGTCTGTGGCTCCATGGCCACCATAGAGTACTTGACTTTGAGATTGTGGAGCGCAGCAGCTCGAGCAAAGTGCACGTCGAATTTACGTGGCGGCGTTCGCAAGAAGCTAAACACCGTCAAAGTGAGGAGAAAGTTGATTGTGCACTATCTTTCCCGTATTCAGAATCGTCTTTTGTCTCGAACTTGACTAATCACCTCCTTTAATGCAGCGTGTTTGGAACGCATTTGTGCTTCATGCCTTGGCACCAACTAAAGACAAGGCGTTTGAGACGTGTTTGTGTTGCTTTGGAAGCTGTGGCATGTCAAGTTAAATTCAAGGAGCATTTGCGAATATGTAGTACCACTCTCAGAAATACTTATCGTCGTCGCAGCGCTGCTCGGGAGGTGGGTAGCCTATATGGCCGGCCAGCTCTCGCGAGGAAGGACGATTTGCACCCATCACCGTTCCTTTTTTTGTTGTTTTTCGCTTGAATCGAACTCCTTAGATGTGTGGTTGAAGGGAAAGAAAAAAGCACAATCTTTTGCAGCCCTTGCGGGAGCACAGCTCAGCGCCTTCAAACTCCTCGACGCTACTGTGAACGCTGTGCGAGAACGGACGAATACAATAAATGCGGCACGCTCGGTTTGCTCCATAAAGTTCCCTAATATGCACTAGAGAGAACTGTGGCGCTAGCGTCTATGGGAGCTGCACAAAACACTTCAGCGAACGTGGAATTGATGGGTAGTACAGGTAGTACAGTCTAACCTCTATAGTTCTGGCTTGCTTCTGGCTCTGTGTGTGTTCGTGTGGCTAGGAGATGTGTTCTCACGAAACAAAAATTAACAAATGTTTAGCGGTCGCGCTTCACCCCCTTGTTCTTTTAGGCTTACCATTTCGAATAGGGTCTCAGAACCTAAAAGAGTTAGTTCTTTCCTTCAAAAGGAAACTGAAACCATCTATAAACGAAGCCACACGTGAGATTCGTCAGCCGCAAGTACGAAGACTAGGCAAGTCTGTGTACTACCTGTGAGAAAGAAGATGGACACATGCGAAAGCACATTGCCATCACCGGGCTCGCTCGGCTGTTCGTTCCTTGGCTACGCTTTGCCTGCTGCTGCTGCTGCTGCTATCTTCCCGGTCGCTGTGAACCTCAGTAAACCCCCGTAACAGGTGGTGGAGGTTCTGAGTAATCTACCCATCATTCCCATGGTCGCTGAACGATTGCAGCGGCAGGGTCCCCTCTAGGTAATTTTAGGAAGCTATATGGTTTGCTCCGCTCACTCAGCTGGTGACTGTCAGCTGATCGGTGCTGGTCTCCAGAGTTGTCACTGATAACGATATCCAGACGTGACTCTCCGGTTTTGCGACTTCCAGTCGCTCGCATGCAGCCTCTGCCGGTGTGAACATGAATCGTTTTTTTTAGTCGCGCGACTGCTGCTAGTCGCCAGTGTGTACCAACTTTTGCTGTCAATTCTTTGCGGTAACCAGTGCGTGATTGCGGCCGGTCAGCTCAAGAATTGTAGCCATGTAAGCTGGGACACAGCGTTCACAGGTTGATTTATCACTGTAATCCATAAAAACAAAACTCTGTCGTCATCGCTCTTTGAGCTTGTACCTCCTTTTTTTTCCCTTGTACTCTCCTCCTTCGCTTTTGGCTACATATGGCTCCTTGTGCGTATTTTGTTATTCATCTGCTTGTTGTCTTGTCTATGCTCTTTTGTTTTCTCTCTAATTTGCTGGGTTCTCTCATCTTCTGTCCTCTCTCTACTTTATATTCCCTCAGTGAGCCTGCTTTAACCTGCCTCCCTTCGAGCCTATGCTTCCCTCCCTTTTCTTTAGTAACCGTTTCGCTTCTTCCCTTCATATGCTATCTCATACTTTGCTGGTAACGTCCTTTATTTGATTTTATGTGTTCGTCATTCAACTAGGTCAACGAGATTTATTATAAAAGATGAACCACGCACATGGATGCATTTTTCGATAAATATTAGTAAAAATACAAACAAAAAAACCGTTTCACTCATTCTCCATTTTTTGTGTGTCGTCAAATTTAGTTTTAATAAAGAAATATATTCTACTGCTAGTAGATGGCACACCTTGAAAGCCGGCTTGAATTTTTTAATTACTAGAAGCAAAAACTTTAAGCTCTTCTTGAATACTACGATGACCAAAGTCCTGACTCACTCATCAGACAAAAAGCAAGTAGCAGCAGTCATTTGTGCAGTTGTTGATGAGGCCGAAGACAGCACACAAAACACCCGTTAGGTTTGCTCAGTCGAACGACAGCATGAACACTGCTTAGGAGCCTTGGAAGTCGCTTCGTAAAGATACTTCTGTATATTTTTTCGAACAATCATGATATCTATGGAACAAGTTTGGCTGGACCAATCGGAATAGCGCCACAACGTGCTTGTGTATTTCATGAATTGAATGTTTATATTTCTGGAGATTTACGCGCCAAAATCACGACACAATTATCAGGAGTGCTGCATCCAGAAAACCCGACCTATTGTTGAACCCTTGGGTCTCTGAATATGCACCTACACAGACGATCGTGGTGGAATTTTGTTCGCAGAGAAATGCTGCCGCCGTGACCGGGAATTGAACCTGCGTCCTCCAGCTTAGAAACGCGACACCTTATCTATTAATGCTGCCACGAAGGGTCACCAATTCCGAAGAAAATAGGATGATTAGAAACTTCTGGTCTATGGGAGTTGTAACTGAAGCTGCACTTTGAGAAACTCCGGGCACCATTAACAAGTACCGCCGGCGAATTTTCTATGTAAAACAACGGCACTGAGTCTTCGCATCATGATGTGCTTAGTCATCTCATGCGAGGTCGGTAAATACAATAAATGCGATGAAGAGCATTGTCGTTTCCCTCCAGCTTCAGGGGCCACTCATGCGCATCAATAAGTAGTGGAACGGACTGAGTTGGAGAGCAACACGATTGTGACGTTCCACGGGCTGAATGCGCAACACTCTATTTTTGAAAGCAATTTTTGTAATTGGATGTCCACTTTCACTAATGATAATGCCCAGCGTCAGGAGTGACTGAAACGTCGTTATATACGAACAGTTGAAGCGTAAGTGGGGTCCAGCAGTGCCTACTATGTCTACGTGGCACAATCGGGATTGCTTCGCGCTTGATCGATACGCCTGCGGTCTTGTCATTTGGCGACGTCCGCCACCCTCTACCAGTCAAGCCTTCCGCACGCTGGAGGAAGAACTGAGGTTTGGGGCCTCACTGATTAAGCAGCAGGTCACCGTCAGATGCAATTATTGACAATTATGCTAATGTGCCTCTGTTTTATGCACTCATTGCAGTGACGTCTCGCAAATGTGCTGTCGGTCTGTGTTTCCTCGATAACGTTGTGCATATATTTGCAGATGATTTAGATAATTAGCTAGAGAAATCTGCTCACTATCTCAGACTGAGCCTTCCTAAATCACAACGTGCGACTAATAAATGCTCCGCATTTATTAGTCACAAAATGTGCGACTTTAAATGCTCCACATTTGAAAAAAAAAGATAGTGGCTAAAGGGCTCTTAAACCACACCGAATTCGAATTTAAGAGAGTAATTTTTTTTTCTCGTCTTCTTTACCCTTCCTATAGGTGCTATATCCTCCTCACCACTTATTTCATCATAAGACACGTTGATCGTCAGCCCTAACCATTGAGCCAGTCATAATTTCGCGCTTTTCGACTATAGCCGCGCTGCTATATCCGTTTGCGCAGCCAAAAACGCAGAAAACGAAGTATTATCAATTTATCGTGCATGATAGCCACGCGGTACAACACAGAACTGGCAGTGTGACTGCAGGACAAAGCAGAATACATGTCAATTCAAAACAAAAATCTCTCGTATATCGACTAGTCGAGAGCTCATTTAATCCTGACGTCACGTGAACAAACTGTGGCGTCACGAATCGTGCACATGCGTTCTCGTTATTTGTATTCTCAGATGTTGTTTAGGGTCCCTAAGGCGTTTGATTTCATCTTTGTGCAAGTAAATCGATGGTTGGTTCATGCATGCGTAACCACTATTATCGAAATGCCATACTTCAATCGATGATTGATTGATTTGTGGGGTTGAACGTCCCAAAACTACCATATGATTATGAGAGACGCCGTAGTGGAGGGCTCCGGAAATTTCGGCCACCTGGGGTTCTTTAACGTGCACCCAAATCTGAGCACACGGGCCTACAACATTTCCGCCTCTATTGGAAATGCAGCCGCCGCAGCCGGGATTCAAACCCATCACCTGCGGGTCAGCAGCCGAGTACCTTAGTCACTAGACCACCGCGGTGGGGCTTCCATACCTCAATCATCAGACATGTTTTTTTTTATTCTTATACTGAAACATAACTGCATATTATTGAATTTCGGCGTGCGCTTACATTCTTGACAATGTAAAGAAGGATTAGAAGGTTAGCATCCGATTATTAATCTGTTATAATTCAATATTCTCTCTTTAATGCAGCGGCCCGTTGGTCCTACGTACAATGGGCGAGAGCTGAAAGAGACGTTACATACTACACATGTGTGCCAGTAAATGAATTTGTTGGTGTCTTTTGCTAAACAAATATCGGTCTTCTTGTCTTTTACTCTCTCATTTTGTTTTCTCTGCACAGTGGCACAAATTGTACTTAGTTTATTGGGAGCTGTAAAAATAAAAGTTAAGACTTGTGCCGCTATGAACAGAAGGAATGGGTAAAAGCCAAAAAGCGGACCATTATTTGTTTCGTAAAACACAACAAAATGACTGATTGCCGTGCAAATGTAGTATGTAAGGTACTTTCAGCTCTGGCCGCTTCTAGGCACGACAGATGGGTAGCTGCATTAACCAGAGAATATTGGAACATAAGAGATCTCTAACCGGTGGCTCATAGTCTAATTTTTCTTTACACTGTCGAGAACGTAAGTGCGCGCCAATGTTCAATGAATGCACAGTCTTGTACTGTGATAGGAATGAAGAAACGCGTGTGGTGACTGAGGCATGGCATATCAGTCGCAGTGGTAGGCATTCATGAGCCAACCGTTGATTAACTTGCAGGAATACGAAGCCAAATGCTTTAAGAGTTATCTCTCATGTATACCCACACGTGTGCTAGACAGGTAGGTGCGCATATTGCATGGACATGCGCTGAGAATCTTTGATGCCTTCTTTCTGTCTCGCTCCTTTGCGCATCTTCAGTTGTTAGTAAGCATATGTGGTGCCCTGACTTCCTTCTTGTATTCGTGTTCGCATGCCCTATATCTTTTAGAATGAATATGTATTAATTATCTCAGCTTTCTGCAATTGTAATCCCATAACATTTAACATTTCCATTCCCTACTCTTCATTCAGTGAATTCTATCTTTCTTCTCTTTTGCTTTTTTTTCGCTCTATTCACTAAGACAATACACCACCTTAAATCATGACCAATCCCTCAGGGTGTGTTGCACCAAGACACTTAGCTAAAAAAAGAACCAACATCAATGGCGTAATCAACTGTTCGATATATAACACACTTAGATAGCCTCGTATAACATCGTCAACACATTATCGGACGGATCAAGAACAGACCACAACGACCAAATACTTGACGCGATAGACGTCCATACGCGAAAGAAGGGTGAGGGGAAGGGGTAAAACCATTACTCTAAAATGTGTGTAGGGGGCTCCCAATACTGGCCCACACATATACTCGCTCGGACCTTTCCTGCCATTTTTGAATGCACAGGGTTTACTCTGAGCGTGCCTTTTGAAAATATCGGTGACAAAAACCTTCTTTATTCACTGGAATGACGGGGACCAAATATAGCCTGCTGTCCACTTCATTTTTTTTTATTTTTACGCAGCCATGGTAGACCTTGTTTTCTTTCGAACTCGATAAACAGTGTAGAAGAGGGGGGGGGGGGAGGGGACTAATGTTTCTTTCCCAATAAAGAACCTTGACCCTTCCTCCCATTGGAAAAACGTGCACGTGACTATGCTTGACGCCCTCCGTATATTAAGAAGGTGTGAGCGTCAAGTATTTTGGTATACCAACCCGATAACCAAAGCGAAAAAAAAATGCATGAAATAAAACTGAGAGTAATTGTGCAGTCAACACATGACGCGTGCTCACACTCGTTCACAAACGACTCGAATATTCTTTACTGTTTGCTTTTTGCTCCTTCGTGTTCACGAGCTCCGTGTCCTTTATCGTACACGGAAGGTTTCGCATAATGTTGATTTGTTCTCCTCTGCAATTACGGCGAGCTTTCTCTTCTTTTCTATTCGGCATCAAAAACATCTTCTCGAGACGACCCACTGGTGCTTCGCAGGCAAGATAGATGGTAAGGCTTAGCAAGGACGATGCCACAAACACGGCAAACGTTTGGAGAACCTAGAAAATAAAATAAGATAAACACTTGAGAAAACTGAAAATCCATCCTTGACGGTAGGATATACAGCAAGCAAAGCGCAAAAAACACACAGGCAGCGAAAATCAATGACACATGCTCTAAAATAGAAAATCACAAAAAAAGCTTTATGAATAACTCAGTGGAAATAGTGTTTCAAAGTACTTCGTTTCCATGACAGCTTTCTCTAAGCAATATGCACTACTGACACAGTAAGGCGTCTAAATAGTTTGCCGAAATATTCACTGTAATGAGCGCATCATACGCGCTACTCTTTCACACAAAAGTGGGAAGACTTGAACTAAGCACGTCGGTGCGAAAAATCATAGTCGGTGCATAATAACGTAGTGGTGGAACTTGAAAAGTGACAAATTGTTCTAGCCCGAAACGTGGACTGAACGCATGATTTATTTGTACGCTGTGCTTGCTACGCTTGCTGCAGTGAATCGCGTTTATTACGAGACACTTGCGTGCCAAGTGATCAAGACACTAGCAAGTCCTTTTCATTTATATCTCATATCTAGTTTCTTGAGTGGCTCGTGTGGCTGTATGCCGACACTATCAACCTTTTCGTCAGGTCGTGAGTGGCGGTTGATTGAGCAAAAAAAAAATACGTGAAGAAAAATGGTTCTTGGTGCGATAATTTACTACAATTGACAGTTTGTCTATGTTGCTTGCCAACTTTAGTCTATTCGAGATATTATTCATGGATTAATAGTTTCTTGTATTCTAATACTTTGACGATATACTCTCCTATTTTATTTTTTTCGACCTGCACAATGGGTAGTATATAATATTTTTACGGTAATTTCAAAACTTTACTGCTTACAAGGCTTATGTGAGATCATATACACACATTTTCCTATCTAGAACGATTATTTAGTAGCATAAAAGAATAATTTGCTCGCAGGGTCGATGCATTTCAGTGAGAAAAAAAACGTGTTGTCGCCTTCTTCTTTGTGTCCTTGTTTTTTTCCCGCTCTCTCTTCATTATTATTTAGTTGCATTTCGAAAAACTACCTGCATAAACACATGTGGCAAGAACACTCGCTGCGTGCGAACGACGCAAGCTCTTCAAATATGCTGTCTCTTTCCTCGCGTAATTAAGCTTTGATTGATTGATTTGTGGGGTTTAACGTCCCAAAACCACCATATGATTATGAGAGACGCCGTAGTGGAGGGCTCCGGAAATTTCCACCACCTGGGGTTCTTTAACGTGCACCCAAATCTGAGCACACGGGCCTCGACATTTTCGCCTCCATCGGAAATGCAGCCGCCGCCGCCGGGATAATTAAGCTTTGTCGTAACATACATCGAATGACAATTTATTCTCCACTGACGTAAAGCGTCCTAATAGCTTACATGCAAGCATCGATATACACAAAACAATTTCAATGTCTAGCAAAAACACTAACTTGAAAACTTCATCGATCAAAGCGCTTTCTATATTGACGCTGGGCGGGAAAGTAGAGTGGAAAAAATCTGTATCTTACCAATGTAAAGTGAGAATAGAAAATCCGCTCTCGAGCTATGTTTGACTTGATAAAAAACAATGGTACGTGAACGATATATATTCCAAAGCACAAGCGGCTCAGGGGAACAAATGCTTTCCACGAGAGAAAATTCCAAAGGACACCTGCGAGAAAAACAATATACAAAGCAAGCACTTTTTGTAATAACTATAGTACGCACCTAAGGTTAACTTTCGACAACCTAAACATCTTGGGCAATAATCACACAAACTGACTTTCTTTGTGGCCCATCACAGCGTCTCGTACAAATAAAGAATGAAAAATAAAAAATGAGAATTGGAGCTGATTAGAGCAGCTGATGGCAACTTGAGATGTAGGAATGGATCAAAATGTTGTGATGCTACAGCAGTTGTTTAAAACTAAGTTTCGTAAAAACGGGGCTGATTGCTTTCTCCTTTGTAAAATAACGCGCTGTTGTTGAGTCGAAGTGCAACATCATGACTACCGACGTTATGACTGTTGTGTCACAGATTACGACTCAGTTGCGAGGTTGCCTGCACGAGGTATACAGACGGCACGTGTCAATAGAGTAACGCCGAGTGGTATGTGGCCGAGATTCCGCCGAAAAATCATGCCACCAATGTGGTACGAACAATTAAAACAAACCAGGAAAATATGAACTTGTTGGTAACACACTATCATACACACACACACACACACACACACACACACACACACACACACACACACACACACACAAAACGTATAAATCGTACACATTTCCGTGAGATATTTTGCTGCTATTGTGTGAAAGCTCCCAGTACCAAGGAGTTTGTTGTGAACAAAATGCGTGATGGATGGCCAAGCAATACCAGAGTTTGAAGGTAGAGATGCAGTAAAATGCCTTGCTATTTGACCACTCGGGCAAAATTTGCACCAATAGCACAGAAGTTCTCCCAACAAGTCTCTAAACTGATTAATTGATTGATTGATTGAATGATCGATTGATTGATTGATTGATTGATTGATTGATTGATATGTGGAGTTTAACGTCCCAAAACCACTATATGATTCTGACAGACGCCGTAGTGAAGGGCTCTATAAATTTTCACCACCTGGGGTTCTTTAACGCGCAACCATATCTGAGCACACGGGCCCACAACATTTCCGCCTCCATTGGAAATGCAGCCGCCGCAGCCAGGATTCAATCCCGCGACCTGTGGGTCAGCAGTCGAGTACCTTAGCCACTAAACCACCGCGGCGGGGCCAACATGTCTTTAAAATCAAGTCACTTTCTTCTACAGGCAACTTACACCAGCTTCTTGCGCAAACTTTTGGGGGGGAACGTTTACTTTTCCTAGGTGGTAAAAACTGTCAAATCATCTTTGATGATACTGTAAAGCTTAAGAATTTGAATTAAGGCTATAAACTATTCTAGTGTATACATCGTAACCCTCACGAGGAGAAATGGCGCACATGTAGTATGACGGATGGTGAAAGGCAACAAAAGAAACATAACATAGGCGTATTAACACCATTTTCCAATCTTTCTGTCCAAGTTGCATTTTTTATTAAAGAAAGCACCAGTTCTCAAGTTCCCGACAGACCGGTGATTCGTCGATCTTAAGCATTCACAGATAGTCATAAACAATTCTATAGTGGCCCCGATAAAGCCCATGTGCTTAGATTTAAGTGCACGTTAAAGAATTACCCCAAGTGGTCGAAATTTCTGGAGCCCTACACTCCGGCGTCTCTCGTAATCATATGGGGGTTATAGAACGTTACACCCAAGCAAGTGTTATTATTAAAGGTATGTGAGTATATCTATACTGCGACAGCTGTTAAAGGCTTAAATTGACAGAAACCTTGAGCGCAAAAAACACGCATTTACAAGAAGAGAGGACGGAAAATACAGGCGCTACTTGCATCTAAATTTATTCAGGGATCGCCCGCAAATATAATCAGAAAAGTACACATGTACACACATTTAAAATTATAGTCAAACAAGTTGTCACTTACAAAAAAAAAAGGCACAACATTGCTGCATAGACTAAGCAATGCACGTGATGGCAACAAATTGGAAGATCACGCGCCAAATGGCAAGGAGATCAAAACGTGCCCCGCAATCCTGACGCACTAATAACGCACGAAACGTACTCACAGGTACAGATGAACGCGAATAAGCGTCTCAGTTGTTACTTTGTTGTGTCTGAAAAGCGCACCCTTTTCGCCAGCGGAGACTGCAACGAATGTTGTGACCTTTGTGCACCTTGTAACTACAACAGAAACATTCTAATGAAAGCCCAACGCCTGCTAAGACGTACTATTGTCCCACCGCGAGATAAGAGCTATTGAGAGAGCATCCACCTACCACTCTGAAGGGCAAAGTACGCGTGGAAGATGAGAAAGCGCATTGCCACGCGCTAAATGCGCCATCTTGCTGGTAATGTGGAAAACGCAATGGTTCCCCCCATCTTGAAGTCTATGCTCCCCCCCCCCCCCAAGATGCCGATCACCAGTGGTATGTGGTAGATATATATAGCTTGCATTTGAGCGTTGAAGACGAGCTCCTTGGTGGCTCACAAGGGTAAAGCCTCGCACTCACGTTTCAGAGGCCTGACGTTCAATCCCGCACGCCGAAGTCTTTTTCGAATTTTTTTATTTCTTGCGTTTTCATATATATAGGTATACGTATACATATACGGTGAGTGACAGTGACGCCAGCGGCAAAATCTAGTGGAGAGTGCTCATACAATTGCTGTTGTAATAACACTTGTCGAGGTAATCGGCGTCTGCCTTCCAAAGCTAATGTGTCACTGACGCACTTCCTCCTTCGCTTTCTCATACGATACGCTTCAAGCAATTCCCTTGAAGTCTTATCCCTCCCTCTACCTAAAATGTTTATTTCACACAGTTTCGGCTCACATGCCCCGTAACTTGCGCAATGCTCTGCCAAGTTCGTGCTTCAATATCTAACAGCTCAATAATTATCCACCGCTCGGTCATTATAAAGGCACAGCTTTGCCGCAAAGGCGAAGCAGTGAACGCGATAGCAACAAATTCGAATGTCACGCGAAGAATGGCAAGCAGATCAAAACGTGCACCGCGTATCTCACGCACGAATGACGCACGAAGCGTAATCAGAGGTACAGATGAACGCGAATAACTTATGACAAATGTTACAGAACGTCCAATACGTGCATAGCCGCTGAATACCTAGATGTGTTTTAAGAAGTTTTGTCGGTGGCTCTATATACTCGCGCTTTGTCGATGGCTCTGTATACTCGCGCAGGCGAAGCAATAAACGTGATAGCAACTAATTGGAAGGTTACGCGAAGAATGGCCAGCAGATCGAAGCTTGCCCCGCGTTTCTCACGCACAAATGACGCACGAAGCACGAAACGTACTCAATGAGCATTTGAGTTGTTACTTCGCGGTGTCTGAAAAGTACGCCCTTTTGGAAAACAGAGACTGTGCTACGAGTGCAGGGACTATTGTGCGCCCAGCAACTACAACAGAACCATTCCGGTGAAGTCCCAAAGCATAGGATTGTCCCCACAGCGAGATAAGCGAGCACTCGCGAGAGTGGCCCCTTTCTGCGGGGCAAAGTACGAGTGGAAGTTTAGAGCGTGCGCCATCGCGTCGTGACGATCCGGCGACGCGCGCTCATTGCACCATCTCGGTGGTTATGCTGAAAACACAGTAGTAGTTTCCCTGAGATGCCATTCGCCAGCGGGAAGTAGTAGATTTGAATAACTTGCCGCTTGTAGGTTGAAGGAGGTGCGCTTTGCGCCTTTTTGGCTCAGTGGTTTACGCCTCGCAAACACAATTTGAAGGTTAGAGGTTTGACTCAGCATGCCTGAGTCTTTTTCTGAATTTTTTCTTTCTTGAGTTTTCATATACATAGATATGTATTGATATACGTATTCATATGACAGTGGCACCCAAGTTTACGCCGGTTGCAGAATTCAGCCGAGAGTGTCCATATACTTGCTATCGCATTAAAAAACCAGCCGAGACTGTCTTATAATTGCTATCGCAGTACTATGCCTAACCGCAGGTTAACAATATTTTATAGACAACCCCCGTGCAACAGTTAACAAACTTTCTGCCATTCTTTTTCTGGACACCTCTTTTTCTGTCTCCACCACGAGAAATACGCGAGCACAACTGAGCTATAGCTTTCTCGAAGCGAAGAACGCCACCGGTACCAGTTTGCCACTTTTTTCAAGTGGTGCACAGCCTTATGAAAGTACGGCACCATTAATGACTGGGTGGTGAAGCATTCACGAGCTGTGAGGAATGGGGGTATGAACTTGGCAGAGCGTTAGATAAGTTTCGGGGCATGTGAGCCGAAACTGTGTGAAATAAAGATTCTAGATAGATGGAGGGATGACTTCAAGGGAATTGCTAGAAGGGTATCATATCAGGAAGCGAGGAAGCATGTGCGTCAGTGACACATTGGTGAAACTTTGGAAGGCGAATGCTGAATATTTTGATAAGTTTTTGCAAGTGAAAGCCTGTTTGACTAGGCAGTTGACTCTGTGTACATCTGGACTTTTTTGGTTATGTTTGGGCACGATGCCTCAAATGGAGTTAGATAAAAGTAGCGCTAGTTTTGTCTTCTCGTCTTGTGAATGTGTGTTTATTGTGCTCAAAATTTCTCTCAACTATGCACCATTTCGCTGAATTTTAGGTTTTTTAATTAAAATTGGTTACGTTGTGTACATCATTTCTGTTACGCCGTCGTCGACAACGGATGATCTCCTCCTTCTCAGCTTTGTTCTCGTGATGTGGCCACCATCGGCCATCGCAGAGAAACTAGTGCTAGTTGTGGTAACGCGCAGTTAAGAAGTCGGCGCGCATGCCACTGTCCTTTTGCGCAGCATTGTAACCTTGTGTCGCCTGCAGTAATTCTCAGTGTAGGGTAGCCAACTGAGCATGTGTCTGGTTCACATCCCTGCCTTTTGTATTGTTGTTTTTCCTCCTCCCCCTCCTCTAAGCAAGAAGTGATAAATACAATGAATAAAAACTAGTGTAATCGCAAAGCAACCCGTGCGAAATTACTAAAGAAAATTAGTTTTCGCGGTGATAGAGAAGTGTGATTACCTCCTCTTCTTGTTGAGCAAGCGAATACTGTCCAGCTGATGCAAAATGACCACATCAGCCTGTCGATGAACACTAGAGGAATTTTTATCAATTCTCCACGTGGACCATGGCCTCGGTTCCAGTCATATTTCAGGAACACAGTTGCGAGTGCGCAGGCGAGCGTTAGACACCACATTCCAATCTGCTTCATCTTGATGAGGAGGAATATGACATAAAACATCACACAGTGCAGTCTTCTCTAGCAATTTACTGAGAAATACTCCTTCATAAGTATAGTAGCAAAACGAATTAAAAAAAAAACGTCCGGAAAGCAAACTTTTTACCTGGGATATCTTGACTTGCCCATATTTCTTCAACAAAAAGTACGTTACACATCCGGCAAAGTAGCACATGCCATGATAAAAAGGCAGGATGTACACGTAGTTTAGCGTGTCCAGAAGAATGCTGAAGAAGAGAACATTACTTAATTTCCTCGGTGCACCATAATATTTATTGACATAAACAGAGTATTTTTAAATTCCGCTTTCTGCATAACAAGAAATAAAGACGTGCTTTTGCACCAAACTCTCCACCAAGCCTATCAAATCAGCTGCTGCTGCATTGTGTCGGAGAGCTGACTTGAGGGAGATAGCATGCACTGTCTATGTATAATTCGCGTTGTGTTCCAAGAAACAATGCAAGTTTTGTTTTTTAGCTTCAAGTAAGGCCAGATTTGGATATGAATCCGTCTGTAGGGTTCTAAGCGTCGTTGCCAAGGCTGTGCGGTATTCTGGGAGGATGGGAATAGACCCTCCTGGTTAGGTAGGAGTGCTGCGTAATCTCATGACGCACCCGATTTAGGTGCACGGCGGCAACACAAAGCTTCCCCACGTTGTTTCTTTATTTGATCCTCAGAGTGACTGATTCTAAAGCATTTCAGTTTTGTTGTCTTTTTTTTTCAACTTCAACTCGTTTTTACCCGGGTCCCAATATCGCAAGCGCCAAACATAGAGGCTCCAAGGCTCCCATTCGTGTCGACTTTTTCAAAATATATGGATATTCGTAGTGCCAGCGCTTAGTAATCCATCAGGATTGTTACCTTGCTTCTGTATTGAATGAAAATTCACCTGATGTTTGCCACAATCGGGGTCATAAAAGGTGGGTAAGATGTATTGACAACCTGCCAGGCTGTCACTGAACAACACAGCAGGCTAAAGCTGAAAAAGGCTGCAATCAAGGCCCAAAAGCATCTGAAATAAAATTCGAAGTTTATAAACGCCCTATAGCGGTCATCCTTATCTTATGGTACTTTCTTTATTGTTATAGTACCTGTACAAGATTACAGATTATTTTAGTACCATATTACAGAAAAAAATTCCTAGGTGAAACTACTGTCAAAAAGTAGCGTCAATAATTGTTCAGTTAGAATAAACATCATCTGTACATTTAACTGCTGCCAAAAACGTAATGTTACATGCGTAAAGGTATATTAGACACGTTAAGTACATTCAAATACTTGCTGTAACGTATTGAAGTACTTCAGGCTCAAGTATCAAGTGTTTAGTAAGTGAATTCACATTGTAACAAAACTGAACGAACTACGTTCGCTTTTCGAAATTTCCGATGAAGTGAAGCTAACAGCGTTGAATCAGCAATTACTTTTTTTTTTACTTCAGTACTGCGAAAAATTAAAGTGTCCTCTAATTTTCAACACTAGAAGACACCTTATTCACATCGTAACTCACCTTCTAAGTGTTAGGATAGTTGGCAAAGCCCATAAAAACAATTGGAAGTCTGCTGAAACAAACCACAGATGGCCAAAAATTCCCTGCATGAGGAAAAAGAGCACACTCTCATAAAGGCTCTCTTGTAGCTGTTTAATATCATTTAAAATGAATACCCATCATATTCAGTATTTATCTGCTTGACGAGAGTGTGGTATGGTTGGTCGACCAATTTTTTTTTTATTTTAAGACCCAGAAATATTACACATTCACAGAGGCAAAACTGTGCATTGGCCAGCGCGTAGACGCACTCGAATACTTTTTGAAATGGCACCGAAAAACCACGCTTCCACACGGATGCAAGTGGCTTATAAGTAGTTTTCTATCATTTGTTTGCATGTATGTATTGTTTTATAATAAATTTGGCTAGGCTGAATAACGATATCCACTCGCTACCATCTTCATATTGCCACGTTCCATTTCCCAAGTTTTTGTTATCATCCCAAAACACCACATGATTCTCAGCGCAAACCGCGCCTGCAGTTTTCGAGAGGGTTCCGGACTGTAGTAGATCATTTCGATAAGATCACGCCCACGGTGCGAATGGTACGGATTGTTCTGGAACGTACGCTGCCGCCAGCGGTAGGGCTAGAACATTCGACGGCGGGAGTATAAATGCCGACGCGCTTCGCCGCTTGTCAGTTGTTGATCGAAGGCCGACGCTTCGTTCACCGCTATCAGTCTGAGACTGCTATCTGGGCGAGACTGCTGCTGTAATTAGACTTTCTGTTTACCGGGCACAAGTTCGCCCAAATAAACAGTTAAATCCCGACACAAAGTCTCCTGTCTTCGGCCACGTCACGACCCCGTGACATCTGGTGGAGGTGCTGCTTCGTTCATGTACCGGACGCCCCCGTCAAGCCGTGAACCCAGCCCACGTCGCGGAGAAGACAACGACGCCAATCCGGAGCAGCGAACAAGCCGCCGACAGCTAGGGCTACCACCGGAGTACGGGCTTCTACACGACAAGGCGCGGAAGACCAAGGCCATGACCGCGACTGCAGCGACAATGACAACCGCAGCGTCCCAGCCCACGATGGTCATGCATCAACCCAGGGAACCACCAATTTTCCATGGGTCATCGTTCGAAGACCCGGAGTCCTGGCTAGAAACATACGACCGCGTGGCCGCCCTCAACCACTGGGACCATGACGAAAAGCTGCGTCGTGTGTTCTTCTATTTTGAAGACACCGCAAGGACCTGGCTCGAAAATCGGGAGTCCACGCTCTGAACGTGGGATGTTTTCTGTGGCGCATTCCTGCAAACGTTCGCGAGCGTCGCTCGCAAAGAGAGGGCCGCTGCTTTATTAGAGACCCGAGTTCAGCTACCTAATGAAAAGGTTGGAATTTTTACAGAGGAGAGGACCCGCCTATTTCGTCACGCTGACCCAGACATGCCTGAAGAGAAGAAAGTTCGTTTCCTCATGCGAGGGGTCAAACAAGACATCTTCGCGGGACTAATGAGGAATCCACCGAACACCGTCCAAAAATTTGTATCCGAGGCGACCACCATCGAAAAAACCCTGGACATGCGCACCAGACAGTATAATCGTCGCCTGACTCAGAATGCGCTGCTGCTCAAGCCAGTGACTCCGACAACCTGCGTGAAACGATCCGAGCGATCGTGCGGGAAGAGCTGCGCAAGCTGTTGCCTTCGGCGCAGCCTCAAGTGGATTCAATCGCCGACATTGTGCGAGAAGAAGTTCGGCAATCGCTTCAAATTCCCCACGCACCGCTGCCCGAGCCGGAAGCTATGAGCTACGCCGCTGCACTGCGCCACAACGCTCCTCCCCGTCCACGCCAAAACGCCGCCCCATCGCACTTCCGTTGACAGACGCCACCGCCGCCACCACCCCCACCGATGTCATACCGTTCGCCAACGGCCCAGCGCAGTGCACCGAGGAAGACTGACGTCTGGCGCACCCCTGACCATCGCCCGCTCTGCTACCACTGCGGCGAGGCCGGACACACATACCGCCGTTGCCAGTACCGACAGATGGGACTGCGTGGCTTCGCCATCAATGCACCACGCCCACAGCCAGGAGAACGACCACGTGACATCGCCGACTACCTGACAGGAACTCGGTGGACACCACGAAGCCCTTCGCGTTCGCCGTCGCCCAGCCGCCGCACGTCACCTCACCACCGAAAGTACTCTGGCCCAACGCGGGGCCGGTCTCCTAGCCCGTATCCGGGAAACTAAGGGCAGCAACCGGTGGAGGTGCGGTTGCTGTGCGACGAACTACCGAAGATCCTCCGACGACGACGACGCCGCGACGGAGCTTTCCGAACACAACGCCAACCAGCCAAAGCCCTGACGGCGAAAGCTCACTTACCGAAGGTGGCCTGACGACGCAACATGGAAGCAGCGGAACAAGCCGACGCAGCCGTGACCCGAACTAGCGACCTCGACGTTCTTATCGACGGCCACAGTGTGACCGCTCTCGTCGATACTGGAGCCGACTATTCTGTCATCAGCGGGTCGTTCGCCGCGAAGTTATAGAAAGTTAGGACAGCTTGGAAAGGCCCTGAAATCCGCACAGCCGGAGGTCATCTTGTAACGCCTGCAGGAATCTGCACAGCGAGAGTCACCATTAACGGCCGTATTTATCCTACAGACTTCATAGTCCTACAGCGTTGCTCGAGAGATGTCATCCTTGGCATGGACTTCTTATGCCTCCATGGTGCTGTCATCAACCTAAAAACGAAGTCGATAACGTTATCCACAGAAGGAGCACTACCGCCGCGCACGCCGTCAGGACACCATGCTTTGAATGTGCTGGAAGAACAAGTCACCATTCCGCCTCGCTCAAGCGTCATTATTTCAGTCGGCGCTCCTAAATCACCTGACTTGGAAGGCATCGTTGATGGCAGTCAGCATCTGTTGGTCACCCGAAATATTTGCGTCGCAAGAGGAATTGCAGAGCTGTGGGGAGGCAAAGCAACGGTTATGCTCACGAATTTGAGCAATGAGTACAAACATGTGAACAAAGGAACAACGGTCGCATACATCGAAGAAATTGTCGAAGCCACCAGTGCTTTCGCCCTCGCCGATTCTGCGGAACCTGCTCAGAGGAACCAAGCCCCTCCCATAGCTTTCGACGTCAATCTCAGCCTTCCGAACGATAAGCAAGAACAGCTCAAGGCCCTGCTCCTGCAATACGAAGATTGCTTTTCGTCGTCATCGAAAATTCAGCAGACCCCAATCACGAAACATCGCATCATAACCGAAGAAAATGCCAGACCACTCCGTCAGAGTCCGTACAGGGTTTCGACGCGAGAACGTGAGCCCATGAAGAGACAAGTTGATGAAATGCTGCGGGATGACATTATCCAGCCGTCCAAGAGCCCATGGGCATCCCCCGTGGTGTTAGTGAAGAAAAAGGATGGGACCCTACGTTTTTGCGTCGATTATCGCCGCCTGAACAAAATCACAAGAAAGGACGTGTATCCTCTCCCACGAATAGACGACGCACTTGATCGGCTCCATAACGCCAAGTACTTTTCGTCAATAGACCTCAAGACTGGCTATTGGCAAATCGAAGTCGACGAAAGAGACCGAGAGAAGACGGCGTTTATAACACCGGACGGCCTCTTCGAGTTTAAGGTGATGCCCTTCGGCCTTTGCTCAGCGCCTGCAACTTTTCAACGCGTTATGGATACAGTACTGGCAGGATTGAAGTGGCAGACTTGCCTTGTGTACTTGGACAACGTCGTCGTGTTTTCCTCGAGTTTCGACGAGCATCTTCGGCGCCTTGAAGCTGTACTTCAAGCCATCAAGACTTCCGGACTCACACTGAAGCCAGAAAGGTGCAGATTTGCGTATGAAGAGCTCTTGTTTCTGGGGCACGTTATCAACAAGTCTGGAGTTCGTCCCGATCCACGGAAAACAGCCGCCATCGCTGACTTCCCGCCGCCCACTGACAAGAAAGCCGTGCGCCGATTTCTGGGCCTGTGCGCCTATTATAGGCGGTTCGTGAAAAACTTCGCCTGCATCGCCGATCCTCTCACTAACCTTACTAAGGCTGACGTGGAGTTCAAGTGGGAAACGCCACAGGAACACGCTTTCCAGGAGCTTAAACATCGCCTCCAGACGCCTCCGTTACTTGCCCATTTCGACGAATTCGCCGAGACAGAAATACATACTGACGCAAGCAGCGTAGGTCTTGGCGCCGTTCTTGTGCAGAAGGCTGACGGACTTGAAAGGGTTATTAGTTACGCCAGCCGATCGCTATCCAAAGCAGAAGCAAATTATTCCACAACAGAAAAGGAGTGCCTCGCCATCATCTGGGCTACGTTGAAATTTCGCCCATACCTCTACGGCAGGCCCTTCAAAGTTGTGAGCTACCACCACGCCTTGTGTTGGCTAGCCACTTTGAAGGACCCTTCAGGTCGCCTCGCACGATGGAGCCTGAGACTTCAAGAATATGACATTACTGTCATTTACAAGTCCGGCAAAAAACACTCCGACGCCGACTGTCTCTCTCGTGCGCCTGTCGACCAACCGCTACCCGACGACCCGTATGACGACTACTTCTTGGGAACGATAACTACAGACGACTTCGCTGAACGACAGCGGGCCGACCCGGAACTTAAGGCCCTAATAGAATACCTCGAAGGCAGGACCGCCGAAGTCCCGAAGGTATTCAAGCGCGCACTTGCGTCGTTCTTCCTACGAAATGGTCTCCTACAAAAGAAAACCTTTTCACCGCTTCGAGCTAAGTACCTCCTTGTGGTGCCTTCAGCTCTGCGACCAGAACTCCTGCAGGCCCTGCACGACGACTACTGGCCACGTCTTACCACCGACGTCACTCGTTATGTGAGGACATGCCGGGACTGTCAGCGACGCAAGACACCATCGAAAAGGCCAGCGGGAGCTCTGCAGCCAATTTATCCACCTTGCCGACCTTTCCAGCAGATTGGTATGGACCTACTGGGGCCGTTCCCGACGTCGGCTTTCGGAAACAAGTGGATCATGGTAGCTACCGACTACCTCACCCGCTACGCCGAGACAAAAGCCCTGCCAAAAGGCAGTGCATCCGAGGTAGCCAAGTTCTTCGTCGAAAATATTGTCCTACGTCACGGCGCCCCGGAGGTCCTTATCACCGACAGAGGAACAGCATTCACTGCCGACTTAACTCAAGCGATCTTGGCATTCAGCCAAACAAACCACCGCCGGACGACAGCGTACCACCCACAGACCAACGGCCTCACCGAGCGGCTTAACAAGACGATCGCCGACATGCTGTCAATGTACGTCGAAGTCGAACACAAGACGTGGGACGCCCTTCTTCCGTATGTGACCTTCGCATACAACACGGCGGTGCAGGAGACGACGCAGATATCTCCATACAAATTGGTCTACGGAAGGAGCCCGGCAACGACGCTCGATGCCATGTTACCCAACGTCACCGACGAAAAAAACCTCGATGTGAGCGAGTACCTTCATCGCGCCGAAGAAGCCCGACAACTTGCGCGGCTCCGTATCAATAATCAACAGACGACCGACAGCCACCGTTACAACTTTCGACGACGCTTCGTGGAATACCAGCCCGGTGAACGTGTTTGGGTGTGGACGCCGATACGCCGACGTGGACTAAGTGAAAAGCTTCTGCGACGGTACTTCGGACCGTACAGGGTGGTTCGACGTCTCGGCCCACTTGATTACGAGGTTGTCCCCGACGGCATCACGAACTCTCAACGACGCCGATCGCGACCTGAAGTCGTCCATGTCGCCCGCCTCAAGCCGTTTCATGCGCGTTAACAAACTGAAACAGTGCTTTTTTGTATTATTGTTGTATCGTAATTTATTCATCGTACTTTCTTGCATTATTATTGTACCTTCATCTTTAGTTAAAGCATCGAGACGATGCTTTTTTCAGAGGGGGGCAATGCCACGTTCCATTTCCCAAGTTTTTGTTATCGTCCCAAAACACCACACGATTCTCAGTGCAAACCGCGCCTGTAGTTTTTGAGAGGGTTCCGGACTGTAGTAGATCATTTCGATAAGATCACGCCCACTGTGCGAATGGTACAGATTGTTCTGGAACGTACGCCGCCGCCAGCGGTAGCGCTAGAACATTCGACGGCGCGAGTATAAATGCCGACGCGCTTCGCCGCTTGTCAGTTGTTGATCGAAGGCCGACGCTTCGTTCGCCGCTATCAGTCTGAGACTGCTATCTGTGCGAGACTGCTGCTGTAATTAGACTTTCTGTTTACCGGGCACAGGTTCGCCCAAATAAACAGTTAAATCCCGACACGAAGTCTCCTGTCTTCGGCCACGTCACGACCCCGTGACAATATATATTGATTTCAAACTTTCCCAGCAGTAATGCGTTTGTTTAGTTGACATTGGTTTATGTTGTGAGCACTTTTCACTCCTTTTCCCAAGCAGTCATTTCAAATTTTTCTAAATTTGATATACCTCTTGTAGTAACTTATTCGATACTTCTGTTGATATTTTCTGAGTTTATACTTCAATATTTTATATATATTCTAAACCTAGAATATTGTAAAAACTATACGATTTGTATTTGAGAAAAGAAAATCATTAATTAGAAATTTTCTCTGGCAGCACGTGACATTTGTAGACAATATTTGTGAGATAAGCCTAAGTGTATACAGGAATCTGTTCCTAAGGCAAGGGATCATGCCACTACTATGTAGAATCGGCGTGCGAAATTTCACGGTCATGCCGTTTTTTGGATCTGTTTTTGTTAGAGCTTGTCTAGGAACATCGCTTGGCCACGTTGAACATACTAAATACTTGGCGTCTACGCTTTTTTTTTCAGCTTATCCTTAAATAAACATAGAGCATGTAACTCATACAGAGAGCGAAGAAATGAAGCGGAACTGTAAGGATTCGTTTTTTTTTATTACCAGATACAACATTATTGAGAACTAACAGGGAACGATGCCAAGAAAAGTATATGGGATGTTATTAGTAGAAATGATATTGTAAATGTCAAGAAAGAAAAGTGTACGAAAGGATCATTTGCCGTGGGCGGGCACAGAACCTGTGACCTTCGAATAATGCGTCAGATACCACTGAGCTATAGATCGGTGGCCATCCCTCACGTCCATGATGCGGGGTATATATGTGCATCTAAACGAGGAAGTGTCAATCAGTGGCGTTAGTAGCCATGATGGTGAGTCTGGAACACTCTTTTTCTGCCTGGTGGCTTCACGCAGCACGTGAACCTATTACAAGCTGGCAGCGGACTAATATTTCCTCCCATACTACTTGAAGGCATCAAGTTCGTCAGAACGAGACCCTCGCTATGATTGAAAGAAAGGAGTGTACATTTAAGGGTTGTTTCGCTTGTTATACACAATATTATTAAGAACTAATAGACATTGATGCGAAGGAAAGTATAGGAGATGTTTTTAGTGCCAAATTTAACGTACATATGAAGAAAAAAGTGTGGAGCCTAAATGTGACGCAAAAAAGTTATCATTATTATTCTGTCTGACAAAGAAAAACAAGCCCTTAAATATCCACTTCTACCCTTCATTCATAGCGAGCGTCTCATTCTGGCAGACTTGAGACAGCGGGAAGCACAATAATTTCTCGCGTTCCCGGTTCGTGCTATGAACTCCACCTCCCGCGCTCTTAGAGAGCTGTGTGTTATATGCGTGAACAAAATCTCAAGTTACCATTTTACGACACTTTGAATGAGAGCCAATGGAGTGTCAATGTGCATTTTGGTGCCATGTTTGACGCGATTCACTAACCGCTGTTTTTCGGGTTTATGTCAAGTGCTTCGGCTGCCACAAGTGTTAAGTCATGATTCCTTATGTTGTTCGTCGAGATGAAGACGTGCCACCATGCTTCAAAGTGAGTACATCCACATCGAATGGTGCTACAGTTACAAAACACAGACAGACATTCGCAAGCTTTCATTTATCAACGTACAAAAGCACACAGTGTCCCTTATGCACTCCCCTAAAACGACCGGCAAACGAAATACTTTTTCTTTCTGTTCTCAGTCGAGGTAGGTACTGCTCCTGCTCCACCACCCTACGAAAGCATTCTGGGCATAACGTGGTATTTTATTGCGTCAAGAATTGGGGGCACCTGATCTAGTTTTGCAAAGTCACTGTAATCAGGCCGCCGTTCACCAAGCTACGAGGGCAAGTGACGACGTCATCACCGTGACGTCACTCTTAAGTTATAACAACATCATATCGTGACTTAGTTATGATATGATCGTTTTTTTTCAACTCTCATGTTTACGCCGCCGACGCAGGACGCCCGTAAAATATCAGAGTTTGAGAAGATATAAGCTTTCACCATAAACATTCAGCTACTTTTGTGACATGTGCTTTCACTTGTGTTCTATACCGATTACTATGATGGAGGGATCAACCGTGTGTTATTTTTATTTGTATTACGCGTGACTAGAGCCAGTTGGATGCAAGAGTTATTGATCTTCCCGAAAATATTTGTTTTTTTCGTCCTTGCAAGTGGAATGTTTGAGTTCCATGTGCACATGATAGCTGCGCCTGCCTTTTATGTTTTGAGTGTGGTTTTTATGTCAGATTATTTCGACCTTCTACAAAGTGCCTGAGATAAATAAATAACTGATTGATTGATTTGTGGGCTTTAACGTCCCAAAACCACGATATGATTATGAGAGACGCCGTAGTGGAGGGCCACGGAAATTTTGACCACCTGGGGTTCTTTAACGTGCACCCAAATCTGAGCACACGGGCCTACAACATTTCCGCCTCCATCGGAAATGCAGCCGCCGCAGCCGGGATTCGAACCCACGCCCTGCGGGTCAGCAGCCGAGTACCTTAGCCACTAGACCACTGCGGCGGGGCATAAATAAATAACTGAATAAGTAAATAAATAAAAACATCATATTGCTTCTTTTTTCCATATTTTCATTCATTCAAGGACGATAATCACTTCTGAAAGCTTCTGCGGCCATACAAAACTAGTATGCAACTTGAAACACGTGCGTATTAAAGGAACAAATAACGTAATTAAAACAAATCAGTCGCTTTTATCGTGCTCTGGTGTTTTTTCTGTAGAGTCAACATGCTTTCGCACCTTTTCTTTTTGTGCAATACTTGCAGCACTTTGGAACAATGCTATGGGGTAAAAGAACAAAAACTGAGCACTTGTGCTGAGCTTTTGCTTCAAAAAGTCATTTTTTGAGTCAATATTATTCCTTGAAAAACCATTATTGTGCCCCTCATATCAGTATTGATTGTTGATATTAGGGAGTAATGCCAATTATTTATTTGTCATTTGAATTGATTCGTAAAGTTGGTCAATTTATAAGTTCTGGTATCGCTACAGTAGTTTAAATTTAGGCACCTTACCGCATTTAACAATGAGAATGTGAGAGAAATGGAACGAATGAAAATCAAGTAGGTACATAAATTGGACGGGTAATTCATTTTTATTAAGACGTGATGCACAAAGCTATACAAAGAATGAGTGGAGCATTCTGAAGCGATTGAATTACTCGAGGGTCAGGATTAGCAATCGTAAACAATTAACCATAAAACCTCGTTTTAGTAAAATGCTCAATGCCCATCTATGACATTATGAATCGCAATTAATGTAGTAGGGTAGCCTTTAAAAGTTTTTTTTCAGTTTTTGCTATCACACGCTAAGTGATCGTTCCTGACTACTGTGGGTGAAAGTTCATCCAGTAGCCGACTCCATCACGGTTTCAACAAACACCATTCATTTCACATGAAGGGGGTAAATCTTGAAGCACCAGGATGTTGCGTATTTTTGTGCGCAAAAAACTGACCTTCAGCGCAAACGAGTCTAACAACTTTAGGCAACTGATTAATGTTACATACTACATATTTGTAGAACTACGTACTACCAATATTATGTTTGAACTTCTCTTTCATCACAATGACACAATTTTATTCTGCCATTTTATGCAAAATTAGCTAAGGATATCCATTGCGAAACTGAGCAGCAGACAGGTGTATGGTAACCTAAGAGAATTCAGTACTCACAATTTCTGTTTCGCTGTAGAGGTTGCGTACTTGGAGAAGAATGTGGCACCACTGGTTACGAAATTCATAGTAAAATTTTTCCATCAGTGGCTTCAAATTAGGGCCGGATGCGATTCGCGGTACCAATAAGCAAAACACCATGGCAAAAAAGACGGGAGCAGTTGTCCTGAAAAAAATATTCGAATATTTTCCTTTCGTACGATTACTGCCCTTCAGTAACAGCCACTTTGTCAATCCCTTGCAAGACTATCAAGGCTTTTCTAAATATGTATCAACACTACTTCCCTCTTCACAAGGGTCATGAAAGTCGCTCCTAGTGTAGTAACCTAAGCATTTTGCCCCACAGTCTGGATTGCAAATGTGTTGACTTCAAAAAACTAAGTTGAGCAAAATTATAGGGAACCTGTAAGCAACAGCCTCTGCTAACGGGCAAAAGAAGATGTGCAAGTGTTTCACTCTTGCTCGAACCTCGATGCGCTAAAAATTTAGCTAAACGCAACCTAGCATTACTTAGCTAAAGCCTAGGAACAAGTTATAAGCAGCCCAGACTCAACCTGCATCACCTATAGTTAAGGTATATAAACAGCGTAGAAGCAACCACAATAGTCTTCAAAATCGTCCAGTTTCGCTGTTTCAAGCCTTGCACAGCTTAGTGCAAAGTTCTTTTTTGTTTTTGGTGGAACTACTAAACACCAAAAAAAGAAAAAACTGGCAGAGGCCCTGGTGCATTCGTGTAAGATGATTAAAAAGTGATAACTTTCCCGTGGGGCACTGTTATCTATTGTCGTCATCGGAGCTTGAGTGGTCACGTTGACCACTGCCTATTTTGATGGTGTTTTGGCTGTGCCTGCTAATGAATAGTAATTACCCAGTTCTTTGTAATGGGTTGGCAGATGAGTAACCCACTCGTAACAGAATTCATATGGTGTGACATTCGGCCCGATTGCACGTTTCTGCTAGGCAATGCTACATCTTCACATGGGTGATTGCTCCATGTGACAACTGTATAAGGTGTTATTTCAAAGTGGTTTCAAGCATCAATAGGCAGAGCTATGAGGTAGAATAACTGACTGCCATGCAGAATACATAGTCTTGCTTTTACCTCTAACCCCTATTAATACTGTATCATTTTTTAAGGTTACTATTTTTTCTCTCTCTCTCTCTCTCTTACATCGCCGCGTTGGTATAGTAGCTATGGTGCTAGACTGCTAACGCAAAGGTTGTGGGATCGAATTCCGGCTGTGTTGGCAGCATTTTCAATGGAGTCGAAGATGTTTGAAGCCCGTGTACTTAAATTTAGATGCACGTTAAAAAACCCCAGGTGGTCGAAACTTCCGGAGCCATTCACTAGGGCGCCTCTCATAATCATACGGTGGTTTTGAAATGGTAAAACTCATATATTACTCTTTTTTTGTAGTACATGTCATGGTTTTGTCTAGTGAGACGTATTTTTTTCTTCCAGATTTCATCATCTTGCGAAGGCGAAATAGTTTCCATAAATTTTGTCAACATAATAACAATCCCAAAATGTTAACCTTTGTGAATATTGAGAGCATGTTAAAAATGGAAACAATGAATGATAAAAAATTTCACGATGATGGGACAAGTTTTCAAGCTGAACACGAATTCTTAGTGGCGGGAACCAAGAATTACATCATTAAACGAAAAACATATAGCGCAAAACGCGGCATTGTGCTGATTACATGAGCAATGTTGCCCTGATCTTGAGTCTAAGTGGGTGAGTCACACCCTGTTTTCGGCTGAAGAAGTTTAAGGCTCGCGTCTATACGTAACTAGAGGTACCATCCTTCAAACCACAGTCGAGGAATTCACGTGCACCAGCCGTTGGGTTAGGCAGCAATGAAGCCGAAGACAGTGGATTCCTTGTTATTGATATGTTACACGAATTTCATTATCGAAATTATTTCAAACAGGTCCTTTGAAGGTGGCTATCGTGAGAAGTAAATAACAATATGGCCCTTTTAGAATCACTGAGCATTATAACGATGATGTTTTGTATTTAAATATGAAAAAGCCTCAACCACCCTTGTATGACGTGTACCCATTGCTAATAGTATTAAGATTGTATTACGCTCTTTTACGGTCTTACATGTGGTCATACAACGTAATAAGCAATTTTTCACGAAAAGTACAATAACGTAGCACAGGCAATCAGGCTAACTAGTAGTAAAATTATACAGCAACTAGCCTACGGTTTCTCCTATACATTTGTTGTTGATACAGATTTGTTTACAAAACCTCGAATTCTGCTGTGCTGACACAATTTTCGCTCTCATTGTTACAAAGAGCACTTGATGTAGAGGGCGCGTAATATACATCTTTCGAGCTGTTTTGTCTCTGGGGCGCCCTCTATCGAAACGTGTAAAAGAGGATGTACTGCGAATAATTGGTGTCACCTTTGTTGGGAAAGCGAAGCGTGCGTCTCATCACTGCGACCCTTGGGTTTCGGCCTGTGTCCGTGGCCGACTCAGCTCGAACACGCCCAGAATAGTTAAGTCACATTTAAAGCCATAGCACTTTAACTTACCTTATGTGACGCCGCACGATGGCAATGAGTCCCGTCAGTAGTATGTTGTCACGTTTTGGTTCAATATTATAAGCTAGGAGGAAGCCGCTGAAAACCAAAGACGATTGTTAAGCATCCGCTCAAGAGCCCAAGTGCTTACTTTATCTGGCTGCGCCTGCTGTTTTCAACTCTGCAAGTGATTGTGCTTGAGTGTTGGCAGTGGTATTGAATTCGTGTTTCACTGTTGTGAGTGTTCTAAACATGTCAGACATGCATAATATCAAGTGCGCTCTGCAGCCGGTTTTCATAGTTTAGAGTGTTTGTTTATTATTTGAAGCAGATTATTGATGAAAGTCAAAGCAAAGTATAAAACTAAGAAAAAATATTTAGACATTTCCGGACATTACTTGCGAAGCCATTTTGCTTCCTATTAAATTCGTGTAGGCGTCGTGCACCTCAATAAAATAAATTGCACTTTGATATCCCCATATGACAATAGCTGTTGCAAGTCAGAAAGCGTCATGGCTTAACTAGGCCACGCATAGCGACTATATACAGGACACTGATATAGCGCTAATTTTCGAACAAGGCTGTAAATTAGCGTGGTCTCTGCAACTGAGAAACTCAAAATGGAGCCTTTGTTGGAAATTTATGAAATAGATATTTACCATTTTCATATAATGAAAAGCAGGTTTGAAATATTATCACCACTTTTTTATGCATGCTGCACGTGTCCATTGTGTGGATACCAATTCATTGGTAATTTCAGCAACGTCCTCACCGATCAAGTTGCCAGAAAAGCACACGTAGAAACAAACTTTGTTCCTATGCCTTTATCTGGGATTTACGCGGCGTGATACATTAGTAAGATGGCTTAGAACATGACACTCCGGAAGTGGCTATTATCACGGTTGACGCATCATCGACTGTATTCTTTCGACCCATCTCTTTGACTGCTGCTACACCCAGGTTTTTTCTGCGAGGAAGGTACAGTGTTGTGCCGTCTGCGTCTGAGCATAGCTATCACCAACGCCTATTAATTTAGACCTGCTAATTTAAGATTAAAATTGGTGACAACGCGGAGTACAATGACTGTGGCTTCTATGAGACTATTGAAAACCCTTTGTGTTACTGCCCGATATACGCAAACGAGAGGCTTCAACTTCGCACTGTTCTACATCAGCTCTACTGCAGCAGTTTCACTGTGGACAAGGCACTGGGACTATGGGGCAGCTCATCACAGTTCCGAAAGGCAGCAAAGGTGCTGTTCGATTTTCTCAAGGACACCAGTATGATTCATCGTTTGTGATGTTAAGCGTGAAACTGTTGCGCATCGGCTCCAACCAGTGCCTTTTCTCTCCTTCTCTAAAACTTTCCTTCCACCCCCCCCTTCCCCAGTGCAGGGTAGCCTACCGAACTCAGCCCTGGTTAACCTCCCTGCTTTTTTTCTATACTTATTCCCCTTCCTTTCATACATAAGTCGTGTCATCACTCATCACCATTTTCGTAAGTTTAATAACACGAATTACGTGTTGTAGCAAGCTCTGGTCAGTTTTTTCTTTGCTTTCAAGGCGCAACACATTATTGTGGATTTGCCATGAATCTCGAGTTTGTTCGTCGTCAGATTCGATATGAACATAAGAGCTCAACAAACTATTACTTACCTCAGAAAGAAGAAAACGTCCACACTCAAGTACCCAGTCATTACCAGAGAAAAACTGATGTTGTCAGCATAATGCAGAGCATTCACCAAGCGGGCTATGAGGAGAACATACAAAGACAGGATTAGTACGGATTGGAAGTCAAAGAAGCAACAACTTAAATTTAGTTGGTTCACCACCCTGTCCAATATTTTGATTTCAGTTTGTTTGTCTGTTTTTGCTTGTTTTTTATTGTGCGCTGACTCACACAGGCCTTGACAGTATTACACATATTCTTTTAGTTGTGAGGATACTTATTTTTTAGGAGTAAGGCAGCTACCTTTCTGACTCATAATCTTCACCTAGGTGGGTTGCTTCCATTAGTGACGTTTATTTAAACTGGACGTGACATCATACTCAACCACTTTTAGTCCCTACGAGAAAAAACATTGACATGCAAGACAGAAAGGCTCCGAAAATTATAAAGGCTGCAAATTCAACACAAATACATCAAATTGTAATAAACAATGCAGAATAAATATTAAACAATACACGACGCATATAACAATAAACAAAAACCTGTGACAAACGTAGAGTACTCACAGGTATTGATGAAATCGAATATGTTGTAGGAATGGCCGATCACAATCAAGAACATGCTGAAAAATCGCAGACCATGAAAGAATCTGAACATGTAGGCATCAGAATCTTTGTCGCGGACGCCAACGAGGAGAGCCTCCAGATTTAATCGCAATGAGAATGCTGTCAGGACTTTCACAAGGAAACCTGTATGTAGCGCCAAGAAAAAAATGAAGCAAAAGATACAAGTTCCACAATCAGAATTAGGTCGAGCACCACTTTTTATTGATAAAACTATACATTAACGCTGTGTATATCTTACTGGTGTCATTACATTAGAGGCCAGATTTATAGGCACTCACAAATCGAGTTTTAGGAGCCAAAAATAGGCAGGCGAAGCACTGTTACAGGCCAGCAGAATCGTAGATATAGGCAGCACGGGACCTGTATCTATTGACCGGAAAGCAAAGAGAAATGTTGTAGCTTATGATAGTACAAAAGCACCAGTTGTTTAGCATAGCCATGCAAATTCTTTTCCAATGGGTTTGCAGAACCCAGTCTTCCCTTTTATTGTCCAGAATGGCGAGCTAAGTGTCCACAGTCAAATAAACATGCTCCTGGGGCTTTTTCTTTTCGGCATGGATAAGAAGTACAGTGCGCATGTTAATAGCCTGACCACTAACGTGCCAGACGGGTCTTTGAGCCTCGTATTAACCGGGTCTAATCGCGCAGGTTCCATTCCTCGCCTGTCTGTGAACCTCACAAGGTTTAAGCATTTCTAGTAGGCAAAAGAATTATGTGGAAAGGGCGCTCATGATCTCGTCTGCGAAGATCTGCAACGCTACGCGCCCCAGAAAGAGGGGAAATGTCAGAACGAACGCCGCTTGCTCTTCATCTCATGGGCGCTCGCCCCAACTTGGCGGGATAAGGGGCCTTGTAGCGTTGATAGCGCTGAAAGGAACTTCTGAGATGGAGTATAGGTTGCACCCCATATAAAGTTCCGAAAGCTCAATTTCGCCGGGTAACATGAATAAGAATTTCAGACTGTACTTAAAAGCAACTTTTCAGAGTGTTCATATAAGCGACAATTTGCAAAATAGGCATTTATAGGGACTTATGAACTTAAGCACAAGCGTCCAAAATAGGCATATATAGGCATTATAAAAACAATATAAAAGCCTTCCTAACATCTAATACATGTTCATATATCAAATCGACATTATAGGAACGCAAGAACTAAAATAGGCATTTGCCTATAATTTATTCTCTAGTCATCCTGATGAGAAAAGCCGAAGAAAAAACCGATGACGAGACACATTCTTGAGATGTGTTTTGTCTTTTTTTATTATTTTTTGCGCTTCTACGCTTATACATATTTGTATACGCGTACAAACCTACTCAAACAAAACCAAACGTAAAAGGAACGTGGCTTTTGTATTTAACAAAAGCCATGCTCAATTTTACGTTTGGTTTTAGTAAGTACATTTTGTGTTGACTTTACAAGAGCACTTTTTTTTACAAAAAAAATATTACGGTATTCCACTGAGAACTGAACATCGACAGGCAAACAACATAAAAAGCGTGTTTTTACAGATAAGTGTCTCCCGGCACGTACTATGAGTTTCATCGCCATACTCTACCTGACGTGATACATTGTAAAATCAGCTAAAGTATTTCACAGTTTCTCTTATTATGCTTGTTTCAGTAATCGCACGCAAAACTTGTAGCCTTACACACAAAGTGAAAAAGCTTTAAAACTGTATCATTCATTTTGGGTTGAACACTTCCAGGGAAGTTCATGATAACTCTTCGTCGGCCGGCGGGAATCACCATATATACTCCGAGTCCGTACAACAAGTACTGGATGTTGTATGTTCAGTACTTGCAAACCTTGAGTAAGCATTATGAATTAAAAATATATCTGATCGGGCTAGTTGACTGTGCATACTTAATTTCAACAGTTTTGTATCTTTTCATCAGTTTTCATGATCTTCTTTTTTTTGCTGTTTTTGCTGTCACCTCGGCTATTTACAGGAGCTTTCTTGTCAAAACGAAATTACAACTGGAAGTCAGCGCTTGTTCCGCCTGTTTCATGTCTGTGGCTATGTGTTTTTGGTCTCTGTTAACCTTAAGTAAGCTCCATGGATGATTCGACAATCTGCCGTAGAACATCATGCGCCTGAAGCCCTGCGTCCACTACTATCGAACGGAGCAGTGTAGCTATAGCTCACGCTTATATGTTTTACATGTTGTCTTCATTTTATCTCTCTATCTTTTCTTCCCTTGATCACATGCCACCAGAACAATGCAGCGAACCAGACACGTGTCCATAGTTGAACTTCCTGCCTTTTCTTCTTTATAAGGCGATAGCGTTAAAGAGCTTGTGTCGCAGAAAACCCGCCGCCGGCGTCGGCCCCGTTGGTTGTGAGCGAAAAATCGTCTGTGCGTTATCCGCGGGAAGCCGCCACTTGTCCACGCATGCGCGCGCGATCGCACTGAGGAAGCCCTGCGTTCGAAGAAAAAAAAGTGCTCAAGGTCATGAGGCGCGGTAGTTTCTTTGCCCTACCGCCCCTCCCTGCTTAGCTTTTAGTGCTTTCGCCGGCACGAGAGAAGAGATAATGCAATTGCAGCATGCGACAAACATTCGTAACTCCACTCGCACTAGACAGATTCCTGAAGTTTTTGCGGCATTGAATTCGTGAGGAAATAAGCTGTTCTAGTGAATGATTACATGATTACTTGAAAAAGTGTTCCAGGGCCCCTTCAGCGCATTTTGATCGACAGGTGTCACGATAAAAACAAGCCCATTCGGCGATAACTGCGCGCTCTGGTCCAATCTACTGTGTGCCTGTTTTCGTGCGTGCATGTGTATGTAACAAAACATATGATTGAGTATGTACTTAGCGGTTGATGGGTGCACTAGGGGCCGGATTACTGTCGCGTTTAACTCTTAAAGGTGAAGCTTAAGGGTCCCCCAATTTTTTATCCTCTTCTTTCTTGAAAAAAACAAACAAAACAAACTCAACGTGCAAAGTGTTTGCCCTAATTCGAATGAACAAAATCTCTCACCCATCATATTGCCGCATGAATTCGCGTGGTTTTCGTGTGGAAGAGGACGAAGAGGTTGGGATTGAGCCGCTTTTTAATGCCGCATGAATTCGCGTGGTTTTCGTGTGGAAGAGGACGAAGAGGTTGGGTTGGAGCAGTTTTTCTTTTTGTCCTAGCTTGACGAGCAGTTCTGCGGAAGGTTTCCTTGAGTGAGACAAGATTGGTGACAAGATTGGTGGAGCTGCTGGGTACGACAACTGACGACGCACCCCATGCACAAGAGCCCATCCAGGAGCCGGAACACAAGCCCTGTGCCCGTGGACACGCCAGTTCACAGAACAAGCCGCCGCCAACGAGGCCTACCACCAGAGACACCGGCACAGCTTATCCATAGAGCGACTATGACTTCGCCTCAAGGCGTCATGGAAACTCCTACGTCGTCGGCACCAATTTATTGCACTGTCCAGAACCCGCTGATGCCTAGTCCCTTTCACGGAGAGCTGTTTGAGGATGTGGACGACTGGCTGAGCGAGTTCGAACACGTCGCAGCGATCAACTACTGGGACGAAGCCGCCAAACTCCGCAACGTCTACGCGTGTTTGAAAGACGGCGCCCGAACGTGGTTCATGAACAGAAGTGATGTCTTGACATCCTGGCGCGAGTTCCAGCATCGCCTCTTGGATACCTACCGGAGCCCCGACCGCCGCGATCGTGCTGAACGTGCATTGCATTCACGCATCCAGATGCCTAATGAGACCGTCACCATGTACGTGGAGGACATGACGCAGCTTTTCAGGCGAGCGGATCCGGCAATGCCAGAAGAAAAAAAGCTACGCTATCTGATGCGAGGCGTGAAGGAGCAGCTTTTTGCTGGTCTAGTGCGGAGTCCTCCGAAGAGTGTAGCAGAATTCCTGACCGAAGCCACTACGATGGAGAGGGTACTTCATCAGCGGTCAGCCCTACTCAACCGGCAAGTGAATTCTGCATCACCTACTGAATTTTCCGCCAGCTTCGGGAGCAACAGCATTGAGTGGATTCGCGAAATCGTCCGCTCCGTCGTCCGCGAGGAAATCGCGAAACTACACGGGGCGAGACAGCCGGAGGTAAGCAGCATCACCAATATTATTCGGGACGAGGTCCAGCAGGTGCTTCACAGCCGTCGCCCTCAACCAACGGTTACAAATCTAGAACCACCTCCTGCGTCCACTGATGTTGGGAACCGCACATATGCCGAAGCTCTGCGCACTTCCATGCCGGTCTCAAGCCCTGCAGTCCCAATCCAGACGATGCCGCCAGTTTCAATTCAATCTGCGCATGCTGGTTTGGACATCGACGGTCGCCGTGCCCCTCCGCGGAAGTCCGATATTTGGCGTACGTCGGATAGAAGACCCCTCTGCTTCCATTGCGGTGAAGCCGGTCACATCTACCGGGAATGTCCATACCGACAACTTGGACTGCGCGGTTTCTCTATTCATTCGCCTCGTCCCCTAGTTGGTCAGAGGCCAAGAGAAATTGAGGACTACCTCGCGCAGCAACGTCTGCCTTTCCCACGGCGTCAATCGCGGTCTCCATCTCCACGACGACCCGCAGCTATTGGACCACGTCTCAGTACGATGGCACGGGGACGTTCCCCAAGCCCTCGTCGGGAAAACTGAAGGCAGCGACCTTCGGGGGCGAGGTCGCTGGGACTAAAAGTGCGGAAGACCTCCTATCGACGCTTCCACAAAACGCTGCAGACATTGAATTGACGTCTGAGTGCAGTGCGAGAGAAATGCCGGATTGTGCGTCTGAACCCAGTGGCCGAGTCTCACTCGACATTCCCGTGCTGATAGACGGTCTTCAGGTCAGCGCATTGGTGGACACAGGTGCAGATTATTCTATTATGAGCGGAAAATTGGCAACCAGTCTTAAGAAAGTGATGACACCTTGGAATGGGACGCGTATTCGCACTGCTGGAGGCCACGTTATTACTCCATTGGGTCGCTGTACCGCAAGAGTGGAAATACGCGAGTCAACGTTTGTGGTAACCTGCCTCGTACTACGCGACTGTTCTCGTCAGCTCATCCTTGGAATGGACTTCCTTCGAGAGAATGGCGCGATCATAAATCTCCGCGAGCGAATGGTGACTTTCTCGACGCAACTTGCAACCGATCGAGGCGCTGATAGCTGTCGTAGACCTGCGCTGCGTGTTGCCGACGAAAGCGTGACGTTGCCTCCCCGAGCGACTGCTTTCGTAGAAGTCACCTGTGAAGACCTCCAAGACGGTGACGTGGTCGCCGAGAGCAACGTATCCCTTTTACTGCTTCAAGGTGTGTGTGCAGTGCGAAGCATTCTGCGTGTGCGTGACGGACGGTCGCAGATACTCGTCACAAATTTTAACTTCGAGCACCGACATCTTTTCCGCGGCACCACCGTGGCCTTCGGAGACCGTGTAGCGGATGTCACCGAGTGCTTCGCATCCGAGGAAATGGTTGATGGAGATAAGTTTCTGGACCACATCGACGTCAGTTCGAAGCTTTCGGACGAGAAGAAGGCCGCACTGCATACCCTGCTGAAGGAATTTAAATCTTGCTTCGCCTCTTCATCTAGAGTCGGTCAAACACCCCTCATAAAGCACCGAATTATTACCGACGATGATGTTCGCCCAATCCGCCAGCAACCTTACCGTGTTTCGGCTAAAGAACGCGAGACTATACAGACGCAGGTAAAGGAGATGCTTGACGACGGGGTGATACAACCGTCGAGCAGCCCGTGGTCCTCGCCAGTCGTTCTAGTAAAGAAGAAAGACGGAACGCTGCGATTCTGTGTTGACTACAGGAAACTCAATAGCGTCACCAAAAAAGACGTCTACCCGCTTCCACGGGTTGATGATTCTCTCGACAGGCTACGACACGCGAAGTATTTTTCATCGATAGATTTGAAGAGCGGCTATTGGCAGATAGAGGTCGATGAGCGAGACAGAGAGAAGACAGCGTTTGTAACTCCCGATGGGCTTTATGAATTCAGAGTTCTTCCTTTCGGCCTCTGTTCGGCTCCCGCAACATTCCAGCGAATGATGGATACCGTCCTCGCTGGCTTGAAGTGGCAAAGCTGCCTTGTATACCTTGATGATGTGGTCATCTTTGCCGAGAGTTTCGAAGAACATCTGAAGCGTCTAAGAATGGTTCTGGAAGCTATTCGTTCGGCCGAACTCACGCTAAAACCCAGAAGTGCCATTTCGGCTACGATGAGCTGAAATTTCTGGGACATGTTGTGAGTGCGGATGGAGTGCGGCCTGACCCAGAAAAAACTGCAGCAGTCGCCACCTTTCCTGTGCCGTCAGACAAAAAAGCGGTACGGCGTTTTCTCGGCTTGTGTGCTTATTATCGCCGATTCATTACCAACTTCTCGACGATAGCCGAACCGCTCACGCGACTCACCCGAGATGATGTACCGTTTGCCTGGACTACAGAGCAAGAAGCAGCTTTCACAGAGTTACGGCAGCGAATGCAAGAGGCACCTGTTCTTGCGCATTTTGATGAGGACGCTGATACCGAAGTTCACACGGATGCAAGCAACGTCGGACTTGGCGCTGTCCTTGTACAACGGCACAACGGCGTAGAACATGTCATAGCTTACGCCAGTCGTACTCTCTCTCGAGCCGAGGCCAACTACTCCACTTCAGAGAAGGAATGCCTCGCAGTCGTGTGGGCAACGGCAAAGTTTCGACCTTACCTCTACGGCCGTCCCTTCAAGGTGGTGACCGATCACCATTCGCTGTGTTGGCTGGCCAATCTCCGTGACCCGTCTGGTCGTCTCGCTCGGTGGAGTTTGCGCTTGCAAGAGTTTGACATCATGATTGTGTATAGGTCTGGGCGCAAGCACGAAGATGCCGACGCACTTTCTCGAGCACCCGTGGGACATCCTGATATGGACTCGGAATATGCTGATGGTTTTCTCGGAGCCCTCAGTGATTCTGACTTTATGTCTAGACAGAGAGCCGATCAGAAATTGCGCCCTATTATTGATTCCTTAGAAGGCCGAAATTCTCACACTCCTCGGCGCATCGCTCGCGAATTGTCATCCTTTTGTCTAAGGAGGGGCATTCTTTACAAGAAAAATGCTCGAGGTAGCAACAAAGCCTTCCTCCTCGTTGTACCAGCCGACATGCGGGATGACATCCTCCTCGCGTGCCATGACGAGCCCACGTCGGGACACTTGGGCTACTCGCGGACTCTCGCCAGAGTGCGCCAGCAGTACTATTGGCCACGACTTTCGACCAGTGTACACCGCTACGTGCAAGGCTGCCGCGAGTGCCAGCGTCGCAAGACGCCACCCGTGAAACCTGCGGGCCTTCTCCACCCTATTACACCACCACGGACACCTTTCGACCTCGTGGGAATGGACCTTCTAGGACCCTTCCCTTTGTCGGCCACTGGTAACAAATGGATTATAGTGGCAACCGATTACTTGACCCGGTATGCTGAGACAAAGGCATTACCCCGCGGCACGGCGTCTGAAGTGGCGAAGTTCTTCGTGCAGCACATCGTCCTCCGGCACGGCGCGCCGTCATGTGTGATTACGGATAGAGGAACATCATTTACGGCACAAATGCTAGAGGACATTTTCAGACTGAGCTGCACGAGTCACCGAAAAACAACGGCTTACCACCCACAAAGTAATGGACTGACGGAAAGGCTCAACAAGACCATAGCGGACATGCTGTCAATGTACGTGGACGTGCAGCACAAAACCTGGGACGATATCCTCCCATACGTCACGTTCGCATACAATACGGCAATGCAGGAAACAACCCGATTTTCACCTTTCCACCTTGTTTATGGACGCAACGTACAAACGATGCTTGACGCTATGCTGCCGTACGATAATAGCGATGCTCTTTCTCCAGAAGCCGAGCAATACACGCAGTACGCCGAAGAGGCTCGTCAACTGGCTCGCGTGAACATCGGTCACCAACAAGACGCAGATGCACGACGTTACAACCTTCGCCGTCGAAACGTCGCATACCACCCGGGTGAACGAGTGTGGGTGTGGACTCCTGTCCGACGACCAGGCTTGTCTGAAAAGCTTCTGAGCCGTTATTTCGGACCATACAAGGTTATCCGACGTGTGAGTGACCTTACATACGAAGTACTTCCGGACGGCACAGTGTCGTCACGTCGACAACATCGGCCCGAAACTGTGCATGTCGTACGACTCAAGCCGTACTACACACAATAGTCTCTGTGCTTGCGAGTTACTTCGCAAACGTGACAGTGATCTCATGTGGTGTTTTTTTTTTTTCTTGACTCTTCCACTGGTGCTGTTGTGTTCGCGCATGGTCCAAGTGCTTGTGCGCCCTCTTTGTTTTCCCTGGCACTCACTTTGTCATTCTCTGCGTCAACGCGTGTTCTAATTATGGGTTTTTTTTTTCTTCTTCTTTTTATTTAGAAGCATCGAGTCGATGCTTTTTAAAAGGGGGGACTAATGCCGCATGAATTCGCGTGGTTTTCGTGTGGAAGAGGACGAAGAGGTTGGGATTGAGCCGCTTTTTAATGCCGCATGAATTCGCGTGGTTTTCGTGTGGAAGAGGACGAAGAGGTTGGGTTGGAGCAGTTTTTCTTTTTGTCCTAGCTTGACGAGCAGTTCTGCGGAAGGTTTCCTTGAGTGAGACAAGATTGGTGACAATATGTAGAAACTGGGAATCGTTTCTTTTGTTTTTCGCTAATTGTGAATAGTGCATATTATTTCAAGTGATAATAAAATATGTACAGTGGCGTAATTTATAAGTTCAGGGAATTATGCAAGCCTGAAGAGAGGACAAATTCCTGAGCACGGGGTGTAGTTGGAGACAACGTTTCGAAAAATTGACTTGTCTTTTTGATGGCAGTAACTGACCATCTTATCGTGTGTATGCTTGCGCTGCGAACCGCTCATCCCAATCAAAACAAAAAAGAAGGAGCATACGAGAACAGGCGGGGAGTTGGTGCACAATAAAAGAGGCAAAATGGAGCTGGCATGCCGTATAGACTGAATAGAAAAAAGAAAAATCAGCCAGTAAAAAAAAAGGGGGGGGGGGCAATACAAGAGGTTCGCATCGAGAGGGTAAAAAGGAAGGTATACAGGGATTTCAGTGAATTATTGTTGTCAAAACGAAGCATGATCCGACCGTGATTAGCATGCTTATAAGAGCAGTTAGTAATTTCGAAAACAACAGATTAAGCCTCACTGGTTTTCACTGTGTATCTTTACAACGCTTATTTAAAGAATTACTCCACGAGGCAAGGGTCGGAGTTAAGCAGTGTGGCCTTCCACTGCCACCTCGTGGTATTATGCAAGCCCTGCGGGCGACGATTGCACACGCATACTCGGAGTGGAAAAGTCGGCCCTAGTGTTTCGGCACATGTTACCCTGAGGTTCCAAATGTGTCAGATAGATTTGGAAGCAAAGAATTTGTGTTGAAAAAGAAAACCGCTTGTAGTTGCCGCCACACAAGAAGGGGCTGCTGGCTGACTAACCATCGTCACCTCCTGCAGCAGAGGAAACCATTTTCCTCAGTTAAATTTATTACAAGTTTTCTCCTCCTTCTTCACGAGGCTGAGTACGCGTGGGAATTAAATCCAGCAGAAGTGTTGTAAAATTGGTACACATAAAATTGTTTTCCGGAATTAGCTGGCTCCTTTTTAACTGTTCCATTGCAGGAGCAGTCATTAAGTAGCTTCATGCACAGCTTTCATGGGACAGGTGTTTTTCGAACAGGAAGAGCTAGACCTTAATAGTTATGGGAGGTTCTAACTTATCACGAGAAATTTATATAACAGTTTAAGACAATTTCTTGCTCGTTACCATAAAGCTGAATTGTTAAAATACTGCAAAACAAAAACAAGACTTATGTAGTGATGTCTTTTTGAGAGTCAAAGCATTTGAAAGAACGTTCAGTGTGCAACAAAGCAAAACAAAATAGGGAGCGCCGTCTGCAAAAAAAAAAAAAACATATGTCGTCATTATCTGCGGTTATTGAGGGCGGTTCTTTATGTGCACGCTATGATCTTATATGAAATGTGATGCAGTCCAAAATATTTACACTCTTCTATTTTACTTAAGTTTAAAATGAATTCCTCCTTGTCCAAATACTAGTACGATACAGAAAAATGTTAACAGGGTGGTTGTGCATTCGCTAAACTTTTCCCGTAACGAAAATTTATTTTCTATTAAACTATGACAGTCGTTCGATGCTATTAAAATAGACGGACCATGATCAGTTATTTTCTTGTTTATCGTTTTATCTTCGCAGTAAAAAAAGTTGGAGACTTCTCAAATATCGCGTTAGATGCATATACCATATGTCAGCAGCGTACATGTTTTTATTCTTCTCGGTGACCCTGTTTCAGTAGCTAAGACAGCAACACGTGTTATCACTTGGCGCAAGTTACGCCTTAATGCGTTAGGACTTTCGCGAATGTTTATCAACGATGGCAATGAAATTGCTGGTAATATGGGAATATCCATGCACCGTATTGTACAGTTTACAAAATCTCCAGCAATTGCACTGGAATATAAATGCAATGAGGCATGTATAAACAGCCAATAATTTTAATGTAGAAATCTCATTGCGACAACCGACGACTGCTCTTCACTACCATTATGATCTGAGTGTTACTTTCTTTCGCAGTACACGAGGTCATACAATGAAAAGTTTATCTAGAGATCTGGCCCTAGTGTACTTCCCTATTACGACTGGACAATCTTTCGTACATCTTGAAGTTTTTTTAGTTGTTCCGCATGTATACAGCTCCGAAACTCACTTCTATTTGCATCTGTGCGGCTCAGATAAATGTCCAGGGTGGTGCTTAAGCAAATTCCCACTGCGAGGATTCCCAGGGCGACCCTGCGTGAGAAACAGTCTAAGAGTGAAGCTTCCGCGATGACTGTAGCTGTACTTTAAAAATAGTAAGTTGTAAAATTGTTGCACCTATGCAAATAAACATCGTTGACGCTTTCTATCAGTTGTACTTTTTAAATCATTTATCTTTTTCATCAGCTCGTTATACACAAAGTCAGTGATGGTGTACGTGCAAGCGCGCAATATCAAGAAACAGCAAAAATAAAGTTTTGCAAAACGTTTACGTTATCATAGGACCAAAGCTTTTAAAGAGTTCAATTTACCATACTTAAACTCATTATGTACGAACACTAGCGGTCAGTGTCTTTGTTGAGTGCACTAAACATACTCTTGCCTAAGCATAGATTATGGTGTAGTCATAGCTGTAGACAAAGTACGTATAGTATCTAAACTCGTGCCCACACTATCAATCTCTGCGTCTTCGTCATTGGAGGCTTCAAGCCGGTTACGCAGTCCTTCACGTCAAGATCGATCGTTCCATGGACCACTGTGGGACGTAAAAAGAGAAAGACAGCATGCGTCAGTTAGAGAAAAAAGAACTGCTAAATATCCGTTCTGTAATGTCAAATTGCGGGCATGCTAGGGCCTTCATGATACAACAACCTGAAAGAGCCCCTTAGGACAGCCCGGTGACACGTACTCACGTGATTGCAGAAGACTTCGAATATCGTTTTGGTTGCAGTCGGTAATGAAGCATAGCCCGATGCGCACGCCTTCAACGAACCTGTTTTTTCCACTTTCTAGTGCGAAATCGATTGCCTGCAAAAAGTAAAAGTGTTTGCGTCCTTCTTCGGCGATTTTGTGTAGGCGGAATTTTCAGGCATTTTTTTTTTAACATTTACTGCCACATACTGAATCCAATAAAATTACACGTAGATTCAGTTTGTCTCACACGTTAATACACAGCTTCAGACGCACAACAAATACAAATAAATGTTGGTCGTTATTATTTGACGTTATGAGCTAAACGTTTGTTCTTGGGGACTCGAACAGGAACAATGAGGTGCACAATTGCATACCCTATAAGCACTCACACATATAGTGACGAGTAGAACCCCTTCTTGCCACAAAGAAGGCCTGGCTTCATTTCTCACCCCGACCATACGATTTCAATTGCGAAACATTCCTTAACGTTCATCATAAACAGAAGGGCAACAAATACGGCACACAAGGAAAAGAGGGACACATAACCAATAGCAATGCGTCAAACTTTTTACTTTACTGATTTTTTAGCAAACTGCAGCCCCTTAACAAATTTTTATCTATCTATCTATCTATCTATCTATCTATCTATCTATCTATCTATCTATCTATCTATCTATCTATCTATCTATCTATCTATCTATCTATCTATCTATGTGGCCGCATACAACATTAACCGCTTCTGGCCATTTGAACCATGGGATCTATACAAAAATTGGTATGGCATAAAATGACTGTATTACGAGCATAAGTGACTAGTCATAACATGGAAAATCTTGCCATGTATGTCATGAATGTCATAATTTACATGTCATGGTCTTGCTGCTCCTGTGGTGGTTTCGTTCACATCATATATTTTAAAACTGGTATGGTGTGTCATGACTGCATAACGAACATAAGTTACAGGCCCTCTCGTAGAAAACATGATATTCCTGTCGTGTAAGAACATGACTACATACCACGATGCATAACGAACATAAGTTACAGGCCCTCTCGTGGAAAACATGATATTCGTGTCGTGTAAGAACATGACTACATACCACGCTCATCATGCACTCGCGGCCGTTTCACTAGCTTCAGACATACTAAATTTGTTTCACGTCATGTTAATAGACGATGAAGACAAATGACACATCCAAACGTAATAATCATGACATGCGTGTAACGTAAAACATGACAACATGCTACGCTCATAGCGAGGCTTGCGGCCCTTCTGCTAGCTTAACATATACCAAATTTGGTATTACGTGACGTGAATGGACGAACAGCACAAATTCCAGGCGCAAACATGATAATCATGACATAAAAGTCACGTATGGAACAATTTACGTCCGCCTCGTAACGTTGAGCTAATTTTAACGTCACAATTCAACCTTGCTCATTAGTGCTTTGTACATTATCGATTCCCGCTGTACGTATTATCTACCAATTTTTTACTGGATTTGGATCGCTTTTTTACTTTCCGCATTGTTTTCGAAGATATATCACCGAGATTATGTTGCTATACCAAGGAATCGTGAGAAGAAACATTGGTAATTTATATGTGAGAACGTTAAGCAAAACTGGCGTTTTCAGCGTTGACCCATAAAAACAGAAAATAAATAAGAGCATTTTGCAGAAATCAAACCCATTGAACATGCGCGGCAATCGCTTATTCTGCTTTAGAAAAACTGCTTTAGAATTGCTTTAGAAAAACAGTCTATATGCTGGCCACTAAATCTATATGTAAGTCTATATGCAATTCACTAAAGGCGGTCTACGTAGTACCAGCCAACCATAGCCACCATCCTCGCACGCACAAGCACTACTGATCAGTTTAGCGCTTCTGGTGTTGACATCGTTACGCAACGGTAAACAACTTGTTATGTAAAAAATACGCGACTGTTGAACATAATTCCGTGCATAAAACATTTGTGCATATCTTAAGCGTAATTTCGTACCATTTACCTGGACAAAAAATTGCGTCGCAGTCACATTCTCTGTCCAGTCACAGTCACATTCATTCCCACGGCACATGGGATCTGCCCAATTTTCACTATTGACTCATGTATAGGCACCGAGAATATGAGAGCCAACATGCTCGCCATTACTATTTACTTCAGTTCTTTCTCCGCCTCCATGATCTGAACTCTTGTCTTTTCTTTTCCGTCTTCTTCCTTGCACTCCCCCTGTTTTGTTTTTTTCTCCGCCTCTCCTGGGAAGGAAGAACGTTGCTTGTAGCAGCAAATTGAAGTTGTGCATCATTAAGGTAACCTATGGTCTTGAGCACACCTTGCTGTACCGACATATTGACAACTCTGAGAGCCCCAATTATCCTTGTGTTCATACTCGGAAGACCCTTCAGCACAAGCACGAAATCGTTTAAGGCCATATACGGCCTCGGTTCTGGGGGTCGTTTGTCGAGTTGGATCTTCATCCCCCATCAGTACTTCCTTCATTCTTCGTTAGTTTGCGCTGTTCAAACAATTGCAGTTTGTCGTCGATTCTAAGTTCTTTGTCCGCTGGAAATATTGGAGCTACGCCGTGAGCAGCAAAGTGTGGGCTGCAGGCAAGGCTCGCAGTGTGTGTCCTGTTGTGGTGTGCAACAGACACTTCTAGACAGCATTTCCACCCGCCTTTAAACGTACGATACATGAAGATGAATGTCTTGATGTCACGGATGACCCTTTCAGCCATTTCATTGGCCTGCGGGTGAAAGAAAGCGCAATGGCGTGGCGCAACACTTCGGCTGTCTGCCCACTGCTGCAGCTTCCTATTCAAGAATGCCCGTTCATTGTCTGTTGTTATAACTTTCAGCTGTGAGAATGTAGCTCGATTAAACAAAGCTATAACGCTGTTTGCGTCTTTTTATCGAGGACGCGCCGCTACCATTCTCGTGTGCTGATATATGGCAATTAGGAAACACTGTGTCTTGTGAAATCCAGTATTCCTCCTTTTCAACTCCACAAAGTCCACATGCACGACTTCAAAAGGCTTCTCCGAGTGGTTTGGAAAAACGAGCTTGTCGGGTTGAGACCGGTATTTCGCTTTGTTCAACTTACACAAGTGGCATGACTTTACATATTCTTCGATGCTTTTTTTATGTTCTTCTATGTGAAGCGTCTAAAAATTTTGTTATAGGTCCGCGAAAAACCATCCTGACCACCTGATTCCGGACTGTCATGGTACAAGTAAAGAACTTTTAAAATCAGTGTCTCTGGAACAGTGAACTTGCCATCCCTGAACTGAAGACTTCCATAGCGTTTCCATAATCTTTTTATATTTAAGTTTTCATGTTAATCGAGACAAGGCATCGGCGTCTGTAAGATGTCTACCTGCAGGGTGGATTGAACCATCGTGCCGATTTTCCTCTGGGCTCTGACATATTTAAAAGGTGCATGAGTGCTTGATGGTCTGTGTACAATGAGAACTTTCTTCCGTAAATGTATGATCGAAAGTAACGGACCGCCATCAAAGCGGCAAGAGCCTTCTTTTCAATTGTCGAATGATTCTGCTGATTTCAGTTGAAGGTGTAGGAGTAGTATCCTAAAACCCTCATCTGCTGGGCTGGTGGTGAATTAACATCTCTTTGGTATAGAACAGCTCCCATACGATAATTTGAGGTGTTCGTGTTCATCTTAAAAGGTAAACTGTAGTCTGGTAAGGTAAACACAGGGTCCGAAAAAATGCGCTGTACAAGTTCGTGGTAAGCCCTTTCGCATTCTTTGGTCCAGGGAAAGGGTCCTTCTTTCTTTGTAATCACCGTCAAGCACTTCGTCATCTTCGAGAAATCTTTGATAAAACCTGTCAAGTGGACCGCGAGCCATAGAAAAACTTGCAGTGAGTAAATATCATGCGGCTTCATAAGCATCGTAAATCTTTGGACGGACTCCTATTTAGTACTCTTGGTAGTTCTGTCAAACACTCTTAATTCTCATCTACCTTCATGACTGCGTCACTAGGGTTTCTAGCACTTTTTTAAGTTGTTCAGAGCGCTCCTCTACTGACCATGAGTAGACGAGAATGTCGTTAATATAAATGGTACAGAAGATTCCCCAGCGTGTCTTGAAACACTGTTGAATATCTTCTGAAGCCATGCCGGCGAATGTTTTCAGTCAAATGGAAGTGTGTTGTATTCATATGCGTCAATTGGTGTAATGAACGTGGAGAACGTCTCCGTTTCTTCTTGCAGAGGCACTTGGCCGCATCCTTTGAACATGTTGAGACGACAAAAACTTTGCACCCTCCAGTTTCACTTATAATTTAGCCAATATCCGACATCAGAAAAGGAAAAGGGTCATGCTGTTTGTCTGTCTGTGATTGGTGCAAAGACAAAATGATCGGTCCTCTTTAGGTGCGATGATCTTAGGCGAAGCAAAAGAAGACGTGAAAGGCCGTATGGCACTGGCATCAAAACTTTTCTGTAGCTCTCCCTTCAGCCAAAGCTTCTTTCACCACTGTGGTATCCCTCCGCTCGAATGGAACTTGAAACTTTGAGGTCGCTTTTGGGTATCCGCCTATGCAAGACAATTCAGGACACACGCGAACGACATCTTCTGCATCAGCGGGCTTACCGGGATGATCACCGATGACTGTGGCCAGCTGATGGTCATCTTGCGTGGTAACTTGATCATTCAAATAGAGATTAAAACGTAGTTCTTGCATTACTGGACGTGATAGGAGAACCTCGTATTTCACCCAGTCTAGGACCAATGCTTTTATTGTGGTGCTCTTGCCTTGAGCCGTAATAAAGATGTGATTCCGTTCATCACAAACTTGTTTCTTTTCATCATACCCGTTTACGATGACAGCACAATCCTTCATTATATTCAACTCGGGAATCACGCTCTTGTTGGCAACAGTAATGGAAGCTCCAATATCAAGGAGAGCTTTCACGTTCCTTTTATTAATTTGCGTAGACACGTACACCAGGTTGGCATGGTTAGTGTAAAAAAATCTTTTTTTCATTGGAGACAAGATATCGTCCGACGTTCCTTCGATTATTCAATGCTTATTTTTCTGTCTCGTGTTGTATTTCACAGATGAATCCGGTTTGCTAAGCATATCTCGCCATCCAGTAGCTGGAAGAGATTCAGGCGTGCTGACTGGTGTCGCCGCAGAATGTGGAACCAACAGCTTCATGATCTGTAGTATTTCCTCGGGCGTTTGAGGTCTTCCAAGATGAATATGATGCTGCATGCATTTATGGAGTCCTCATATTATCAGACACACAAGTGATGAGTTGGAGAGTGTAGGATCTGCGGCATGCAATAGCCTCTATCACTCAGAAACGTAGTTCACAACCGAACCAGAGAAGTACTTCAAGGCCAATGCACAGTCCCAGCTATGAAACCTATCTTCAGAGAAAGTTGACTTAAAATCCCGCTTTTAATCTTCACAACAGTCTTCCTAAGTATGTCCGGTCTTCGCTGTTGCTCGTATCTCGTGCCACATCTTCGCGACACCTACCAAGTAAAATGGCATGTTCATTACTTTATCACGATAGTGTTGCGAGAATTTCGATCGCACACATATTCATAAAAGTCAAGCCAGGCCTGAGCACTCATCAATGATGAACCATCGCAGACTTCTGGTTTAAATATTTCTCCTGTTGTTTTGGATATTGGTCAGTGTATATTCGCGTTAGAAGCTCCAACAGGTGTCGTTACCGCTTGCGTTTTAATTCCTGAAGCTGTATTACTGCTTCAAAAATATCATTATTTCTTAAGACACTGTTTGTATCAGTGAAAGCTATAACAACTTTCGCAAGTCTAGCTTCCTGTAACCTGTCTTCCCTACGCAGCTCTGGAGTAGGCGTGGTTGCCGCGTCAAGTTCATGATCACTCATTTTCGGCAAAGTGTCACCGAACACTCGAAGCTCGCGTCCACAGGTCGTACTTCCAACATAGACAGCCTATACAACGCACTTCGTCTTGACATCATCCACATGGCTCGCAGCGATGTAAACAAACATGGTCTTGTGGAACTTCTGGCTGCTCAGTGGCGTAGCACAGGATCCTGTGAACGACTACGTCAAGTTAGTAACGGCGCTAGGAATCAGAGAGCAAACACAGTCGCCATTACTGTTGTTGTTGTTGATGATGATGCTGATGCTGCTGCTGCTGCTGATGATGATGATGGCCTAAAAGCAAGGCTTACACCCACTCGGGGGATTTATTTCAGTTCTTTCTTTTCCTCCATCTCCAAGGACTGAACTTTTGTCTCTTCTTTTCCCTCTTCTTTCTTAAAATTCGTTCGCATCTACCTCAAATTTTTATTCGCAGGCAACGCCGGTTCTTTTCTCACAACCAACGACGCCGACGTCGACACCAGAATTCCTGTGAAACAATCCCTTTAACGCCGTCACATTAAATTTAAACCTAGGGGTTATGTCAAGTAAGTGTTAGCTAGAGAAGTACGGTGAACTCATTTCGCAGCCAACATTTCCTGGCTAACATTCACTTAGAAGCAGTGTGTTGCATGTAATTTAGCTAGAATGGTAGGTAACATTCATTTAGCAAAAAAGTTAGCTGCCCAACTTAGCTTACCATTTCTATCTCGTCCACATGGGTAGACCCCCATTCTACTTGTGTGTTTTTATGTGTTGTAATCGGTTTATTTGCCCTTCGGTGATAAATCCCATCCATTATAACGGAATTTTAATTAGGATAGAGTTAAGAGAATGCACTAAGTATTGGCTACTAAACACTACAGCTCAAGTGGGCTCACATTTGCGCTTTTAATGCATTCGTGACGCACAAAGTATTGAGGAGTACGAACTCAAGAAGCATTAAAGCAAATTTTGAATGCATCTGATAGAGCGAAAGCTACAATGGCTGCTCACCCTTGGGTGTGACATTATGATGGCTGGAGCAAGGTACCTTAGCACCTCAGTGGCGTTGCCATCCAGATACACGTTGCAGTACTGGGCCCGTGTCGTTTCTCGGCCATAATAATCCCGCACTACCGTCTCAATGCACTCGTCGAAGGCTCCCACGTCCGAAAGGGTTCCTTGGAACAGGCCAGTCGGATACTTCCCGGATGCATCTAACACTGGAATAAAAAAAAAGATCACACTGTTATAGGAATTATCTCTACTCACGCGCATTTTCTAAGTCGTTGCGTATTCATGCTACACATTCCACTTGTCTCTTTTGTATATCTTAATTGCATATCTTGAACTATACATCCAACTATTGAACGTACATCATTGTTACATAGAAGCAAGCTTTCCTGGGTTGCTGTTGGTGGCTACTTTGAGCCAAAATGGTGACTTTACGACCCTGTTTGGAGACAAACATTGCAGCTTGGTGCCATGACTACTTTCTGGCTACTCTTTGCTTCTATTTTGGTGCATCTACTAGGCATTGTATCTTAATATTTGGAGATGAAATAGTAAGTGCGCCTAAAGAAACACCACTGTTGCAAGCTTTTTCACCAAGCTGGCCGGACGTGATGTCTTCCTCACGCCAGCGGGCTAGTGCAGATCAAAGTATACCTAACGTGCATCGCGTATGTAAATACGAAATGACAGTCGGTGTAAAAGAATTTCTGGCCAAGGCACCCTGATTAAGCCGGATATTAACGCTGAAGCACAGCACGTGAAATAATATCATCAACAATGTGAAGCTCGACTGTTCATCTTTCAATAAGATTTTGCTTCTTGATGTTCTGTTATTATCATAAGCCTGTACCACCTAACTTACGGCTTCGAGGGAGCCCAGACTCAACGTATAATATTTTTACTGTGAATTGTTACCCGAAAATTTATTTGGTAAGACTTCTATGCAGGCACGCTAGATTTATAGTAACCTATTGATTTCCTTGCGGATTGGGGACGAAGCAGTAATTAAAAATACTGTGCTCGTTATTCTCCTTTTTTCTCACATTCAATGAAATTTTTGTTTATTGTTGGATATTCTTACTTCTGTTCATAATATTGTTGTTTTCATTTTGGCTGCAAATTTGGCGTCAAAACAAAATGACATGGATACTTTGGCTACATTAAGCTCGAGGTTGGGCTCTTTTATAGTTCTACCCAACTGAAAGCCTGAAAGTGCCCAAAGTTGTAGAGCTCACTTTTTAAAATACAGATTGTTTTTTTTTTAATAAAAGTTATGTGGCAGTAAGGCTCCTAAATTTTGGGCACACAAACTCACCGTTCAAGCGCAAATACTTTACCACTGCTAGAATGAAACTGAAACGACTAAATACCAAAAGTTAATATTTAATAAACATTTAATTATTTACTTCAGGACCGTTTATGCAAGGTAAATGAAATGCGTGACAGTTCATGACAAGATAATTTTTTTTTAGAAATCACAAAAGAGACAGTTATTTTGAACTTCTGACAGTCGAGTATTTATGGCAATATTGATACTCTTGCGCCCGGCGTGCAGTCAATACGACCACACTGTTCCGTTAGCCCAGATTTTCACGCTACAAGTAAGTGACGAAACTTGAAAATATGCGCGTCGCGGCCGTATTCTTTCGTGGAAAGCGATAAGTCAGCCCAACTGCATCAGCAGATTGCCTTACTTTGGGTTTTCTGTTTGATGCTGATATGCGTCTTTCGAGCTGTGTGTAAGAAAATCACAATTTAAATCTTTTCTTAGTCGGTGCAGCATAAAAAAAGATAAATAAATAAAGTATTTTGTCTCTCTGCCTCTCAGGGGCAGCCAGTGCGGCACTGCCTTACGTGGGTAGGCGAACTATACCTCTTTTTCCCCCTTTTTTTGTGTGTGTTTAAAATGTTCAAAAAAGAAGCAGATAAACATACACGTCGCGTACAAAGAATAAGCCGTCTACTTGTGTATTTCAGAATGTTTGCCTATTTCTGACCAAACCTTCGGGTGTGTTGCTGAAGGTCATTGCAAACAGGCTGCAGTAGTTGTAACGTTTGTTAACAATGAAGGGTCGGTAATAAAAATGACGCAACCAAACGCAGTATTTCATGCGAGACCCTGCCGTTCTACGTTAACCAGCTGACACCGTTTGAATCAAGAAACGGCTGCTGCGCGAGCAATCAATATGTTTTCACTTACCAGAGTATCGTGGTGCCACCACCAGCTTATTGCGCGTAGATTTACTGTATAAGCTACCTATAGGCAGCATAGTTGGGACATTGTAGGGAAGCTGAAACTCTGGCTAACTATTGTACTCTCCACCACCGGTGGCCGCTGAACCGAAGAGGATAACCTTTTCACATAACGCCCCCGGGCGCCGCTATAAACCCCTTTGGACAGGGCTAAATACGCGTTACCCCTCAAAAGTGCAGTGACAGGGGGGTGACATCAGCCTTTGTACTCCTGAGCCACAGGTGTTGCTTCTTTCCTGTAGTTTATCGCCAGTGGGTGAGACGCCAAGCACATGATGTCAGTCAGCCATGTACAAAATTTATCGTACCATAAACCAGCCCTTCCTCTCTTCGTTCTCTGCTACCTCTTCTTCACTCCCTGAACACAAGCGGCGATTTCTCTGGCCAGGTATGCAATAGTTTGATGGTCGCACCAACAGTGCAACTCTGGTCATACGGGTAATTATGGCCTTTCTAAAAGCAACAGGACTCTATGCGCGGCTATAAAGTTTTTCTCAGCTGAAAAAGATTGCATATACTCACCTCCCTATTTCACCGTCGTCATCCATTATTCTTTCTCTTCCCCTTTCCCCACCCCCAGTGTATAGTAGCAGGCTAGAGCAGGCTATCGCTCAGGCCTACCTCTCTGCCTTTTTGTAAATAAACATGTCCCTCCCTCTTTGATTACCGAGAGGACCAATACAGAGAGAGAGAGAGAGGGAGAAAGATGACAAAAGAGAAACAGAAAAGCGAAAAGAAGTACAGAAAAAGACAAAGGCAAAAAACAAGTGAACAGAGAGAAAAAGAAGTATACAGAAAGAGAGACTAAAAAAGACAGCAAAGGTAGGGGGCAAAACAAAAAGCTAGAAATGGGGAAAAACAAAGAACGCGAGAAAAACAGATAAAGAGAACAAGAAAGCGAGAAATATAGAGTAAAGAAGAAAGAAGAAAAGAAAGGGAAGAAAAATAAATCCGGACAGCAGCAGCTAAAAAAGAAAAAAAATATAGACAGAGACAGAAAGAAAGAAATAGATAAAAACAAGGAGACAGATAAATACGGTATAGAAAGAGAGAACGAAACAGAGAAAAGACAGAAAATAAAAAAAAGTTGGCCGCCAAGCACGCTCTTTCTTCAGGCCTGTCACAACTAGTGCGAAGCTCTTTTAATATTTGTCTTGGCAAATGACTCTCTATAGAATCTTGGAAGGGAGTTAAGTAACAAGTAAAATTGCTGCTGGACAGTTATAAAAGATGCGAATGGTCATTCTGTCATTCATGTGACCTCTGAATACATGCATGTTGATTCGCACAGCAGTGTTTTTCAGTCGTTTGTGATATGCAAAGACTTGTTGCCCATCATAGTACCGGAAAATATCTGTCCAACTTGTATGTCTGTTTTCATGTTTCGAACTGGTAAAATTATGGATTTACTCTTGCACTACAAAAAGAGCATCTACGGTGCGATATAGGGAACGACGATATAAGGTATTACTGAAAAGGGAACTCTCGCACTTTTGTGGTTTTTTTTTCTTTTTCTCCTTTTAAGCTTACTTCACTTGAAAGTTCGTTCACTCACGCACTGGCACTTTGTGTTTCAAGGTACATAAAACTCTGAGCACTACATAATTATCTTTCTTTCAAGATTTCCCAGAGATACCAGCACCTCACATTTGCGAATCTCTACAATATGCCATTTCACTTCACTCGCCATTCGAAAAGCAACTTCCATCAACATACTTCTAGAATAATACCAGTAAACTAACCGGCCGTTTTGTTCCACCGGCCTTCTTCCAGCTCACAGTTTTTCATGAATTCGACAATAATTATAGCTTAAATTGGATTGCCTATAGACAATCCAATTTGCGCAATGCAAGAATACTGAATGTATGAGCTTCATCTGGCAAAGTACCTATACAGGTGCTTCAAAAGTGAAACAGAACGCGTGGTCTTTGCCAAACGGGGCGAAACTGCATGCCAGAGCTTCAACGGATAATGCGCGCCCGATAGCGAGGGAATGTCCGCATATCCTGCTCACTAATCCCAATATTCTGGGACCAGGGACGAAAGTGGTGGCATTACCTACTATGCAGATAGTGCATGCCTACGAAGATATAATCACGACGCGAACCAAATAGTGCATGCAGCATTGAAAGCGTCCCCTTAAAAGGCCCCCAAGTGACACACAGTTCAAAGGCCAGATAGTAGTTACGCTCTCGCCTTTACTATGCTCTCTACAAGCGCTATCGCCTCCTCGTCACTTATTCATAAAACACGATGAATGCCAGCACTAAGCGTTCAGTTAGTCAGAACTTCGGGCTTCTTGATGACACGCAGCTATCTCCATTTGTGCAGTCGCAAACGCAAAAGGCTAAGTGAAGATTTTCGTTCTCGATTTTTATGTGAGACAAGGCAGAACGAGCGTGTGAATGCTTGGCGAAGCAGAGCAGGAGACCATTCCGAACAGATAATTCTCGTGTATCAACAAAACGAATGCAGATTTCAACCGGACGTCACTTGAGCGGACTTCTGTCGTCATGAGTCGTGCCGCAAAGACTTGAAGCCCATGCAAGCTAGGAATATCGCGCTCGTTTCTTGTATTTAAGAGGATGTTTAGGGGCCCTTTAGTCGATTTGGGAATGAATGTGGATATCTGGCACCATGTGCTTATATCTGTGAGTCATTGTATCGTAGCTACTGTTCATGCTCAAAATTTTGAAATCAAGTTCATTTGTAAAAATATTGCTATGTGTTTTAAAGCAGAGTATCAAAACCGTTGATGGCATTACAATGACACTGTCTACTGCGCTCAAGCCCCTCTCCTGTTCACCTTGCTTTATTCCCAACTACTACCGACCTCCACTTTCTGCTTCGTTCATTGAAATGCGGATTATTTCCTATCCGTTCGCGGAACAATTCGAGAATATGATCAGTGGACAAACGCTTGTCTTCTCGTCGTAGAAGGGCGCATGTTTCTTCTCCAATTACACGGAAAAGCAGGCACCTTGAATCAGCAAACGGCTAGGCCTCGAACCAGAAGTACCATCGCAGACGACGCGTCTTCTTGCTTGCTATCCGCCTACTAAGCCGGTCCTGCGCCAGCTAAATGTGGCCCACTTGTACTTCTTAACCTCATCTGCCTACCTAACTACCTGGAGTGCTTGCCTTTTCACTGAATCTGAATCTAGTATGTCTAAAAATGAGCATAGCGTATGAGAGCATCGTCATATATATATATATATATATATATATATATATATATATATATATATATATATATATATATATATATATATATATATATATATATATATATATATATATATATATATATATATATATATATATATATATATATATATATATATATATATATATTATATATATATATATATATATATATATATATATATATATATATATATATATATATATATATATATATATATATATATATATATATATATATATATATATATAGCAGCATGCTTTCTTCTCTCTATGGCTTTTCTCATAGTGATGTAAGCTTACTGGCATATATATCATAAGAAAGATAAAAAGACAGAACCATGCAATTCTACGTAAATCAGTAAATGCCATCTCACAGGAAGGCTACAGGAGTAGGTACAGCGAAATAAATGAAACGTGGGCTTGCCACGCCGCACGTGATTTCGGCCTTCTGGAGAAAGCAGGAAGCTTCAGTGATGCCTGGGCATCGTTATGCATAGTCAATGAGATGCTGCCAAGCATGACTCCATTTGATGCGCAGGTCCAGATCACTGTTCCAGTGACAGGGTACCAAATATTTTGTTCGCCATGACAGAAGTATCATTAAATGCGATGCTCGTTAACCCTTGTAACAATTTGCAGGTACTTTTATCCTGTGGCATCAATGTTTCCGCATTATTCCATTAGCACTTGAGACGTTGTAAGCACATGCACAGAGGAAAATGCTACGTGTTTTTATTAACAAGTGACGTATAAGTAATTGTTCTCTCATTGATTATGATTTGTGAGCATTACACGTGGTCCTTAAGTTTATTGCTTCCGCTAATACTACTATGCACTTTTTAAAAAGTTGGAGACGTGTGGTCATTTGCAGAGCCACTAACCCATATTACTCTGTAAAACTTGATTTGCATGCTTCCGTTTTGGGATAATTTAGTGTCCTATTTTCTTCGTTTTTTTCTATTTTGCTATATTTTGTCTTCTCTCTTTCTTTTTGTCACATCCCTTCTCTATCATCATTTAATCCCCTTACCTTTCCCCCCCCCCCCACAGAGTAGCCAGCTGGTCTAAGAACTGGCTAACTCCCCTATCTTTCCGCTTATTTGTTTCTTCCTTCTTAGTGCATTGTAGAAACCCAAAAACTCTCCCCCGACTTGCCTCCTGGCATCGTGCTTGGCGCTCTGATTTCTGTCTGATACGAACAGTGAAGAATTAGAAATTCTTGAATGTTTATTTATTTATTTATTTAACAATACTGTAGGTCTTCTGCAGACCTATACAGGAAGCAGGCATACGTCATCACAGGTAACAAATTAGATACAAAGTTCAGGAAATACAATATTTTGAGGGACGATACGCACAACAGCGAAACACTTACAATAGCGGGTACAGCAATACTACATTAGTGCTCTTTCAGTCACGAGAAGACGAGAAAAAATAATAAAAACCACGTTATACGCATGAAAAACAATATACATGTACAAAAGTTTATAATGCACCACTGCAAAATACGTTTTTCGTTATCGCAACAACAAGAACAGCGAAATGTAACTATGCTGGTTCTGTTAACTGCTCCACAAAAGAACAAAATTCATCAATATTTGTGATATTAACAGCTTCACCAGGTAGCGCGTTCCAAGCGGTGACAGCGCAAAAAAAAAAAAAAGGAATATTTAAACACATTGCTGTGGGCACTGACGGCACGTATACATTTATCATGGTTCGTCCTACTAGAACAGCGGCCAGGCGGATGAATACAGTCGTCTTTACAGATTTTAAGGTGACCGTGAAAAAGGAGATAAAAAAACTTCATGGAAGCAACATGACGCCGGCCACACAGAGTTGCTAAGTGCGCTTGATGACGCATGTCCGTTGCACTGTCACGCCAGGAGTATTTTGAGTATATAAACCTCAGGGCCCTGTTTTGCAATTTTTCAAGTTTTTCGCGAATATAGTTTTGATTAGGGTCTCACACTATACTTCCGTATTCTAGAATGCGCCTGACCAGGGTTTTGTAGGTGGTTAGTTTAACTGCTGAAGGTGCTTTGCTCAATTTTCTAGGCAGAAATCCGAGTTGTTTAAATGCCTTGGCACATGTATTGGTAAAGTGCTGTTCCCATTTTAAATCTTGCGAGAGTGTGACACCCAGATATTTTACTTTGTCCACTTTGCTAATATTGAAACCATTAAGATTGTACACAAATGACAAAGGTCGCTTTTTCTTGGTTAGACTTATGAGCGCGGTTTGAGACGCATTTATTTCCATTCCCCACTTCTCACACCATTGGGAAATGCTTTGTGAAGAAGAATTGAGTTTTAATTGCTCATCAATACCGCGTATTGTAGTGTAAATGACGCAGTCATCTGCGAAAAGTCACAATGTTACACCTGGTTCCGCACAAGAAGAGATGTCATTAACGTAAACAAGAAATAATGTTAGCCCCAAAACAGACCCTTGGGGTACACCGGAAAAAACACTGAGGCAGTCAGATTCTACGTTGTTTAAAGAGACATACTGGGAGCGATTAGTTAAGTAGGCCGAAATCCACGCAATTACTTTGCTATTAATCCCAAGAGCTTCAAGCTTGGCTATCAATTTGGAATAAGGCACACGGTCGAAGGCTTTCGCAAAGTCTATGAATATTGCATCAGCCTGAAGTTTGGAGTCAATTATGCCAGCAAAGTCATGTGCTATTTCTGCAAGTCGCGTTACCGTGGAGAGACCCCTACGGAATCCGAGTTGCTTCGGGTACAGCATATTGTTAGATTCTAAGTAATTTACAATGGCTTTGTTGAGGATGTGCTCCATTAATTTACAACCGTAGGTCATCAGTGATATGGGTCGATACGTGTCCACCAGAAATCTGTTACCACTTTTATGGATCGGAATTATTCTTGCGCCTAACCAGTCTCTCGGAAGTGCGCCAGTTTTCAGTGAAAGCATAAATATTTTTAACAAAAAAGGAGCACGCTGTTCTGCATAATGCCTAAGAAACGCATTTGGGATTTTATCTGGCCCCGGTGATTTTTTAACGTCTAGTTGTAAAAGCAGGTTCAAGATACCTTGTTCGGTTATCTCAATTTCCGGCATGGCCGAGTCACGTTCAAAAAGCGGCCCTCGGACTGGGCATGCTTGGGTGAATACCGATTGGAAAAAGGAACAGAACGAGTTAACTCTTGCGTGCGTATTTTCAGTAACGATGCCGTTGATTTCCATCTTACGGATTGGACTGTACGGCTTAGCTAGGTAACGCCAAAATTTCCTCGGTTGTGTTGTCATAAAGTTGGTTAGGGTGTGTGAAAAAAAAATAGGTATTCGCTTCGCGCAACAGGCTTTTAAACTCTTGGTAGCACTGACTTATTAATGCTGGATCGCATTTACGTTTCCGCATTCTTTTCAGCTTCAGTTTAATATGAATTATTTCTTGCGTTATCCAAGGAACTCTTCGTTTTGTCCTCTTACATTTCGTAGGAATGTAGGTTTCATCACAGTGAAAAATTGCTGCCTTGAAATTTACCCACAAGTTGTCAACATCATCGGAAGGTTCAGCGTCATAATCGTGTAACTTCATTTCTAGGTAATCAGTATTACTTTCATCGGCAGCTCTCGAATAATCTTTAATAAATATATTTGAATTTTTATTGTCACTTTTTGCCGGGCTAAGATTGGGGAATTCAAATAAAACCATTTTGTGGTCGGAGATTCCATCTTGCACCATAACTTGAGCATTTATTGAGCTAAAAATTAAAGCAAGATCTAAGATGTTGGAAGCAAGCCCTTGAATGCGTGTCACTTGCATTACGCATTGAGATAATGAGAAACTTAGGCCCCGCCGCGGTGGTCTAGTGGCTAAGGTACTCGGCTGCTGACCCGCAGGGCGCGGGTTCGAATCCCGGCTGCGGCGGCTGCACTTCCGATGGAGGCGGAAATGTTGTAGGCCCATGTGCTCAGATTTGGGTGCACGTTAAAGAACCCCAGGTGGTCGAAATTTCCGGAGCCCTCCACTACGGCGTCTCTCATAATCATATAGTGGTTTTGCGATGTTAAACTCCACATATCAATCAATCAATGAGAAACTTAGCATAGTATCCAGAAGTTGCTCGCAGCTATTTGCCTCTTTACTGCTATCTTTGTGTAAAGACTGCCAAAGGTGGGGAACGCTTTGTATTTAAAAGTTCACCTGCAACTTTTATGGGCTGGCTATTTTGTAGTTTCCGCGTTATAGTTGAGTGATTAACGCTATGACATTAGTAATAACTTGCACAGTTGCAGCATTTCCCTGTAAAACGTTTTAAGCTACCGGTGTTACTACTGAATAAATGTGCATTTATGTTAATAGAGCGATACTGCTGGTTTTGGTTTGTTCAATTTTGTGAAGCGCCCACATTTGTTCTGTGCCACTGGTGGGGTCATGCAATTTACATTACTATATAGACCTTTTTCGAAAAAGAGCACCCCTCGCGCCACGGACGCGAACTACAGTCTGCCGCATTGTGAGGGCACCGCAGCCGACGACGCAGGCTGTGTGTCCCAGCGACGCTGATGCGCGTTTGTTGCAGCGCACACAGACACCTCTTGCGTTGCTGCAGGACGCAGACCATGTCGGGAGGGCACACCAATGAGAGTCTCTTGCAGGCCGGATCCATGCATTACCAGTCATAACAAGCCAAACTGCTCGTCCAACCCGTTGAAGGGTACAAAAATTTGCTCATTGTACAGCGGAAGCAGATCAGAAAGCTTATTGGAGACTACTAAGAGCTCGTTCAAGCTAACAAGTGGTGCGATTGCAGTGGATGATACGGAGAACTAGTCGCCAACACAAACATCACAGCACTCACGCATTTCACGGCTTGCTTTCCATGCACTCATGATGACGCTAGCTATCCCACACTTCTTTGCAAAGAGAAACAGACAAAAAGCTCACCGTCAGGTGGCGTATTTATAAAAAGAGTCTATACTGTACCGTAGTTGCAAAAATGACTCATAAAGATGCTTGGTTCTTTAGCCATGTAAGGTTTCTATTTCTATGCGTTTGCACTTTTATGTGTGCCTTTTCACAAGTGTAACCCTTATTGTAAGAAGCACAGTTGTGACGACAAACTGCTCTAAAAAACAAAGGTGGACAAAGTAAACATTCGCAGTTTCGGCGGGAGCTTAATGTTGCCATGTCACTGGTTGTACATTATAATTTACATCTATAAAGATCACTTAAGCAAAACGAAACAGTTCAAAGACGCTGGAGAGAGAAAACGTATTGGACTGAGCCACATTCAAAGCCGAAATAACTGAAGAATAAGGTACAGTGTTGCTATTAATTTAAGATTATCATCACACGTTACCTGCAGATGCAGACTTACTAAGAAACGTTTCTAAAAGGAAGTACTTATAATGAAAAACGCCATACAGCGTCTTCACATGTTTATTTTTTCTTATTGTACATCTCGTAGCAGGCTTTACTTACCGAATTACGGGCATCAAACTGGTTGAGATGTGTGATGCAAAACCTGAAGAATTCTAGGGACAGTACTGTAGCCGTAATGACCTTCTCTAGATGTCAAATAATTTGGTCTGAGAAAAATAGCACTTGGAAACCTATTTTGCGTTGCCTGATTTAAGGAGTGATATGCGAAATATGGGGCCATTCTCGCGATTCTAAGTAAATGAAAACGTTGGAATTTGTAAGTTTCCTTCGTCACCGATCGGTTTTGTGAGGTTGTATGTCACCTCTCCCCTATCGTTCATTCATGCGAAGAATAGCTGATTGCATATATGGCCTCCTACACTCTAAATGGTTTTCGGAGGAACTGCGCACTTACGCCGAAAGGGGCTCTTTGCTCCTCAAAATCACGAAATGTGCGCAAAACATTGCACACGGCACGGCAAGGAGGGGCACTTTTCTCCATGTGAAGTAAACCACCCGTTTTTCGGAGTAACTGCAGGAATGTTCACGCCGCGTGCAAACGACCCATCGGTGCCTACACAAGCCTGCTTTGTTTCTTACGGAGCCGTAGCTGGTGTGGTGTAGTGGTTAGTGTGCGCACATACTTACTGAATGGTAGTGAGTTTGAATTCCGTGGGTGCTTCAAATTTTTCGAAGTTTATTTCTGAACGGGTTGCTTGCACATCGATTTTACATCTAATCAAATGTCTGCACGCCATTCTAGAGGCTGGGTAAGTAAACCAAACCAAAATTTTCTTTTGCAAACTGTTGCTTCCGCGAGAACGCAGTTACTCTTTCGAAGTTACTCCCGAAATGGTACAATAGGTGTGGCAAGTTAGTTACTCCTCTAAAGTAGCAACCTCCATGCCTTTTTTTCCCTTTTCTCTTTATAGTGTAGTGTATGCGGCGCTGTCTATGCACCTTAAGGCTTATATACGAAGGTGGTTCAATTAGTGTAAAAGTTTCTATAATGAAGTGATAGTCATCGCCAGCTGGGACATTATGATTGCATCTGCAGAGTATACACACTCACCATGTCGCAACATGTGTAAAAAAGTGTTGTAAAACTTTTTTAGCATAAAGGCACCTTTTTCTTGCACCCACTCACTCTAGAATTCTTTTAGACAAAGCTAAAAGTGGAAAATAGAGAAAATATCTCACGTCTGTAAGCCCAAGGTTCCATATTCCTGAAATCCCGCAGCAACTTCATGAGCCCTACAGTGCAGCCAGATGAAACTTTTGCAGCAATCAGCCTCCTTGTTAGCGGCTTCCCAGCTAATTCAGGCGTTGGTTGCACCGCAGCTGGCTGTTCTGGGCTGGGCTGAGTCGGCGCTATCGCAGCCTCCGCAGATGGTGTCAATGTGGCAGCGACAGTAGAAGCCGCAGTGTAGAGAAGGCTTATAACGACACAGGTAGTTGGATGCATCATTTTTTGAAGGTGACAAAAGCGAAAAATGGGATAAAGCGAAGCCTACGACGTGTCTTATCACTGCAGTGTGGGGCAGAGCTCTATGCTAAGCACGATAACGCTTCTCGCCAGAACCAATCTGAAGCACCCCACTGACAGGGGTGAAGTGCCAAACTTCCGCAGCACTCCCTTGCTATCTTAGTCTGGCTATGATGTAGTAATGTCGGTCGCTGTCGCAAGGTGTCTTTGACACTCAGCGATACGTGACAAACCGTCGTTGGCCTTTGTGTACGTTATTTTGCGCCTCTTAGAACAGCGCTTCATAAAGATGGGGCGGGTCACGGAGGTCTGGGACAAAAGGATCAAATGCGGCGCGGCTATCTGCGTAATGGCAACGAAGCTGCGCGAGAGAGGAGAACTTTTCATGCATGATGACGCCTGGGGCGATTTGCGTCGAGGCTGAAAACTGCACTCGCTCCTTCTTTCCCCCAGATGGTCCTTGAAGTCCTAATGTGGGGCTCTGGCTGCCTCGGCTTCCGAGTCGACATGGGTGACCAGTTGCAATAGCGTTTTGGCCAGAAGACTTGCAGGATGTGCGTCACCGTGGTATGTCTCATGAGATGTCCTCTCCAAAGCTGCTGGTGAGTAGAGCATACCCACAATGCATGCCACTTTTAATAAAGACAGGAATGACGCGTTCTTGGTGCTTCGTCTTGCGGAGAGAAAGGCAGGTCTAAGGCCATCGACCGGTCACCTTGAAATAGTGGCTTATTGGAACGAACGGAGAGGCGTAGCTCTTGTTTTTTTCTTGGAAAGCCTATAAAGCAGCTGTAAAAACACGGTAGTATCGCAAGTAACATTAAATCAAATGTTTTTTGATTGAAACTGTTTGCATTTTGACTCTACACTTGTCGAGGAAGCGTCCGTGAATACAGTATTCTCTTACTAACAGTGTCACTCGTTTGCAGACACGTAGAAAGTGACCATATATAGCGTACGGATTTGAGCCCTGGTTAAAATGGCCGTAATGTTGACAAACTTTACCCAGTAAAATCAAACAGCTAGCAGTAATTTTCTTCGCTCGATAAGTTAGCTACATATGTCTAAAAACGCGCAGAGGTGACACAGACCCACAGGCTCACAACACCTCTGCTATGTTACTGCACTTTTTTTTACTAGGCAGCATTCGCTTCACAGCGAGAACGGTAAGTAGGCTAAGGATTAAGGCAACCAGAAAGCGACAGGAACTGAAGGTGGGTTTTCTGTCACCTGGTAATGAGAGTGTTGGAGGTTTTTTTTTTTTTTTTGACGTAACACTTGCCATTTGTTTTATATCTTGATGTTTTACTATATGGATCTACCTTCCGTTCGCCAATTAAAAATACATTACTTTCGCTTTTGAGAAATTCTGATGATTCTGAGAACACTACTATCAACTTCACCACATACCAATAGAGTGTTTTAGTAAGTAATGTTAATAAATATATTTTAAAATAAAGCAACTATGACAGACTTGACGCGTGCCACGTCGAATAGTACTTGCGTCGAGTAATATTTATTTTTTTAAGTTGAACAGGTTTCCGTGGACCTAAATAGCTGGACTCATCGCACAGTTTTATTTAAATACCACTTATATAATCACTCCAGGTGATTCTTCGGTGTCAGTGTAGGCGTTACCGTGAGTTTCCTGTATAAAACGTACGAAGGGAAGTAACATCGCACTGCATGTGGTATTTTCTATGCGCGAGTAAAATTAAGTTGGGGCAGCCGACAATATTGGCTCATGCTTAGATGAAGTGCACTGGCTGACCTCCGCCGTGCGAAAGCCACGTGGGGGGGTCCCCAAAAAAGGGGAGGTGGTTTCGTGGCCGCGTCAGAAACCACGAGCTTTCCACAGCCGGGCGTGATTGTGCGTGCCAAATCTTGACAAGGGCCAGCAGACTGCATACCCGTTTCCATTTCATTTTTGCTTCGGCCTCTTTGCAAAATAGTATTTTTTTTATTATGAGAAGGAAATCACCAAAAAAAGTGGGGGATACTTAAGCTTTGTCTTTAAGAATTGAGCGTAATAGCGACATTTTGTCCTTAAGGCATACTTCAACCACTTACTGCATACTTTCTATTGCATGGTGTTACTCCAGAAGTTTCAACTGTGAATTACTACTATGAAATCAATGAAGTGGAAAGTGGCATTGGTCAGTTAAGCTATCGCACATGGCTGTATTCTGTGTAATGTTCAGCATGATTTAAACCATGAGCAATCAAGTGCGCGAAGTCTTTTTGAACGCCCATTGCGTGGTCCTAACGGAATATGTGCAGTAACGTGTGTGCCTTTTGCAATAAGTGGCCGGTTTTAAACCCCAAAGTCGTTATGAGAATCATATGTTCGGTTAACCGATGGCCATTTACGCTTCTAATTGGAAATATTACTTCAATATACATGTTGTATTGGGAAGCCTGTATACAGGACGCGTGTGTTTGTAAAGCATAAACGTTATTTTCACTGCAATTCCAAGCAGAGGAAGTTACTTTCACTCTAATTTCAAGCAGAAGCGTGGTGGTGTGATAAAACATCTGCTTGCCTCGCAGATGGCCTTGGTTCTATCTTCGCTCGGACGCTGAAAATTTAACCTGTTTATTTTATTTGTACTTTTTTTTCAGTCCCACACAAGAGGGTGACTTTCGGTCCCACACAAGGACCGACACCAACGCCTAAGCCGACACCAACACCAACGCTGGAAAAACGGTGCTACATGCTATCAGCTTTAACGCTTTCGCATTAAAAGCTGGTAGCGTGCAGGACCATTTCTTAACAGTGTATAAACGTATAAATCCGTCCACACAATAATACCGAGAAAATTTATATCTAAGCAATAGTCATTACCTCGATACCGTTAAAGAGCTCATTTCGCAGAAATTCCGGTGTCGCCGTAGTTGGTTGTGACCGAAGACTCATCATCTTGACCAGGACAGAAAAAAATTATTAAAAAGTGCCAATAAGTAATTAAGAAAATGCTTCGCCAGTGAGTAAGGCTTGAACCCAGGATGTTTGCGTGGTAAGCAACACACAGCCACGCGTCGGCTTGGAAACAAAGTGAAAATATCTTTCTCTGCTTGGAAATGCAGTAAAAATAACATAACTTACAAACACGCACGTCCAGCATACAGGCTTCACAATACAACATGTTAAATTGCAGTAATCTTGCGAGGTACAAGCATACATTTCCATCGGGCGTCAAAACATGTCAGATTATTATAAGGACTTTCACTTTTAAAGACGGTATTTACTTTAGTATGTGTGTGCCAGCATGACAAACATGTCATGATCATTATAGCATAATATCAATGGCATGACATAGTATGACATATCATTATAGCTACGCGCGGTATATGACATGAACGACATAAGTGATATGTCATTGCACTGATTTCTTTAAATGGGATACATTATTATGTGTGGTATAACGTGAGTGATCTGACATGTACCATATTTTCTGCCGAATTACCAACACTGGTTACCCAACTGTCGGGTAGTGTTGTTCAATGGTGCCTGTTGTAAATCAGCTGTTGACTGGCGCTTGTTAAAATAACTAAATCAAGGCTAGCGGTAACGGCTAGTGTTGAATATATTGCCTGCTAATTCTGGCTAGTTGGAGATAATGTAGGCGATAACATTGGATAATCATGATCTTGTGTCGTACGAAATCTTATAGTGTTGCGTTGCTCCAACCAGCTGGAATGCGCCAAATTATAAGCTTTTTATGACAAGAACACAAAGACTCGGAAGGGTGCATATTTATTTGATGTGACTGACGTGAACAGTCAACTGAGAGGGCCGACTTTACTGGGGAACAAAAAGTTGATAGACCTCACCTACTGTGGGAATTGTTGATATGCGAAGCACATATTAGGAGGGTGGAGTTGTCACGTTAAATTCGGCACAACCTTACGAGGTGGACGAAAGTTTTGCGTACATGACTTACATGTCATGATTATCATGTTTCCGCCAGGCATTTCTGCTTGTCGTCCATTCACGTCACGGATTACCTAATTTGCTATATGTGAAGCTAGCGAAACGATCACGAGCGCGCTACAAGCGCAGCATGTAGTCATGCTTTCCGTGACACATCATGTTTGGGCGTGTCATTTATCTTAAGTGTCTAACACGTCACGTAGTACCAAATTTGGTATATGTGAAGGTAGCGAAATGGGAGCGAGCGCATCATGAGTGTGGTATGTAGTCATGTTCTTACATGACACGCATATCATCATTGTCATGTTCGCCCCAGTCATATACCTTCGTCATCCACTCACGTCACGTAACGCCTAATTTGGTATTTGTGAAGCTAGTGAAATGTGCGATAGCACACAATGAGCGCAGCATGTAGTCATGTTTAACATGACACGCTGATGATAATTATCACGTTTGCACCAGTCACATACCTTCGTCATCCATTCACGTCGCGTAGCACCAAACTTAGTGTATGTGAAGCTAGTGAAATGGCCAGAAGCGCACTATGAGAGTGGCATACAATCATGTTGCTACATGACACGCATTTAATAATTATCATGTTTGTGCCAGTCGTATAGCTTCGTCATCCATTCATGTCAAGTAATACCAAGCTTGGTATAAATAAAGCTAGCGACACGACCACGAGTGCATCATGAGCATTTCATGTAGTCATGTTCTTACATGAAAAGAATGTCATGATTATCATGTTTGCACCAGTAATGTACCTTCATCCTCCATTCACGTCACGTAATTCTAAATTTGGTGTATGTGAAGCTGTGAAATGACCTCGAACGCATCATGAGCGTAGCATGTAGTCACGTTCTTACATGACACGCATGTCATGATTTTCACGTGAAGGTCTGTCTCTATGTTCACCATACAGGGATGTCATGCCATATCAGTTTTGCGATATGTCATGAGAACAAAACCGCCGTATGAGCAGCAAGCCCATAACATGTAAATCATCACATTCATAACATACATCTCATTATTTTTATGTTGTGACTAGTCCCCTATACGCCTGATACGGTCATGTTATGTTATATCAATTTTAGTATAGATTGATTGATTGATATGTGGGGTTTAACGTGACAAAACCACCATATGATTATGAGAGACGCCGCAGTGGAGGGCTCCGGAAATTTCGACCACCTGGGGTTCTTTAACGCGCAGCCAAATCTGAGCACACGGGCCTAAAACATTTCCGCCTCCATCGGAATGTTATCCCTGCTTACGAGGAGAGACAAGGCAGAATGGGTGTGCTACTAAACGGAAAAGTAGTAAAGGAGACGATCCGCAGCGGATATCTCTTGTATATGAATAATTCATGAGCTCATTACATCGTGACTTCGCAAGTACAGACCGCTGGCGTCACGAATCGTGCCGAAAAGACGAGAGTGTCAGGAGAAAATAACGCGCTTGTTCTTTCTATTTTTTGTAAGTTGTTTAAGAGCCCTTTAACGCTTTCGGTCCTAGCGAATTCAATTGACGACACCACACAAAATTTTCCTTAGTACCTCGAAAACAATACGAAACCTGCTGATTCCTGGAGGAGTACTTCTTCGATTACCTCCACTGCGATCGACACTACTACTGTATATAGCATTTTTGCAGAGTTAAGAGCCATGAAGAAGAAGCTTGACTGAACTTATAGACCCTGGATGGCAATGTCTTGTCCCTCTGTTAAAATTATTCTCTCAAAGGGCCGCTATTACGCCTATGCAGCGTTTCTTCCGAAACAGAAATAGGAGAGCACTATTTCAGTCATGTGGCCGATACAGAATACTAAGAAAAAGACTTCTTGTTATCTCATTCGCTAACCTAGGCCTCAACCTGGCAAGTGACAGTATACTTACCTTCGGTGCATCGGCTTTCGGCTCCTGCCACAAGAACGCCCTTGAGGCCGTTTGTGATTATCTTCACAAAACTAAACGAATGAGAATGAGTTCGTACTAGCATGAGTATTATTACTGCAGGAATATTTTAACATAAAAAGGTGTTTCTTTATTCAAGCTAATTTCTGTTCAAGATAACAACTATACTGGCTCATCTCCGCTTTGCGTACGCAGTTTTTTTTTTGGGGGGTGGGGGGGTATCAATATTCAATACCAAAAAAGTCTCACTAAATCGTAAAATCAATCCTTGGCCGATTCCTATGAGTGGGTATGAGTGATGCTTGAGGTATCATCATCATCCTCATGGGTGACATTGAGGCAGGCCAGCTGAGCCGGGAAGGTGGCATTTTCGGGATGAAGCTTTGAAGCTGCTTAAAGAGCTTCCACATGGCGAAACGCTACTTTGGTTCAGCATTTGTGTACTCTAATGAGTAGCAGGAATAAACTAGTCATTTTTGTCATTTAATGGCTGCAAGGGCTACGATGACGTAATTTTAGGTCATGTCTGTAAATCCATAAATACTTACACCACTGGCTCACTTTTTTGTTGGGGGTATTCTGAGGCCCTTACTATTGCAAAAAGTCGCATTAAAATGCCTCAGACAATAATAAAATTCCTGGGTGAAAAGGTTAAGGTGAAATGACAACCTTTCTTTGTTAATATGGAGCAGCTTCGATTTCCCGTCGAAGAGGGATGGCACTGGTGCAACCGCGCTGGTTCAGGGTACACGTAACTTCTTTCACTCATGAGAAGACGCTACACAAACTCCGGTGTCAAATTGCCGGTTCCTTTCATAGTGAAACCACTGGCATGACTCGGCGGGTTTTCGCCGTAGGTGTCGCCGTGCTGTTCTGTATAGGTTTTCTATGCATATAAAAATATTTTATAAATGTTGTGATTGCCAAAAACAACACTGGCGCTGTGGCACGGGTGCATATTAGGCTAGCAAAGGAGAGAAAGACGAAGGGCAGAATAAGAACAGCTGGAATAGCATACAGGCGTTGTGTCTTATTTCTCGACAATGGCGCAGTCTGCGAAATTCGAACCATCCAGCTGAAGCTATCTATCATCGGCAGCAGGGTCTTTTCATCTACTAAACGCCGTCCACACTTCCTCGCACATGGACACCAGGATCCTACGACTACCGGTAGGACCTACGCCACCACTCCAGGACGGCTTTCTTGCATCCGCGGTGGCGCCGCCACGGTGGTCTAGTGGCTAAGGTACTCGGCTGCTAGTGGCGGTGGTGGTCTAGTGGCTGACGATACCGTATATGTGCGACTTGGTGCCTATGCGACGCAGTGTGATGTTTTTAATGCGATAAAATTAAGTGCCTGTTAAACAGGGTTTTTGCTGAGGTGTATATAACGTCTGAGGGAAAAAAAGGAAAGGTCCAAAGAAATAAATAAGCTGGGTCCATGGCCAAAAAGCGCAGTGCGATAGTCGAAAGTGTGCTTTTATATTTTAATGTATTCTCGATGATCGTGACATAATTGGACGCTATAATGCGTATAAAGAAAACAAAAAGAAAGCTTGTTTACGAGAACGCAGTGTTATTTCTCGCAGTGTTGCTTGAATGTTTCCCACCTTTCTACTGTGTATTACGTGGAATAGTTATCGTTGCCATTTCCGCCGCAGCTGGGATTCGATCCCGCGACGTGAGGGACAGAAATGTTCTTCTGCAAAGCACAAGGAACAAAAAAAGAACAAATTGACTGTTGCTTATGGTAGGGATGTATACGCAAAAGTTACAAGGAAGTTACGACTGGAATTACAGATGTTTTCAGTAGTGTCATGTGCAAGCCCTGCCCCGCCGCGGTGGTCTAGTGGCTAAGGTACTTGGTTGCTGACCCGCAGGTCGCGGGTTCGAATGCCGGCTTCGGCGGCTGCATTTTCTATGGAGGCGGAAATGTAGGCCCGTTTGCTCAGATTTGGCTGCACGTTAAAGAACCCCAGGTGGTCTAAATTTCCGGAGCCCTCCACTACGGCGTCTCTCATAATCATATAGTGGTTTTGGGACGTTAAACCCCACATATCAATTAAGGCATCCGCGGTGGCCAAAGGACAGGTTCACTCCGCCGTCGTCAAGACGGTGCACAGGATCCTGTTGCCTAAGGACGCTGTTCATGCTTCCCGTGACGACAACGTCTCGTTCAGGACTTGTTCAGCTTCTGACATACACAAAGGGGCTGTGCAAGCTCCCGTCTACAAAGATCCCGCCGCAGTGAGCGCAGTCACCACCATGTGCTTCTTGTACGTCGCCGTTGGGTCCACGTACGGAATACCCGAAGGCATCTTCCAGTTTTCGCCTGCCATCTGAAGACTTTGTTTCATGGTCAACGCCTTGACAGCATCGAGGTCAGCACTTTTTCCTGCAATCTTACTAGCACTGAGCGCCTCCAACGCCATGTTAGACGCAGTAGCCTCACAATACCTTGAGAACTCACCAGAGCAAAGCAGAAAGCTCAGGCGTGCCCTCATGCTGCTCTTCGACCAGCTGGGCTGTTTCGCGTCAGCGCTTTCTCCGTTGCCGCTTGCGATCTCATCGCAAGCCGCCTGCGCAATACCGGAGTTTCACGGCTTCGATAACGATGCTGAAGACTGGGTGGCAGCCGTGAACGATCTGAGATCTCGTGAGACCTGGGCCGCATCGCAGAAATGGTCCGTGGCCACAGACCACCTTCGATATGGTGGCACTGGTACGAAGGCGTGCGTCAGCAGTGCTGGGCAGGCTGGGGCTGCATGGTCATAGCTGCCTTCGGCTGGATTCAATTTGCCAAGTCCGAAATTGCCCTTACAGAGAACGAATCCGAAAAAGATGACATGTTCAGGACTGTAACTGCACACTGCTGCTTAACCGAGAGCGTCCCACGCCCCACTCGTACTAACACAGGAGTCACATGGCGCTGCGCCAGTGTCTGGCACAAGAAACTTACTACGAAAAGGGGAGACTACACTCCCTGCCCGGGAATCGGTAACGCCGGTCTCAATACCATCTTTCCTTTGACACTTGGACGAGCTAATGCATCTCGTGCCTGATACGCTACCAATTCAGAACGCAGACGAGTGCGTGGCAGCAAGCAATGTCTACTCAGAATCGTCGGAGCTACATCTACGACTTCAAGCGCAACCATTGGCCCTATATAACGATCTCTACCTGGTGCTAACTGAGCAGGAAGATGTGGCAAAAGAGCACCACGAGAACAAGCAGCCACACATGATAACCATCACTAACGTAGGGAGTGTGGCGAACCAAAGGAGCTTGGCAGTTTTGCTCAAGCCGCGAAAGATGCTTTTTGCTCACAAGTGTCTTTCCAGTGTTGGTGATGCAAACGTAAGCGAAAAGCGGCACCGTAAAAACACGCCAATGAAGGAGCGCCCTCGTCGGCTGTTCGGGTGATCTCCTCTTTGAATTCGAAATCTGCAAATTTTTTCGCAACGTAGCCCAGACCGGCCACCCAATGCATCTTTCACAGCCCACACGACCTCATGCGAGGCCCAGACCGACCACCGTGAGGCAGCCAGTGTCGCCCACCAGAGATGTTACTCGCAGATACCCAATCCACGTTGCAGTGTAGTCAGGACCGACCACTACGACGCAGTCAGGCCCGCCCACCAGAAGGATCTACAAGTTGTCAGAATACGTCTCACCATGGAGATATCTCGACCACCATAACACACCCAACATCGCCCACCGGATTCACTTCGGGCAGATTTCCAGCACCGGCCACTGCGATAAAGCCAGTGTCATCCTTCCGACGTACGTACGGCAGATGAACGAGCCAAGGTGCGGCATAGCCGAGACCGTCCACTGCGATGTAGCCAGCATTGGCCACCAGAAACGTTCTTGTTAACTTGCAGCCAGCATCGCCACCTAAACATTGTCGTCCGCTCCACCGATGTTTGCAGTCATGGCCGAGTGTGATGAGTCTGATGATGAAGGATGACACCGGCGCTGTGGCACAGGTGCATGTTATGCTAGCGAAGGATGGGAAGACGATGGGCAGTGTTAGAACAGCTGGCCAAGCACTCAGGCGTTTTGTCTTATTTCTCTACACTATAGATACATATATAAAAATCACAAAGAAAAATCAGAAATTTTTATTTTGCCAAACTGGTTTACTTTTTAGCATTCGTTTGAAGGTTACTAAAAATTTACCTCAGTCAGAATCCTAGTTGTCCTTGCATATGGTATACATCCCTAGAGAGAGGCTTCTTCCGCAGTTCGAAAGTGCGTCAGTGGGCCATATCTTAATACTTTAGCCAGATAGTATTGGGCGATTTGTGTAAAAATAAGTTATCTAGTACAATAAAGTTATTATATTAAAACAGCACCGGCTAGAACAATGATGACAATTTTATTAGCACAGATATGCACTCAGTACAGTGAAGAACATATGAATTTCATTTTCATTTTTTTCATTAGTGCAGTAAAAAGTGATGATTCAAATGTTTAAACAAAAGCAGACTTTTTCTGGTCGCTTGATCTTCCTGGAAAAAAATTCTTGATACTATATGAATGAGTACAGGTTAAGTAGGCATCTAATAAATGAATACAAGAGTTTGCACATGGTTTGATTGATCGATATGTGAGGTTTACGTCCCAAAACCACTATTTGATTATGAAAGACGCCGTAGTGGAGAGCTCCGGAAATTTCGACCACCTGGGGTTCTTTAACGTGCAGCCGAATCTGAGCACACGGGCCTACATTTCCACCTCAATCGGAAATGCAGCTGGCAAAGCCGGGATTCGAACCCGCGACCTCCTGGTCAGCAGCCGAGTACCTTAGCCACTAGACCGCCGCGGCGGGGCAGGGCTTGCACATGGCACTACTGAAAACATCTGTAATTCCAGTCGTAACTTCCTTGTAACTTTTGCGTATACATCCCTACCATAAGCAACAGTCAATTTGTTCTTTTTTTGTTCCTTGTGCTTTGCAAAAGAACATTTCTGTCCCTCACGTCGCGGGATCAAATCCCAGCTGCGGCGGAAATGGCAACAATAACTATTCCACGTAATACACAGTAGAAAGGTGGGAAACATTCAAGCAACACGGCGAGAAATAACACTGCGTTCTCGTAAACAAGCTTTCTTTTTGTTTTCTTTATACGCATTATAGCGTCCAATTATGTCACGATCATCGAGAATACATTAAAATATTAAAGCGCACTTTCGACTATCGCACTGCGCTTTTTGGCCATGAACCCAGCTTATTTATTTCTCTTGACCTTTCCTTTTTTTTCCCTCAGACGTTGTATACACCTCAGTAAAAGCCCTGTAGAACAGGCACTTAATTTTATCGCATTAAAAACATCACACTGCATCGCATAGGCACAAAGTCACACAAATACGGTATCGTCAGCTCTAGATTTGCGGTCCGGCTTGGCACTGTGAGAAATTCGCTGCGGCAATTTTATTTGGCATACGAGCCTATAGCTGTTTCTAGCGGAGCGATGTTTCTGTATTTGCACGCAGGTCACTCCTGAGCGACCAACGCGAAGGTCAATGGATGGAAAGTTAGGTCGGAAGGCAAGCGCGGTGATAGCGTGGAGGAGTTTTGCACCGCGCTCTGGCGAACGTGTCCCCGTCCTTTTGCCGCCACTTATTCATGAGGTTTGCGTCCTTGGGCATCTGCGTATACGCGAAACGGGTTTTTCCTGGACGAGTGTGACTACGGCAGCGCTCGCTTTTGACCTGGTAGGTAATAAAGCTATCTGGATTTAACATCGCGGGAAAGGAGATACCCCCACATTCTCTCTCTCAATTTCTGTGTCGATGTTTAGGAGACGCGTGAATACGCATTTCCGCTGTCGTCATCTGCCGGGCACAATCAACTGCTCCTACATCTTGCGCTTCTTGTGGAAATGAAGGTGACCTTATGCGCAGTCCCTTATACGTTTCGTATGCGCTGTCATATGGTTGTGCGGTACGTGATCAGTTTACAATTATCAGCAAGGGATGCTTTATTGTTACAAACATAATGCTTCCTTTCGAACTTGTGTGAAAATTAGCCAATTTCATCGGGCTGTGGATCAATATACCGTGACAGCAGTTGACTGGTCCCGCTGAAATTTGTGGAAACGAGATGCAATTTCTGCTAAGCTGTTCGCCCCATTGACTATTAATCACAGCAGCATGACAACTGCAGCGCCATTAAAATGACACTTCGTGGAGTGAAGTCTAAGAGAGCGAATACTGTGAATGACTGCTGGTCATAAAGAAACGCTCAATAAGCTACACTGCATTAACGTTTTGTAACACTCTTCAACAGAGTTGCCAGTTCTAAAACGTGAAAAAGAGCGAGTAAATTGAAAAGAATGCACCAAAATGTAGTGAGCTTGAGTCAAAGGCATTCAAAGTTGCCAAAACGAGCTCTACATGTGTGAAAACCACTTCCACATATATATTTATTTGACTCGAAGCAAAAGTTTTTCGGACCAAACTGTAAATAACTGTCGTTCAAACCCAGTTTTCGATTCTGAAACTGTAAATCTTTGCTGCGCTAGCACTTCAATTACTGAGGTTCCAGCATAAACTTGACTTCAGCCATTATTTCATGCATGATTTCGTAGTGTTGGCTCCGTCGAAGGAATGACTATTTACGCGTCTTGCATAATTTTTTTAATAAATTAAAGTTGCGACAAAAAATTTTACGGCATGAAGAGTGCGTCAAAAATCAAAGTTTGTTTTTGTTTTATTTTATTTAAAATATCTTACAGGCATCTGTTCAGACATTGTGTAAGAGGGCCAGTACAAAAGGTTCCCTTTATGAAGTGTCACTCAAAATACAATATGCATGAACAGCACTCATGTACTAAATGACATAAGGAGCAGCGCAATACAAAGTAATTAATTAGAGTAGTACTGGTAACAAAAAGAAAATCACAACATTGGGAAAGATAAAACATATACTCGGGAAATATTCACAGGAGCTATTATCTCTAAAGCAATGCAGTCAACCAAAATTAGGTTTTATAAAATACAAGACTCTCAAGTCTTGATTATGATGTTTGCGCCTCGCATTTATGTTCATCGTCCATTCACGTCACGTAATACCAAATATGGTATAAGTGAAGCTAGTGAAACGGCCTGGAATGCGCTCTGAGCGTAGCATGTAATCATGTTCTTACATGACATGCATATCATGATTATCATATTTGCGCCAGTGATATACCTTCGTCGTTCATTCACGTCACGTTATACCGAATTTGATATACAGGAAGCTAGTGAAGCGGCCGCGGGTGCACCATGAGCGTGGCATGTAGTCATGTTCTCACATGACACGCATGTCATGATTATCGCGTTTGCACCAGTCAAATACCTTCATCAGCCATTCACGCCCCACCGCGGTTGTCTAGTGGCTAAGGTACTCGGCTGCTGACCCGCAGGTCGCGGGTTCTAATCCCGGCTACGGCGGCTGCATTTCCGATGGAGGCGGAAATGTTGTAGGCCCATGTGCTCAGATTTGGGTGCACGTTAAAGAACCCCAGGTGGTCGAAATTTCCGGAGCCCTCCACTACGGCGTCTCTCATAATCATATGGTGGTTTTGGGACGTTAAACCACAAAAATCAATCAATCAATCAATCAATCATCAGCCATTCACGTCAGGTGATAACAAGTTTTTTATATGTGAAGCTAGTGAAAGGACCGCGAGCACACCATGAGCGTATGGCGTGTAGTCATGACTTACATGACATGCGCGCCATGATTTCTACGTTAGGGCCTGCCACTTATGTTGGCCATGCAGTCAAGTCATACCAGACCAGTTTTGCAATATGTCATTTGAACAAAACCACCACAAGAGCCGCAAGACCATGACATGTAAATCATGACATTCATGACTACTTATCTTGATTTTCAGGTCATGACAAATCACCGACGCTCGTCATAGAGCCATGTTGTGCCATAAAAAGTTTGGTATATATCCCATCAACGAAATAGCCAGGATAGCTAAAAGTTGTAGGCAGATAGATAGATAGATAGATAGATAGATAGATAGATAGATAGATAGATAGATAGATAGATAGATAGATAGATAGATAGATAGATAGATAGATAGATAGATAGATAGATAGATAGATACGCTCAAAAAGCCGAAGTTCGCTAAAAATCCTTCACATTTAATAGAATAATCCACATAGAAAAAAAAACAAAGAGAAATAGTGGCACTATGGTACTATAAAATGAAGAATTTCCAAAAAAAAATACTGCAATAACACAGAGGGTTCCCTGTTGTAATGAGAAATACTTTTACTATGCTCTGGCAAGAGAATTGGTCAATGCGTGACGAAATGCAGCAGTGTTGCCCATACATGCGATGCTATCTGGCAGGAAATGCCAACATCGGACTGCTCGCGGCAGTGCAGAGCAGTTGAATGCACGTGTTGATCCGTAAATGTGTGTACAACTAAAATAATTATGAAGCATTTGTGACGTGAGTAGAGCCATTTTAGTCATGCCAGTTTTCGATATGAATGAATGTGTGAAACAGAGTCAGCAAAGCAATGTCACCGTGAGTACTCAAAGGTGGTAATGAAAGCTTAAGTTTGACCTGTTCGACACTACACTGATAGCCTTAATTGTTAGAAATTAAGCCACTTGTCCTGTTTAGAACTTGTTCTGGTATATTAGTAAGGTATTTATGGTCAGCAAAAAAAAACAGGGGAAGCGTACTCGAATTGAAGGCGAACGAGCGTTAGGTAGGCTCGTTTGCGAACATTTGAAGGAGCATTTCTTAAATTTTCTCGCAAGTAAACCAATAATTTGGAGGCTTTGGGTGAAATAGAAGTGATGTGGTCGGACCAAGAAGGAAGGAAGAAAGAACAAAAGAGAAGGCATGGAGGTTAACGAGGCACATGCCCACTTTGCTACCCTACGCTAGGGGAATAGCAAAATGGTCTATAAAAATGGGAGGGAAAGGAAAGACAAGGGAAAAATATGAGAAAATTATCGGTAGGTGGGCTGACGCATATGCAGCGGTGGTACTAGCTAAAGTCAAAGGCACTCGCATAGGCCCATAGTCCTCAGAAAGCGCAAGAGGGCTTTGACTGCCTTGCGAGTCGACGAAAGACATTGATGGTGCTCCTGCAGCTTCTGCACAGAGAATGGTCGATTGTCCAACTGTCGAAACGCGTCAAAAATGTTTCGTCTCTTGGAGGCAAATCGAGGGCAACGGCTTAGCAGATGGTCGATGTCTTCTTCGGGGCCGCAAACCTCGCCTTCCGCGCAGTCGGTGACTTAAATTAAGGTTGTATATGCTTTTGTGAAGGCAAGGCCCAACCAAAGCCGAAGCAAAGCAACCGAAGCAAAGCTTCATGTCGACGAAGTCTGGATGGAGGTCAAAGTTCCTGTTTGGGGTGTATTTTGTGGAGTCTTGTATGTCTTATGCTTGGGGTGTTCCACTCCAGCAGACACAGACCACTTGCCAGGTTACGAAGTTGCCTTGCAGCGTATATCGTTGACAAAGGAATAGGCAGGATATGCTTTTCTTGATGGGATGTTGTTTGCAGAATCATTTCCACTTATCTCACAATGACCAGGTGGCAACTCAAAATTGACCTCGTCATTTGTTTCTGTGACGTGAAGATGAAGCTTGACAATCTTTTACGTTAGTTATTTGTGGCAACCTGGTCGAAGAACTGACTGCTAACTGAATATAATGCCTGGATACCTATATTCTGTAGGGATTGCAAGATTGTCTTTATTGATATTGTATGAATATAGTGAAGGTGTAGCCTTCCGAGTAAATGACATTATTACAATTTGACATGTTCAATGCAATAAGCCATTAACTACCCTACGCAGTCATTATCATCACCATCAGCCTGACTACGTCCACTGCAGGACAAAGGTCTCTCCCCTGTTCCGCCAGTCAACTTGGTCCTGTGCTTGCTGCTGCCAATTCATGCCCGCAAACTTCTTAATTTCATCTATCCACCTAACCTTCTGTCTCCTCCTAACCCGCTTGCGTTCTCTGTGAATCCAGTTAGTTACTCTTAATGACGAGTGGTTATCCTGTCTACGCGCTACAAGTCCGGCGCATATCCATTTTCTCTTCTTGATTTCAACTAAGATTTCTTTAACCGCTGTTTGTTTCCTAATCCACTCTGCTCTCTTCTTGTCTTTTGAGGTTACACCTACCATTGTTTTTTTCATTTCTCGCTGCGTCGTCTCCATTTTAAGCTGAATCCTCTTTGTAAGTCTCCAGGTTTCTGCTCCATAGCAAAGTACCGGCACTCTCAAGTCATGACAGGTAGATTGCCACTATCCCTCACGAGAAAGGTATATAACTGCTGCATCTTGCCCTACACAGTATTTTGCTCCAAGTCATGCTGAATAACCAGATGGTCATCTGTATATTCCATTGGGCGATATAAATTGTAGTCCTCGGCAAATATTCTGATTGCAGAGCACACGTTACGTCAGAGATCAATAATGCAGATGAGAAAATGTGTAGGACCGAGGACGCTTTCATGTGGAACACCAGATGATACTTCATTTAAGGACGACGAGAAGTTATTTGCAATGGTGAATTGGTGACGATTAGTTGCCCTGTTGTGCTGGCATCGAATCATAAACAGTTGCCTGTTTCGTAATGATTTTTCCCGTGATAATCAATCCAGAAATGCAGCCCGACCCTTAGCCTATGAACTCATACAAGTAGTTCATCGGATATCCTAGAATAGTTAGCTGTAGTGCGATAGTGTGTGACGTGCCAAAGTGAGCACTGAAAAACTAGGATACAAGAAGCAAAGGTGGCAATACAAGCCTTCTAACACAATTGTTAATGCTTGCACTGCCGCCTTTGCTTCTTGTGTCCTGTTTTTTCAACTCTCACTTGAAATGTCGGATATCTGATTTGTAATGTGGATATTGCAGGTCGGATTCTGTGGGGAGGGCTTCCAATTCCTTTTCACTTCCAATTGTGATTTAAAGCCGTATTCAGGACTGGGTGATCTGCGAAATGGGTCACCATGCAGTATTTCTCGCTGAGTTACAGTCTCGCATCTAAACGCATTGTTGTGCGTGCTTGCGTGCGTGCGCGCGCGCGCACGTAGGTGTGTGTGTGTGTGTGTGTGTGTGTGTGTGTGTGTGTGTGTGTGTGTGTGTGTGTGTGTGTGTGTGTGTGTGTGTGTGTGTGTGTGTGTGTGTGTTTATCTTCTCATCCCTATCATTGGGCCTCATGCCTGCTTAGGCTACTCCACCATTCTTTTCATGAAAGTTCATTATCTGCATAATAAAAGTGGATAATTCAATTTTGGGAGCCGGAAGCACGCTTACACTTCGATGTTTGGCACCGTATACTCGAACACCATCACTGCAACGTCACCTGATTTTGATAACCTTAATTAAATCGGGGGGACAAGAAAGTAGCCAAAAAATATCCAAGTAGCAAAGAACATTTTTTATGTTCTCATGCCATATAGGCACAAAATAATCAAACCTGACAACCCTGATTTTGAAATTAAATTGCATGGACCACCAGTATACTACTTTTGAAGGCATCGTCAACCACCTTTCAAGCCTTGCAAACCGTGTACCGCAAACACAGAAGTCGCACGTTTGTAGGAATGATCAAATAAATATTTTATTCGATTAAGAATTATTCGTTTACTAGTATGCCGATAAAATAATCACCCAGCAGCATGTACATAACCACGAAATATTGGGTCACTCGTTTTGGAATGCCCTGTTTAACTTATATGAACGCACGTGGCCTAATTCATAGTAATAAAAGAATTGCATAATTTATGGTGGATAATTAATTAAATGAGCACAATGTACCAATTTTATAATGAGGGTCATATGGTTGCGGTTAACCATTTCTTTAAAATCCTTATGGGAAACGGCCTGCGTAAAGACTGGTTATATTTCGCGTATATCTTTAGGTGCATGTGGCCTGCGCCAAATCCGTCTCTGTTTTTTGATTAATTGAATTTCAAGGTGACCCTAATTCTATATGTGATTAAGTTTGTAGAAAGCTTGTAGGTAACACAGAGCGATAGGATCCTCCTGTGACTTTTCAAGCCTTTAACGTCTCCAATATTAAGAATTAAGATGATGCTAGCATCATGTTAAAAGGGCTCAAATTGAAATGAGGACAAAGCCACGAGCCACCGAAAGTAAAATTATAGTTGTATTGTTACGAAACAATAACAGATAAGAGTGGGTAAAGGAACAAGTGCGTGTTAATGGCATCGTAGTCGTAATCAAAAGTACGAAATGGGCAAGGGCAAGCGTGTAGGCACAAACCAAGAGAACTGGTGGTCATTGATTTTGACAGACTGAATTCATAGAGAAGGCAAGCACGTGAAAGGGAGGAGGGCAGGTAATCAAGCACGCAGATGAGATCAACAAGTTTTGCGCGAATAACGTGGCCACTGCAAGTGCAGCACTGGGTTAACTCCAGAAACACGGTATAGAAGCCTCTGCCTTGCATGAGGCTTAGTCAGGTTGGTGGTGACGATGATGATGCACAGGTAAACAGCTACAGGAATGAGAATGGGAAATAGGGAGGAGGGGGCTATTCAAACTTACTTTGTGTAGGTTAACTGACGCCTGCTGAACAGCTCGGAAACGGCATAGTTTGGAATTCTTCGTATGAGAATTCACTTTTTCAAAAACTTTGAATTCACATAAAAATAAAGAAGTAAAGGTAAATTGTCCAATTAAAATAGAACCATAGCACTGGGCAAACACTAACATCCTCGCAAGCGAAAGTTGGATAGGGAAAAATACAAATAAAGGACGCGCCGTACGCACTTCACTATCAATCCCTGTTTTTAGCGGATTAATATGATCACCGTAAAAAATAAATGTTAATAATCCTGAAACTCTTTTTACGATTATGTATGATCATTAAGTTGCATTTCTGAAAGCTCTTTCGTGTACTCAATAACGTTGTGTATGTGCGCATCTGTTTTTTTTTATTGTGTAACACTGCACTAAATCAACATTTTGGCTGTTGGTCTGTAAATATATCAACTATATATCTGTTCGTCATTAAAGCTCACGTGCGAAGCATGCAATCGTGATATGGGTGACAGGCATCGGACGCTGTGCAGTCGGCACAGGGCATAAATACCATGGACAGCCACTAATAATTAACTTAGTTCCTGATATATGTCACAGAACGAGCGCTCAAAAAGGACGCGCCGCCAAATTCTCGCGACGAACCGCCGGAGTGACGCCGCGAGGTCGACGATAAAAAAAAGAAAACAAACATCTGAAGACTCCCCCGGGCGCGCGACTCTCTCCATCGGAAGCGTGGGTTCGCCGACGAACCTCCTCTCATCGGCGCCCGAGCGAGCACGGGAACTTTCTAGATGGAAAGGGGCGGGGTGATGCCGGGTTGAGTCATCCGTCGCAGACGGCCCTCGTACCGTCTCGCGCTTTCCCCCAGCCTTCGCTGCGCATCGCGCCGACGAAATGATGAGAATTTTCTGGAATTGCGCGCGGAAGGTATTTAACCGAGCAGCGGAGATGAAAGAGCAGGAGAAGACGGAAGTTAGCGCCAGGGTGCGTAGGGATTCCGCCGTGTAGTCGGCGAAGGTTTTGTCCGTAGGGACAAAGCAGGAGAAGAAGAGGATTTCCACCTGAGGGGTGAAGGCTCGAGCTACAGGCAAGAGCGTGTGTCTACCGCTATCGAGCGAAGACGCCTGGCAACAGCTGCGTGTATGAAGCCGACGTGTTTCCGGCGAAGAAGTTTGAAGCTTGGAGAGTGGCCAATTGAAGACGCGAGGTTTCCTGGAAGAGAAACTACGGCGAGATTTCCTGGAAGAGAAACTTCAGGGGCAGTGGAACGACAACAACGCTGGACTTTGAGTGAGTGATTCTCGGAAGAGTATCATCCAGACTTTCGTTCCAAGAACTTTGGACTGAATAGGTTTTCTATCTCTTTAGTCTTTAAAAGTCTTGATTGTTCAATGCATGGAACTGCATTGTAGGGCGTATTGTTGTCTGTGTCCGTTGTTTCGAGTGTGGCTGATTGTACTGTGTAGTACGTTGTTTGGTGGGTGACATGTTGTATTAAACTATTGTGGAGTGTGCATACTTGTGTATTGTTTGCGATCTGCTATTACTGAGAATATAATTTTGTTTGTTTATCAACTCTCGGCTCTGACTTGTTCTTTGGGCCACAGCCGGCGTCCGCTGGCGCGCCAAAAAGGACCACTTCTAAATTGTCCACGCTTTCGTGGTGCAGTTCGGAGGGCCGATACTTCGGCCCTTGGAATTAGCCCGGCGATCGCCTCCCTAATTAACGGGAGTCGTGACAATATATATGTTTGTTTGCTGTCTTTTAGCAACATTGGGATTTGGCGTGAAATTGTGGTCAATGACTCCTCGGTAATTTTGACTCCAAGGTCCTCACGCCTGGCACATGACTGATTCTTTTCCCATAAAATGCTGCCTGCGTGACCACAAACCTGTTTCGTAGCAGTATAACGTCATTAGTGCTGGGCCACAGCAAAAATGCTTGCCGCATGCGTTATTTCGTATTATTTGTTAGGTCCAACGTAATGTATCGAATAGACATGAACCCAATGGAAACCTAACGGACCTCTGCAAATTTTAACTTCAGTATAGTGATTGTGTGACGTAAACAGAAAAGTAATAAACTGGACGAGAAAAAAAAGGAGGGAGAGATGCTGCTGGTCATAACCAACGCTATCGGCCTCATGGACTTAGATGAAAGGGCTTTTCAACATTCCCACTTTTTAATATCATGAATTCATCGCGACAGTGATATTAAAGAGAAAAAAGACGCAGGCTAAAAAGTTTATATAAAGGTTACAAGGCTTAGTGGTTACAAGGGAGCTTCCTAGAAGGTGTAAATCGGTCACTGAATGTTTAAGGTACACGCTGGAATAGAATATGTGGCTTATAGGTTACCACACAGCAGTCTTTTTCAAAGCGGCAATTGTCTCTGAAAAGGCATATTTCAGTCCTACGCCGAAATAAGCCTCAGGTAAAACAATTCTTCAGTTTAAAAACATTTTTCAGATTCATATATTGAAATAGGTTCATTTACAAGAACATCTTGTAAAATATCAAAGCCAAAGCCGTTGTGTTGATTCACCTCGACGATTTCAAGCCCGTTGAAGAAAAGCTCAGGGCGCGTGCAGCGTCGATAGTTCTTCCGGGCCATGTTTCAGAGCTCCAATATTTCCGCGCCTTTGATCCCAGACTGAAATAGAGTAGAAAGTTGGGCGAGTTGGAAACGATGCGTTCGTAACATTCTCGCCTTCCGTCTTTGCCTTGTTCGCACTGATTTTCCCAAGTACACTCACAGACACGGGGCAGCTTTTCAAATTTCGGTTTCTTTTTACCTGCCATGGTGTGCTGCTGGTTGTCGTATTCGACTGCTGACCCCTAGGTCACAGGATCGAGTACCGGCCGCGGCGACCGCATTTTGGATGGAGGTGGAAATACTCGAAGACCGTGCACTTAGATTTTAGTGCACCTTAAATAACCACAGGGGGCAAAATTTACGAAGCCCTCCACTACGGTCTCTCTAATAATTATATCGTCGCTTTGAGATGTTAAACACCTTCTATTATGAAAACTCAAGTCCTAATTCTGTGCCCCTCCCAACCAAAAAATCAAATCATGAAGTTGTTATACAGTGGAAAAGTCCATTAGATATTTCTAAATAGGCTGTGCAACTTCTTTCAATATTTTGCAGTTAGAGCATTTATTTATGATATTTTTAATAGACCATACAGCTCTTGCAGAGATTTGAAAGTCAGAGTGTACTTTGAAGTTCAGTTAAAATTATTTGTATTGTCTACCTCCAAGGTAAAATTGTTTTCAGTAACTCTGGAGAACTGAGCAACAAAAAATTGATGGCATTTTCGTAACGTGTACTCGAATTGTAACGCAAACACACGCGAGCTAGGAGTAGTAACAAAATGTCAGTAGTAGACATGATTGATTGATTGATTTGTGGGGTTTAACGTCCCAAAACCACCATATGATTATGAGAGACGCCGTATGGAGAGCTCCGGAAATTTCGACCACCTGGGGTTCTTTAACGTGCACCCAAATCTGAGCACACGGGCATACAACATTTCCGCCTCCATAGGAAATGCAGTAGTAGACATATTGTGGGTAACTAATGGTCCTGTATTCACAAGAAAGTGATACGTTCACATTTGTTCGGGACAGAAAATCATAGCTCATGTTAACGAAGCCGGACGGTGAATGCCAAAAAACATTTACTAACGAACAGCCTCGTCGTTACCGCCCCTGATACCTGCCCAGAATAAGAATGTGTCTAAGAAGCTGTAACTATACTACACTTTCTGCCTTTAAACATATTCCATAAATATGCTAGCTTGAAGAATGTCCAGTTCAATGCGGTGGATTGGACAAGCTAAAAAAATGAGAGCTCATATCTACTAATAATTCACGTGCACAGTGTCTTGCTAAAAGAAGAAATCTTTGTAGACTCTTTCCCAACCGTTTTTTTGGAATGATTGGCCCAAGCTGCTTCTTAAAACGCAGCAGCATTATTGCATTAGCAACTAAATACACACTCCCGGCTAATTTTTTGCCGTCGTCACCATGTGCCGGATATGTGTAATATATATATATATATATATATATATATATATATATATATATATATATATATATATATATATATATATATATATATATATATATATATATATATATATATATATATATATGTAAGAAGGCATAAAGAAACATAGATCAGGGGGGAAAATTTCAAAGCAATACACCGGTTATTCGAACCAGCCACCCCTCGCTCCGCAGCCCGCTGTGCTAGCCAACACAGCCACTCGCCATTGCTTGGACTGGAGCTATAACTGTGAGCTATTCATATGCACCGTTTACCGATCACTGATCGTAGATCTCGGAACAGCTTGAGAGTATTTCCTATCGCCAACGTTTTTATTTTCTTTCAAATTGAAAACTCCTTTGAGACGCTCCGAAAAAAGTGGCCCCCTTTTGTACTACTCGTAATAAAGAAGAAAAAAAAAAGAGAAGACCGGCGTACTAGGTGCCGGACGCCACCGCGTGGCCGGAGAGGCACAAGGGTCGTTCCACGTAGCGCGATTTCAAAGTAAAAGAAAAAAAATCAAACAGCGCTGGCCTCTGTATTGTGATATTTTGGGCGTGTTCTTCAAATACAAACACGTTACAACTATGACGCTTGTTATTTCCCACTTGTCCTGTGTACACCCATGCGTTCCTTTCGAGCATCACTCTTTTGATAGTGGTAGGCTGAAAGTATCGAACTGCTTGTCTTTCTTTATGTTATATTCTATAGTGTCTAGCTATCACATTCATTGCTTCACCCTAGTAGGGAGACAGTGACTTTTTTTCTTAATTACTGCTTGCGCGCTCTTTAAAGTATTCCACCCCCAAAAGCCGTTGATCCCTTATCAGTTTACACCCCCCCAACAAAAAACACTATATTCATTTGTTCCTACACCAACCTTCGCACAAGCACCTTCATTGTTGAGGAATATACAAGACAGGCGTTCCCTATGTTTGCCTCGGGACAATCACTGAGAAACCACGTCTTGTTACCAGGTTGCTTGAAAATTAAACTCATTTTTGTTTCTGCAAAAGTTCCAAAACAGCCCCCTTGTAACTGCGCTTTTCTTGTTTCGATCGAATGTAAAATTAGCTAGAGGGTGACAGGATTGAATCCTGACTGCCGCATCTGCATATTCAATCAAGACAAAAATGTTTCAGGCCTGTGTATTTAGATTTAGACGCACGTGAAAGAACCCTAGGTGATCGAAACTGTGGCGTCTCTCTAATCATAAGCTCGCTTTGGGACGTTAAACCCAATTATTATTATTATTATTATTATTATTATTATTATTATTATTATTATTATTATTAAATGTGAAAACTCCAGCATCACTTTCATGACAAACTTTTTCATTTTCAAATTTTGCTGAAGAACGGAAGTAATTTTTTGGGATATTCGAGTTACTACATTCGCAAATGGAAAGATAGGAGCAACCCTTTTATGAGGTTTACACCCTTACAATGCACACATAGATCGTTTTACCATCGGAAACTGAACTTATTTTTATTAGCAGCACTCAGGAGGACACAGCCGCTCAAAACTTGCGAAACTTTATGATACAAAATATTTACTGTTTTTATTTTGCAATTACACTGCACGGCAACCTTTTAGCATCTGTTGACGTTTTTCTTGCCTAAGCGCCGTGAACATGTGACCATCGCAAGAACGATGGCAATTTTGTTGGCAAAAAAACTTCACTTGTGGCGTTAGATGGCTTATCTTCACTAAAATCTCGCAATGAAGACAGCATAATAGGTGGATTTGGGTGTAGCTCTCCTGTTGAAGTTTTAACCTTCTCGTGTAGCCCTCCATCACGTGTGCATTATATCGTAATATCAGAAGCGCTTCAGGTTTCTTCACAATTGAAAGTCTTACACTTGGCACAGTGAAGGAACGGATAGTTTTTCTTTCATATGAATATTTCTAAAGGATTATTGGTGGCGAGGACACGCCGTACCGCTATCTGTCGGAATCCTTCTGTGAAGTATAAAACAACATCACGTGGTACCAGCAGTGCAAAGTGTTCGGCAACCCCTGTGCTTCAGGCTGTTCTGCCGGGGCTGTTCTCGCTTCGCAAGCTTCGGTTGTGTTTCTATTAGCTGCGAAACAACCAGAATTGCTTGCCATCAAAGGTTTTTAGCGAGCCAACGTTAGGTCATCGTGCATGGTGCGCTTTCGAAGGGGTGCGTGCGCATGGAGCCATGGACGCACAACGTGAAGATGCACTCTGGTAAAAGGCGGGTTAGAAAAATATTCTATAATCTGCAAATCGAAGCATTTTCGTATTGCACGAACATATACGTTTACAGAGGCAATGGCGATGACGCACGCCTTCTAGCTTTTGCTCGGAAAGTGCGTGGCCAAGAGGTAACGTTTTGATCAGTGTGGACTACAGTACAAGACTCACGGCAACACTTCGCCTTAGTTTTTAGAGGGGTATCATGTTTCCGAAGGGCCCCGTGTGCTCAGATTTGGGTGCACGTTAAAGAACCCCAGGTGGTCTAAATTTCCGGAGCCCTCCACTACGGCGTCTCTCATAATCATATAGTGGTTTTGGGACGTTAAACCCCACATATCAATCAATCAATCAATGTTTCCGAAGGAAAACGAATAGTTTGGCATTGGTTATTAGGCTCGCTTGACCTTTCATAAGGATATCTATAAAGCTCTTTCGCCGCAATAACATTACTCTTCACAACAAACGTGGTTTGTGCGGGTTGCTACTTTCAGCAGAATTATTACTGGACGATTATTTATAAGACATATATTTCAACAAGTGGAACTTCACCCACATACATTTTGTCTTCTTAATCATTGCTTTCCCTACACGCACTTTTCTGCACGGGGTGTATTGACTGGTGCGATGTGATGCACGAGCGTTGCAAAGATACCTGCCCGCATTGTTTGCCCTACTAATATTTACAATTAGAGTATCTTGTTATCAGTGACCGTGCTGGTCTCTGGCATCAACCAATTTGTTCACCAGCAGCTCAGCACATCACGGCTGCTAACAGAAGAGACGTTCAAAATACAACGCAAAATTACAGCATCAGGGCAAATTCATTCTTGCCGCCCTTGAGCTGCAGACAGCTGGAAAAGGCCTGTCGACCTGGCATGAATAAACGTCACCAATTCCTATGTGTACGTTTCCGGTAAGTTATATGTCTTACTCACCAGATATCAACGCTAATGTAGTACACAAAATATTTTCGCGAAAGTGCTTACCGCACACGCGATAATATATGCTGGGTTGTTGGCCCATCCTCGGCTTTATCGAACATGCGTTCCGCTGCTTCTTAGTGGTTTCAGTGTATGCACGGAAACTCACATCAGAGCGAGAAGTAGAGCAGAGACCACATCAAGCATTTTCTTTAACTATACAAGAGCTTAACAGAATGCGTGCTGTGATTCCATGCCTCGGAAATCTTTCTTTCCAGCCTGGTGCAAATAAACTCAATAAATTTCTATGCGTACAGATCTGCGAAGTACACCGTCACGCAGACCAAACATTTTATCTCTAATTCCAGACGCAAAATTTTTGCAGATGCACAGATGCTCAAAAAAGTGACCGCTGAGTGAACTGCACACCTGAGGATGAACACTAAGTTATTTCGCCAATTTCAGTTTTATTGTTTAAGCGTACTGAGGCTGCGACGTTTTGGAAAGGCTCATTCACACTAAGGCTCACTCGAAGTCGTCATGCACTGCAGCACCGAGCGTATACAGAAGCCTATAGATTAGAAAATGAACTGACTTGGGGTTGAAAGCAAGCACGCTGCACTGACAACGGCATAGACGAGTCACAATGTCGTTTACTACGTCACAGCGACAGCAGCGCTGGCCTCTCCAGTCGTCGCCCTCGCTTCCACTAGAGATAAGCCAGGCCTATTTTTATTTTGACCTGTCCTGACATGGGCGAATACAAAGCTTTACTGGTTGCTTAATTTTAATTTACAAGCAATGCTTGATTCTGCATCACGTCTTGGCGCAGCATAGCCTACAATTGTATTCAATTTAATTAACTCGGCTGATGAAGAAGTTGCTGGTGACACAGTAAAGTTTTTAATCGTTGAAAAAACCTGAGCCGAATTATGCTCCATATGCCTTTTTCTTTTTCCTTTTTATATACCATTCATTTCTTGCAGACTCTCGTATGGTCACCTTGTCATTTAAACAAACACTTTTAACAGCCCACCTGTTTCCCCTTCTCCCCCACTCAGCTCCTTTTATATTTATAGCCCAGCAGTTGGATGCTTGCGTGCCCAAAATTTTGATGCTCACCCCGCCAGCTAACTTTGTCAAACTTTGGTCCCCTTCAATTTCCTCAACCCGTCGCGAACGCCGAAATCGAAACCTTTATGAGGTGGACATCCTCCGAAGGACAGCTTGGCTGGGAAGATGTGAAACACAATCTGATGCACCACGCTTCATTACATGCGGGAATGTGTGCCTCTGGGGAATCGGTGAGCAACACGTAAAGGATTACATAAGAATAATGTCTTGGGAAATGGAACGTGGCAATAAACAATCCCACTCTCTCCACCCCCCACATCAGGAAATGGTGGAACTGCCAGCTCCTCTTATCATTGAAAATATCGCGGAAACATGAAGGCACATGAACATCATGGTTCAAAGTTTCTTTATTACTTTATTCAGATGTGATAATACGAAGGACACAACACGATAATCTTGACTGTGAGGATACGATGGCAGAAGGCCAAGAACAGCGGCCTTGAACACGAGGCACATTCATTGATTAAAATAAACAAGGAACCATGCAGCACATTGTGCCTCTCAGAATTTTAATTAAACAAAGAGGAAGATTATTCGAAGTGAATTTCACTTTACGAAAGTAAACGAAGCATCTCATATTGCTTCGTGCTCGTTCTAAAATGAATAAATGGACAGTTGACAAGTATTTTCAGCGCATTCATAAAGTAGGGGGTGCACGACGTCGCGAAGTGAAGCTTATTCGCACGTGCAGTGGAGATGGAAAGAAGTGCGAACAGAGCGGCATCAGCATTCTCTGCTGTTCAGCATTTCGTTTCAAATGGCTATAGCCTGGATGGTAATAAAAGGCAACTTCAGTGCTCCATGATAAAAATCAAGTACTGTTTTTGCATAGTTTTGTTTCAACCAAAGTCAGAGCATGATTAAAACAGCCTGACGTGCTGTAGGTATTTTCTTCATCCCCCCCCCCCCCCTTTGTGCATGTATGTATAGCAATCGAAATGGCTGAGCAGGCCCAAAGGAGTGTCAGCCAATCTCTGCGGGAACAGTGTCGCCTTTCGACATAGTTCATAACAATCTATTTGCCAGTGGATTGATTGCATCTGCAGCAACAGCGATTACTTCTACTGTCAACAGGTGTCACTTCCGAGTTTAAGACAATGGTGATGATATGTGAAGTTTAACGTCCCAAAATCACCACATCTTTATGAGAGACGCCATAGTGAAAGGCTCTGAAAACTTCGACCGGGTCAGCTTCTTTAACGTGAACCCAAATCTGTGCACATGGGCCTACATCATTCTCGACTACATCGAAAATGCAGCTGCCACAGTCGGGATTCGATACCGCGATCTTCGAGTCAGCAGCCGAGTACTTCAGCCATTAGACCACCTCGGCGGGGCAGTTTTAGACAATCAAGACGGCGTCTTTTGTTCGCGGCCACAGATGGTCGATGCTCACGGCAATATTCGAGCGTTCTGTTAAGTTTTTGACTATCTCTAAGACGCAGCATGGGAGTCAACAATGCCCACATGAAGTTCCTACACATTCATCCAAACGCGGAAACCTATAACAAAAAACTCGTTATCACAGACACTTCAATATCTGGTGGCACCAGTTGGGCCGTAACGTACTTTAAAGGGGCCAACAACAATTTTTATGGTGATTTTTGTTTATTGTAGCGCGAAGAAAATGTTACCCGTCAGTGAGTCCAATTCCGGAATGGTAAAGTGTAAAACGCTCCGAAACAGTTGTAATCAGAGTTTTTCTTTCTGCGGCCAATATCAAGTCGTACGCTCACATGCCGCAAACAGTGAGCGCGAGAGGGGTTTGTGCTTGTGCGTGGTAGTTTACTGCGCATGCGTGCACTCATGCAGTGAGTGCACGCATCACCTCCTTCGCACGCAGGCTCGACTGGATTCACTGGTGGCCACGACGGGCACGCCGCTTTTCCCCGTGCTACTTCTTTTACGTCGTAAGCAGCCCAGAATTGAGCGGGGCCCGATAACGATATACATACTCTAGTTTTGAGCACTGGCACGCATGACAGCATCAGCCTCTGCGACCACGTTCAACAAAGTGATAGACAATATACTCCATAATCCAGCTTCAAGGCTCTTCCGCTAGCACGTCAAAACAGTTTTTGATAATTTTAAGCAGGCTTTAAAAATACAAATCCTATTCACAACGCAACAAAAAATCACAGCATATCCACGGGGTGAATGATGATGAGTGCGCGAGGCTCCAGAGGGAAGGAAGGAAAATAGGTGGAAAAGAACGACAGGAAGGTTAACCAGCCTATAGGCAGCTGGTTTGATACCTGCGCATGGGAGGGGGATGGGGGAGATGAAAGATAGAAAGCAGAGAGGGAAGAGAGATAAACACAGCACATTCGGCAGCACGGGCGCGCACACTCAATGTCCAGTCTTGTATTTCGTGGTGTATGACATTGCTGTTACAGCCGCTTGTTCAAGTCCGTGTCGCGTAGGAATTTCAATAGAGCTTTTGTCGCCTTCTGTTGCAATGTCTTCTCTTGGGCACTTGACATAATAGTGTCCACAGACATTTGGCTGTTGTCGATGCGCGCAACAACGGATTCCAGTGACTTTCTCTGGATGTCCTACAACGGCCAGTAGCACAGGATGTGGTGTAGCGTCTCTTCGCAATGACAGGCATCACAGAGAGCGTTGTCTGCCATTCCTATGACAAAGGAATAAGATTTTGTAAATGCCACTTCTAGCCATGAGCGATGAAGAAGGGTGGCTTCTTTTCGGTCGAGCCCAGTGGGTATGCGGAGAGCCATCAAAGAGGACAGGTGGTGTTGACAATTCGTCTCGTTGCTTGGTGGGAACCATAGTGAAAACGTGACTTCACGCGCAAGTCGTCGAAGATTACTGGCTGCATCGGTCCGCGAAAGTGGTATGGCTTCTTCTCGAGTTTCTTCAAGAGCTGCCCGCGCGGCAGTATCGGCATGTTCGTTCCCTATGACACCGCAGTGACTTGGCAGCCACTGAAACATCACATGATGTCCTTTCTCGTGTGAAGTGTGGAGAAGGCATCGAATTTCAAAAACAAGCTGTGCGTACGGCCCGCGATGCAGTTCTGAGAGCACATATTGTAGGGCAGCCCTTGGGTTGCTGAAAATCGACCATTGTTGCGGTGGTTCCCCATTGACCATACAAAGTGGAGCGCGCAAAGCAGCTGGTTGCACTGCTGTATATGCCGTGGAGTGGTCAGTCCTAAAGCTGATGATAACATCTCTTGCTGGGACAAACTACTGCACCTGACGAACACTGGCGGTCCATGGAGACATCGGTATATATATATATATATGTACACTGTCTGAATATTTCTCGTGCGAAAGAAGAAGAGACAGTTGTTTCAGCACGGGCGATGAAAGCTCAGATTTCCTCCGGATCCCTGGTACACTAAAATGCACTGTGGGTCGAATAAGGCACCTAGGGGGTATCGATGGTTTAGATGCAGGAGTGGTGCCCGAGGGAAGTTTCTCGTTGTACTTCACAATCATTTTAGCGAACTATGCTTGGCGCCTATCTGGAGGCAACAGTGCAAGGTGATGACAGGGATCACGTGCGAAATGTCTGATGTGCGTTTTCAGGACTTCTACAAAAATGTGAGTTTGTATCGGATAGTCACCAGCAATTGGAATTTTTGCCTCTGTTGACGTACATCTGGGAAGACCAAGGCACACGCTCAGTGCTTGGGCTTGTACTGCCTGTAGAACACGAACATTGGTCTTGCAGGCTCCGGAGGTAATCATTGGTAAACCATGAATGTTCCGTGTAATTCGCCGAGTCGATCATCATTTAAAGACGTGAGAAACGCTGTGTGTGTACACCACGCCGCTTGGGCCCCCCGCTCTCGTACGACAGGATCCTGGTAGTGGTGTCGCCCAGCTTTGCGGCGCGTCAACAGCGAACTAATTTTATTACAACGCTCCCCCTAGCGTATGTCGCCGCACTGAATCAAACGATTGCCTTCCACTAATGACACGCACCATAGGTGGCATCATTCTTATTATAACATCTCGCATCTTTCATTATCGACTACAGGTACCACCATCTAGTTTTATAACATGGATGGATGGATGCTATGAGCGTCCCCTTTATAACGGGGTGGTGACAAGTATGCCACCAGGCTCGACAAAAAAAAAACCTTTTTTCTTTTTTTTTTGTTGGCTTAATGCCTCTACTTCGATAAATTCTATCTTAATGGAAAAAAGGTAAATTTTCAGCTTAAGTTCTCTGCCATTTACGGCACACTGTCCATATTTTATTTTTCCAATATTTATTTTTGTCCTTTCTCTCTAATTTTCTGCCACCAATACTCTAACCGTCTCTTACTTATTTCAATCGCGGGTGTGTTCAGCTTTCCATTGTTGTCCCTAAAACCCAAGGCTTCCTGTAGGCTCGTGCCCAAACGTACACCTGGGTGGATATCTCCACATTCAATCAGAACATGCTCCGCCGTTTCCTTATCTTTCCCGCAGCATGTGCATTGTTCTTCTTCTTTACTGAATCTTGCTTTATAACTACGCGTTCTAAGGCAACCCGATCTCGCTTCAAACAGTAAAGCGCTTCCCCTTGAATTATCGTAAAATGCCTCCCTCCTTATTTCATTTTTGCCCTTTCGGTAGTTACTCAAAGCCGGTTTTTTCTCCATAGCTGCCATCCAGTAAATCCTCTCCGCCTCCCTGACTTTTCCCTTAACGCTCTTTGTTGACATATGGCTTACAATACCAGCCGTATACTTACTAGTGAGTCTTCTAGTTCTTTTTCTCCACTGTGTGTCCACGCTCTTCCTATACAAATAACGGAACACCTTCTCTGCCCATCTACTCTCCTTCATATTTCTTAGCCTTTCTTCGAACCTTATTTTGCTCTGCGCTTCCCTCGCCTCAAAACCTGCCCACCCCATATCGCCCTTTACAGCCTCGTTTGTCGTCTTCCCGTGAGCACCCAACATCTCGAATCAATGACCGCCATCTAGTGAACACTGCAAGAACTAAACTAGAGGTAGCTACCTACTGCTACTACAACTACATAACTCAGAGCCTTGAGTTATGTAGTTGTAGTAATGCCTTGAGGCACTTCGCTCCCGAAAATTCTGGAATATGTCACTATTTTTTCTGCTCTTTTCATTTCTACGACGATCTAATCGCACTCTCTGGCCAGTTGTCTGTTTCTTTGAGGAGAAAGCCTTCAAGCGAAAACCTTAGTTAGCCTCATTAAATGCAAAAACTGACAGTGAACTTGGACGTCGGCGTCGAAACGAGTGACACAAGCCGTAACATAACCTGTCGTCACGTGAAGAAGTCACCACGTGACATCGTCGCTTGGTTAAAGTGGGACGTTCAGAGAGGCAGCAAGGTCTATTAAAATAGGTCGTGAAAGCTCGGGCAAAAAGCGGTTCAGAAGCTATTGCCAGTGACATCAGCATGGGGAGTTATGGGAGCTACAATCAAAGCGGGACAATATGTGGAGCGAACAAACACTAATATTGAAAAAACCAAGTTTGATTCAAAGTTGAAGCAATAAATCAGTTTTACTAATGAGATGTCTTTTACCCAACAATATTATGTAGGTGTAATGAACAAAGAACTTATGACAATTTTATTATTACAAAAAATCAGTTGTTTTTTTTCGCACACTCTTCCCACGCTATTATTACTCAGTGCAGCCCTTGCACTACATCGATATACATGGCAAGGCCTGCTTGTAAAATTCCTCTGCGAAGACACGCCACCTCACGTGTTTTAGTGTTATGCGCTTGCTTGCGCTCTCTGTTGTGCACGAAATCGTTAGGTGCGTTTTATCGTTGGTGAACGTGTTCAGTGCAGCGTCCAACGGGCAGCGGAACGATGCGGATTACATGTAACGTCGAGTGCTTTCGTCGGTAGCTCTGGAAACAATGTGCTGTGCAAGGATGCAGTATAGCAACAGACGTATGTCTAGTGACCCATGTCTCCTATAGATAAGAAACAAAGAGAATAGTGGGGAATGCACTGCTGGCTGGGCATTCATTCATCTGTTTTCCGGCAGCCCGGTTTCGTTCTTGAGCATGCAGTGCCTACTATTCGCATTATAGGGGAGCAAATTACCAAGTTATCTATCACAGTACAACTCGCATGTCTTCATTCACATACGTAGCGGTAATTTATCGGAGCATAATCTAGAAAAAAGAAAAACATAATGCAGGGAGTGTCCCCAATTTCGTCTGTTCTTATTACCATTTTGTATAGTGCAATTACTTACCGTTTTGGTGACCATTGAATAAAACTAAACTTTCATCATTATCGCATGACTATGCGTCAATTTTTCTTAATAAAACGGATAATCACAAGCAATGTGCATACCAAAAAAACCTGCGTATGTGTGAAACAAATAAGCCACGCTGTAGATATCACATGTATACGCTGCTGCGCCTTTAATCCATCGGCGGAAGATGCCATGAACAACGAATAAATGTTCGAAGAATAAGTTGCCTTGTAAAACCGAGCAAAGTGAATGGTAGTACACTCAAACATCAATATTTAATCATGAGCTCGTATTAGATTAGCTGGCTTTGACTTGAAGTGCACTCGTGGATGACTCACCGGCGATTGCCTTAGCACGAGTCCTTAGCGATCAGGGGCCCATGAAAAGTATTTTCAGATCAAATTTCGCGCTAGTGCTCACAAAATAACGTCACTTGTTTACCAGTTATTCCGTCACATCCGTTTTAATTTTTTTGTTCCACCGGAAGTGTTCCCTCCTCACAGAGATGGCGCTAAGCCCCATTGGCGATTCATCATCCGCCATTTTCTGAATGTACGGGCTTCTAAGGAGCCTCCTCTACCAGCCTATATACACCTTGGAGGCAGTGTTAAACCAGGTGAGGTTCACAAAGCTTGCTACACCACTGATTCTAGAGGTAGTGCAGAAAAACTTTGGATGATGAAAATGGTCGCAGGAGGGTAGGGGAAGATCGATACATCGATTCTTAAGAAATAACACGACTTTCGCCTTCCAATTTTGAGCGCCCGACATTCCTTGGAACACACCTAACGTAGGTACATGTACTCAAGCGTTCGTTCATTTAATTCTAGTCGCTATTGCCGCGATCGAAATGAAACCTACGACATTGTGCAAAACAGGACAATGCCACAGCCGCTAAGACATCTCGTCCTGTTGCTCGATGGTTCAAATGTCATAATCTTTGTGCCTATATTTATTACTTTGTTCATGGCGTCTTTCTAAGTACTTTTTCTTTGATTGAGGTGAAATGCTAGAGATCACAGTACTGTATCATGTCAAGGCACGTTAATGAACGCAAGATAGACAAAATTTGCGGAGCTCCCCCTACGCCGTTTTTTATAATCATATCGTAGTCCCAAAATCTCAGATATATATTAAGAAATGATTACATTTTATTGCTTTACTTTTATGAGTGAAACTTGAATATGTTATCAGTGAATATTCTACAAGGTCTTAAATGCGCGTATAACCACCTTCAGTATAATAATCAATTCATAAGGTCTGTAGCTTAAGACCTTCCTTAAATATATACACCACTAGGACCGAATGTGCATGCTCTATGTAACCCAACGAGTTCACACGATAGCAGTGGTATTTTTTCATTCATTTGATGGTGACTATTATAGCCTACAATGGGAAGCGATGACAAGAAAGCCTTATTGAGAGGAAAGCAAAATTTTTCGACAGGCAATATGCTACTTGACTGAAGAATTCACAACCATTAATCCTGTTCATTAAAATTTTTGCTGGGCGTCGTGCTTTCTGAATGTTTCTCCAGGAATCAGAATACATATGTCCTTACGTAGGTATATTTTTACGATCACAAGGACATCTGGATATAGCGACAGGCAAATAAATGGAATAACTATGCTTACAAATTACCGGAATATCCTTAATCATAATAAAATAATAATAACAAAATAACATTATTATTATTATATAGTAATAATAATCATAATTTTATGGGGGGTTTGGCGTCCCAAAATTATGATGTGATTATGAGAGTGGAGGACTCCGGAAATTTTGAACCTCAAGCATTCTTTATCATCCGCAGACATCTCACAGTACAAAGACCTCTACTATTTCGACTTCATCAAAATGCCATCACTGCGCCCGCGATCAAACTCGCGACCTTCGGACCAGTAGCCGAGCACCATAGCCACTGATCCACCGAGGCGGACAATCACATTAGAAGATACGCTAAAAATATGAACATTAAAACGAACAGCGTGCAAAATGACAGAAATAGACAAAATTGTGCGGTGATATATATTTCTTCCCCTAGCTAACACTCACATTCCTTGAAAGTACACCTGCTTCAGACGAAAAATTATTTAAGTAGCATTTTGTGATGTCTCTTCTTGTACAGTTTCCACTTTAACAATTTCTACCAAATGTGTAATATTTGTACCGTGATTGACCTTGCATGTTGTAATAGCAACATTCAAGACATTCAGCACAAAACAATTTTAATAACGTGTATAAATGCAAAATGTGTTACTGATGGATGACAAGATTTCATTCACTTCAACACATGTGACAGTAGGATAATGTGGTACGACAACATGAAGCAAAATGAACAATATGTGATGTATTATTTATTATTTACATATACTGCCGTCTCATTGTGAGACAATGCCGCGACATTGCGAGATTGTATATCTCTTTCTCGCTTTTCGCTTATTCACATAGCACCATGGGGATTTTATACAATGGGCAACGATGACAGGAAAGCCTGATTGAGAGAAAAGCAAAGCTCTGAGACGACCGATTTGCTATTTGACTGAACCATTCACAACCGTTACTCCTGTTCATTAAAAGTTTTGCAGGGCTTCGTGCTTTCTGAACGTTTCGCCAGAGATCAGAAGACATATATCTTTAAGTAGGTACTGAACAACAATTATTTTTTATAAAGTATGACGTGTAGCTACCACGCTTACTGAGTGAAGTGCTGAAACATGACCCTATAGCAAAAACAAAGAGATATTTCACAAGCGACTTATGTGAGCAACAGATATAACCGCTTCCAGACCCTTTTGGCTAGCGCCCACCAACTTAGAAACTTTGTCAACTGTAGCACCGTTGCGTGCTGTGCCGTTCATCGGTGCTACTTTAATTTCTTTGGGATCCTTGTTTTGCAGGCTAGAGGGCATGAGCAGCTGCTTTTCCAGTCGACCCACCGGAGCTTCACAGGCCACGAACACGAAGAAACTAAGCATAGAGCTTACCACGAAGATCCCAAGTGACAGCAGCACCTGCGCAGTACAAAGGTGATTTGATAATAATGCTTTCATAAATGGGAAACATCGATTTGGTTAATACTGCTAAACACTATGAGCGTACACTTCTAAAACGGAAAGATGACAGTTACAACTTATGAGTGGATTGATTGTCATGTAAACAGTGCTTAGTGATTCTCAAATGGGGCCACGTAACGGGTCGTCGAGTCATGGTAAGAGTGTATCCCGGATTCCCAAGTATTTTTTTTTTGCTAATTTTCAGATTCTTAAGAATTCCTTCTGGTATAGGATAAAGAACACCGCCAGTTAACATGATCACTTAGAGAGACGTCCCACTAAAAACTTCTCTTGTTACCACGATCGCCAATGAATATTAGTTCATGAAACACAAACTGACTTCAATACTACTGAAACATTTATTTTGAACAAAATGAATACAATTTATATTGCTCAATGCAGCCGTGCCGTGATAGTTCAGTGGCTAAGATACTCGGCTGCCGACCCGCTGATCACAGGATCACATCCCGGTGGCAGTGGCTGTATTTTTGATGGCGGTGAAAATGCTGTAGGTTCGTGTGTTCAGAATTAGGTGCACAATAAAGAGCCCCAGGAGGTCAAAATTATCAGAGCCCTCCACATGCGGTGTCTCTCATATTCATATGGTGGGTTTGGGACGTTAAATTCTACATATCAATCAATCATATTGCTGAATGTATTTGATTTCTTAATTGGGCAGTGCGATTTGTTAAGCCAAAAGCACATGCTTTGACCAGCTCAGGCTGCCCACATGGCAGTAGAGCCCGCATGCTACGTGTGCTTCACGGGTATACGAGTGTTATTTCGTCAAGATACGCCTCCTCGCAGGTCTTGCACGCTTCATACGACGACCGTTTTCACCGTGATAGCTCGACCACCGTGGGTTGGTCTGTATATGAACAGTCATTTTCTAAAAATTAACCTTTGTGTGATTCAAGCTGGATCACAAGGCGACATAGCTTTTTAGAAGCGTTCACAATATAGTTTGTTTTTACATTTGACTGCAGTTACGTAGAAGTTCGAAGCGACAGGACGTTTGTGTGTTGTCGGCCAGGCTGGTGTTCGTGCTCAGTGTTCGACTTTGGACTCGAAGGTTGCTGATTGGATGCCGGCCTTAGCAGCCGCATTTCTATGGAGGTGAAAAGGTATTGGCACGTGCACTGTGCGATTTAAGAGCAAGTTAAAGATGTAGCCCTTCATAACGGCGTTCAGCCTTATCATATTGTGCTTTAGGAACCCTAAACCCCAGATATTAGTATAAGTATGTTCGAGCATTCTTGTCTTTCTTCCTAGCACTTCTTTTTCTGTTATTTAAGGCGTATGAGCACAAGTGCCCATCGACTGGTTTTTTGACACATGACTTTTTATATCAATTCGAATCATGCCGGCTCGAGATGTTAACAACCTAAGAGCGGCTTAGTCAACGCTCAGGTCCTGTGATATTTCAGCACCAATCGCAAATGCTTCAATGGTGTGTAAGTGCCATCTTGGATGCTGTGTTGCTAACGTGCTGTCACGGCACTGGAACTTCATTAACTACTTTCTGGCAATAAAACAGTGTGTTTAGCAATTGACTTACCAGTGTAAAATGAGAGTAGAACGTCCTCTCGCGTGCCAGGGCAAAAAAGAAGTAGTAGAGTGGAACGTGGATGATGTAGATGCCGAAAGAGAGACGACTCAAAGGGACAAGCGCCCTCCAGGAAAGAAATCTTGATACCAGACCTTTTGTGGAAGATCAATCAAATGAAACACTCAATAAATAGATGCAATAAGCATGGCACGTTCATCATTCATCATACATCATACATCGCACAGAAACATGGGTATTACGCAGTTTTTCTTTCGCCAGGCTACATTACTGCAGAAAGTCATGAGACATTTTGCAGTTGAGCAGTTTGTTACATTTAAAGTGAGTACATTTTCTGTCATACTGTGAATCACAATTTCACTTCTTTCTGATCAGTCGCTTGAGCTGCGAAATCTAAGCTGTCACCGGCAAGCTGGCGCTGCAAGCGGGTTGAGCAAGAGAACCAAACAAGGTATAAACAAAGACGTAGTTTACTGAAGCGTGAAGACAGGCTCACCTCCTTTGCCCGCTGCGCAGGCGAATACCAACCAGCTCATGAACATGGCACAACAGAGGCCATTGGCGACCGACACCAGGAGGGTAACCCATTCTTCTGTTGGGTTGCGGCCGCGGCACCAGTCATACTTGATAAACAGGCACGTGAGCCCACAGGTTGCGCAAAGGCACCACATGGAAAACTGTTTCAGCTATAAGAGGAAGGAAAAATGTGAGGTGCCCTTGGTTAAACCTCGAGTATCAAGATGCATATTACGTTTATTTTTTTTTCGCTTCGACTAAAAGGGTGGTCTAGTCGTTATGGTGTTTTATTGCTGGCCCAAAGGTTGCGGGAATGAATCCCGGCTTAAGAGGCCGCATTTTCGATGAAGACGAAAATGGTTGAGGCCCGTCGATTAAGGTTTCCGGAGCCACTCACTACGGCGCCTTTAATATTCGTATGACGGCTTAGAGATGTTACACCCTGCCAGCTATTATTTCATAGAACACTTTTGAAGAGCTTACCTTAGCTTGAACAAAAATAATTCTACTTTCTCTTCTACTTACCTGTGCTTTTAACACAACAAATACAACAGAATATAGTTTCAAGCTGTTCAATGATAGTATTACACAGCTTGAACCTCTTCTGTTGGTGGTAAACGTACACTTTACCCTAATTACTCCTGAAAAACGTGGATGGTTGTTTGTATTGCAGGCTGTTCAGACCGAAGCAATAGCTACCATGCGTGTAATGCATGAATCTCTTTGCAATTATTATTTTTCTTTTTCTAGCCACACCTTCGCTAATGTCTCCAGGGTTATGATCGACAGTCTGATGAAGAACTATATACCAACAGTAGTTTGGTCAGTACGGGAACTTACACGCAACGAGCCCGCGTAGCTCGCACTATAGTGGCTTATGACAGAGCGGCGTCGATCCGCACCTATAGTTCGTCCAGGCGTTACGGGTATGTGCTGAAGTTTATAATCGCCGATCTGAACGTGGCTACTCTACTCCACGTCTCGGTAAAGTATATCAACGGGGCCCTCAGGAGCAGTTTATCACGTATAACATCCGAGGCGTGGCTCTCCACTGTAGTGACCTCACGTCCAGCAAAGCCAACTAACTTCGTCTTCCCGATCCTATCAAAGGCAGCCGCATGCTTCACTAATAATCGTGGTGACGCCACGGCACAAGAGCAGCCACGCGCAGCTGGGTGGATCTTGGTGGAGCTATGTCTGGGCTATACACCAAGCTATGTTCACCAGTCACAAGGCAACACGAGATAAGGTTAACACTGCACGAAGTTTTCTGTTCCCGGCAGACGAACCAACGCTCGCACTAAACAGCTCGGCTGTTAAAATCATCTGGTGGCTATTTGCAACCTTTGGCATTTATTTGCGAATTAATTGACCAGTGAAATAGAGCAGTCATGAAAGAAGATCATTGCGAGTTTGTCAACAAAAATATGAAACACTTGTTAAGCACAGTACTATATCAGGTACAGCCACCAAGTTTATGCACTAACGTGTGGAAGTCAAGTTGAAGGATGGAGCCAAGCTGCAACTTGGGTGAGGATAAACGCATCACCATAAAACGAGTGCGGCTGGGCCCATCGACTGTTGGGCTGTTTCTTTTTAAGGACATCAACCCGCATTAGCGCACATCAGGCCAGTCATGTTCTTCGTCATTTCTCATGAGTGCGGACGTGTAGCGTATCTTCAAATTTTAATTTCACGTTTGCTTGCTGCAGCATTCATCTTTAAAACATGAAATTTGAGCCAAAACTTTGCTTTACTCATGGTTTTGGCTCGTGTGAAGTGCGCTCATGTTGAGTGACGTTCTTAAATAAAGATAGCCTAGTAGACGATGACCTCAGCGGACTGTACATCGTGCATATCTACTTATTTTCACCTTTTTTGTAACATGGCTCTGTCATATGGCAAAGAAAGTGACACCATGAGCTGTAGTATTTTAAAGTTGTGAAAGAGATCGTCATTGAACTGGCTACCACAGATCAAGAGTTCCACACCATGATTTCTAAGCTCTTCACGCATTCGAGCTTATAGAGTGTCCGACGCGTCATATCATCATGTGGAATTCGGCTCACGTGGGTCTTGAGGGAAGAGAAGCAGCTGGTGCTGCTACCCTTGGGCTTATTCACAAGGCATCGCTTCATCCACAGCCAGCTACGGAACCCAATATCTGACCACCCAGCACCCTTAAAGAAATTGCCTGTCTTTATTAAACCTTTCTAACCACTACCCCCCCTCCTGCTTTTCTGCCAAGGTGGCACCTGGGCGCAGTGATGTTCTGTACTACACCGAAGAATTCCCCTTCAGACACATGGAAATTCCCCATTTCGGGGATTTTTCTCTGCAAGCGTTGATGAAATTTGCAGCATATTTCCCTGCACAACAGTAATAATTTCCGCCCCCATCCACACACACGCATACTATAATTACACGTGTCTCAAGTGCTAGCGACTTCTGAAATCATGAGTAGCTCCTCCCCTGCCGCACAACAAAAGCATGACTTTATTAATTGATATACGGTTAGTACACTGCACATAGTGGCTTTCAGGTCTAACACCAATAGTGAACTAGAAATCGTCCCGCGTAAATATCAGAAACAAATCTCACAGCCAATGCTTGCTTTATGCATGTGCCAGAACCAATTACAGCAGGTGAAGGCGCACTGTTACCGCTAAATATCGGTCGTCGTAGAAACATTTAAGCTTTCCTGAAATTCTCTGCCATATCGCGAAGATTCCCTTTTTCCCTCTGGCTCAAAATGACGGGCGAAAAAAAACCCGAAAAAGGGAAAATTCTCTGCACGGAACATCACTGTCTGGGCAGCAAGCACTGTCTTCTCCACTTCTTCATGAAGTATTGTATAGTATCGTCCACTGCCGTATTAAGCACTTCAATTCTGCTTTCTCGGGTGTTGGCCCGCACTGTCACTTTGCTAACCTTTATAACAACGTGTGGGCATACTTCCATTCATCTTACCCACCCCACCTCCGTCCCACCAGAGATAACTAGAAAGCTCTCGTGCTAGGCTACTCTGACCTTCAAGCCCAACAGGCATTGGCGGCTAGAGGCCGGGTCTCCGCAGAAGCTACAGGAACATCGAGCTAGGGATCCCTCTTGGTTTTAGGGGCGAAGCTCCTTAGGGCGTGGGCTGTGCGTCCCCTGTAGCCTGTATGTAGCCACCTCTAGTTTAGTTCTTGCAGTGTTCACTAGATGGCGGTACCGTCCCCTGTATGTAGCCACCTCTAGTTTAGTTCTTGCAGTGTTCACTAGATGGCGGTACCGTCTCCTGTATGTAGCCACCTCTCGTTTAGTTCTTGTAGTGTTTACTAGATGGTGGTACTTGTAGCTGATGATGAAAAGATGCAAGATGTTATAAACTAGAAAGCGGTACTTGTAGTTGATGAAAGACGCGAGATCTTATAAAATAGGAATGATGTCACATATGGCGCGTGTCATTGGTTGAAGGCAATCGTTCGATTTAGTGCGGCGACGTACGCTAGGGGGAGCGTTGTAATAAAATCCGTTCGCTGTTGGCACGCGCTCGGAGTCGCCGGATAGATAAGGCTGCACAGCGGAGAGAGCGCAAGGCGGCAGCAGCGCGCGCTCGCAGACAGAATCCCGATGTGCGAGCGCGCGAGGCAAGGGACATCGCAAGCCATCCATCGTCTAAGAACAAATAAAAGTTGATTTGTGTATATACACATACAGCGTTTCTCACGTCTTTACATGATGATCGACTGGGCGAATTACACGGAAGATTCACAGTTTACCGATGAATCCCTCCGGAGCTTCGCCCATTCATCATCATTCACCCCGTGAATATGCCGTAATTTTTTTGTGAAGGCGGGCCCTTCAGACTCGCTTCATACCCACCTATTAGTGCAAATAGATATATAAATGTTTTCCATCTAGACCACTCTACCCTAATTAAATATTTGGGTGGCTGTAATTGAGAAGTACGAAGATAGCTGAAGCAACCTTCTACAAATGTTTCCTTATTATCTCATAAACCGTAACAGGAACAGCATTCCCATCTTGCGCTGCCTAGCTATAACCATCTTGATCTTGATACACGCACTTCCAGAAATCTGTATAATTACCTTTGAAATTTTCACGTCACGGTATCTCTGTACCAGTAAGCAAATTATGCAGCCGGCGAAGTAACATATTCCGTGTTGAAAAGGCCATACATATACGTCATAGTGGTAATTGTTCGCTACGCTGAAAAAGAACAAAAAAGACAGGAATTGACTGTCAGTGGGTTATAGTTTAGGATTCCTGTAGCAATCAATACTGCCAGTTGATGTAGGCGCTTTCCTCTTTTAAAATCTTGATCAATATAGACAATCACAACGCGCACTGCAAATGACAACTGAAGCGTTGTTCGGATAGCCGTGGCACGTTTGGTGTGCCCTGAAGTGGCAACGTGTACGACTGTGGCATACTTCACTACAGAAAGCCGAGCGCAAAGACATTACAAGAAAGTCAGCTGTTAAGACCTTTTTAATAGAGAGGAGGATCCCCTCCTTTCTGCAATGTTGCGAGGGAGCGCAAAAGCTGGTGTCACAGCCACGGCAACGCATTTTGGGGGGGGGGGGGGGGGGGTCACACGTGTTAATAACAGCCCAGAAGTGGGAATCGTATGGCGGCGCCCAGGCACCCTACACTGAAAGGGTCTATAGATGCTTCCCTATCTTTCTTGTTCGTTCTTGTCTCTAAACTATGGACACGTGCCAACTAGCCTAGCTATTTATTTGACTAAGCTAAAATAACGTTACGACTGGGTCATTGAACAAAATAGAAGACGAGGCTCTTGCTCACCTGAGATCAGTTATGATGGGCATCATAAAGGGGGGATATCCGGTGCCATGCAGCTGCCATACTGTTACGGCAGAACACACCGCCCCCATTACGCCAAATGAAGCGATTTTTCCCCAGTAGTATCTGGAAAGCAGCACAAGGCATTTGGTACGCATTAATCCTTCGTAAAAGTACCACTGAAACAACTTATTTTAGTATTCTTCTTATCGTGAAACTACAGTTAACTGAATTACTAACAAACTAAGAAAAAAAGTCACAGCTTTGCCGCAAAGGTGAAGCGGTAGACGCGACAGCAACAAATTGGAAGGTCACGCGCAGAATGGCAAGCAGATCGAAACGTGTCCCGCGTTTCTCACGCACAAATGACGCACGAAACGTACTCACAAATACAGATGAACGCGAATAAGCGCCTTAGTTGTTACTTCTCTGTGTCTGAAAAGCGCGTCCATTTTGCAAACGGAGGCTGTGAAACGATTGCAGTGACCTTTGTGAGCCCCGTAACTACAACAAAACCTATGCAGTGCAAGCCCGACGCCAACCAAGACGTATGATTCTCCCCATCGGGATATAAGGGCGTGCGAAATATCGTCCACTCCCATCCCCTCCTCTCTGCGGGCCAAAGTGCACGTGGGAGATGAGAGCCGCTGCGCGCTCATTGCGTCATGTTGTTGATAATGCTGAAAACACGATAGTCCCCCCACCCACCCTCCGACATGCACGCTGACAGTGGTAAGTGTTAATGGAGGAAGGTAAGTGGTAGATATAAATAGCTTGCCATTTGTACGTTCAAGCAGGTACCGCTCGGTGGTTTTTGTGGTCAACGCCCCGCATTTACGACACGGAGGTCCCACGTTCCATTTCGCACGCCGGAAGCTTTTTCTGAATTTTTTTTCTTTCTTGAGTTTTCATATATATACATAGATACGTATACATATACAGTGCATGACATGGACGCCGAAGCCAGCGGCCAAATCCAGCCGAGAGTGTCCTTATAATTGCAATAAAAATGGCCTCCAAAATCAATCTATCATCTCATTGTTCAGAGAGGCACGATAACATTTCTGCTACAACACATGCATGGAGACGCGCCTTGAGTTGGTTTGCTGTAAAAGACAAAAATTCTCAGTTGCAGCTATTATACTCACAGGCGTACTGACTGCCCGGATCACAAAAGAAAATTTTTACAGTTGGCAGATCAAGCATCCAGTCAAGCAATTTTCAGTACAGCTTATGTCTCAATGCCAGGTTGTATGGCCTCCATTAAGAATCAAATATATCGAAATAGGGTTGAATTTGCTGCAGTAGCTGGCATATTGCTGTAGTTAACATTTAGGTTTACAGTGCTTTCGTAGGTCAAGACAGAGAAACAACTTTATTTGTTAAAAATTATGAAAAAATCAGTAGCGCATAAATCACATGACTGAAAACGCGCGAAAGAAAAAAAAAGGAAAGAAGCCGCTGGTCACACATTTTCTTGCTCTCCTCAATTTTCACGTCATCGCTCTTTTCATTATTCCACCCTCGTAGAATTACTGCAGAATTGCCTTCTTTTTTGTTCGACTGCGAAGCATTCTTTTGCGTACTGCAGGTACTTACAGCATCTATCTATCTATCTATCTATCTATCTATCTATCTATCTATCTATCTATCTATCTATCTATCTATCTATCTATCTATCTATCTATCTATCTATCTATCTATCTATGTATTTATTTATCTATCTATCTATCTATCTATTTATCTATCTATCTATCTATCTATCTATCTATCTATCTATCTATCTATCTATCTATCTATCTATCTATCTATCTATCCTCTTATACGTCGCGATCATGCTCACCTACCTAACTGGGGGTAATAAACCAAAATTTCTGTGGGAGAATAAGATGGTTGGACGGATATGACTCACTGGTTATGAAATAAATATCACAATCCCATCACACACATCGTCGAACCCTTTCCGCCAGACGTGTGGTACATACCTGCGGGTGGGTATGTGCCACAGGCATGTGCCACATGCAGGTGATTGACAGTTTATAGCTACCCAGACGGCGAGAAAAGACATGGGTAATTTTAAAGCATGAGCGTTAACACAACGCTAACATTGTCAGCGTTAACCTGACGAATGCAAGAAATAAATGTCAGGGTGTCATCAGAAATCGAATGACAATATTTTGCATGGCAATCAAGTATTATGCCTCAGGGTCACGCCAGGTATAGAAACTACTTTTCAAAGTGACCCTAATGTTAATAAAACGTCAACTGTGGTTGTAGTGCTGGTTCTCCAATTTTATATATATTACATGTGTATTCCTATGATAAAGCTGTCGCGTCGAGTTAACGTCAATTAGAGTTGGACACCATCCGCTAATGTTGATTTATGAGCAGTGTCCAGGACTACCATCTTCGCGAGCACCAGCGCTTCATATCAGTTTACCGCTCCTGGTGCTGCTAAAATGCATGTTACTATTGGCATCGTTACGGAATTGTAAACAACAGGTTATATCAAATATATGCGGCTGTTTAACGTGTCTGTGCGTGAATGTTGAACATATAATAATATAGCGCCCTTTTGTAAAACAGAGTCAGTCATCTGTCCGCATGTTTCGCTTAGCATCGTTTCCCCAGGTACTAGGAATGTGCCGAATTTTCAATAGCTTTCTGGTGCATTGATCAGCACCAGCCGAAGGTTGTAGGATCGAATACCTACCATAAAATTTCCGTTGGAGGCGAAAATGCTTGAGGCCCGTGTGCTTAGATTTAGGTGCACGCTAAACAATCCCAAGTGGTCGTAATTTCCGGAGCCCTCCACTATGGCGCCTCTGATATTTATATAGAGGTTTTGGGACGTTAAACGCTAGTTATTATTATTGACCAGCGCCACCACCAAGTTCATAGTACTTGTCACTTGCACGTGAAAGGGCCAGCGGGTCCACATAGGTCAGGGGCAGTCAAATGCGTACCTGTACAGCTGGACTAACACGTAAAGAGCTTGACCTAACTACATCGTCATCATCATAATTCTCAGCCTTTGTTAGTCCACTGCAGGACGAAAGGGTCTCCAGAAAATTCCCAGTTTCCCCTACCCAGTGTTATCGCTTATTTATATTGCAAAAAAAACACGAAATCGAGAAGAAGAGGTCATGCTATACGCTGCCAATGTATATGATAGCCAACACCTCTTGTATTTTTTTTCAGTGCCAGTGAAAACGCGGGTTCCACAATGGGAGCCGTCACTCCATCTTAGTTTAAGGAGTGGTCGCGATGTGACGCCACATGTAAGGTAGGACTAGAGGTAATGTACATGCTACAGTAACTCTAGGTAGGGCTAAAAGACCTAGAACTTCGCAAAGTAGCAGCACTCTCCTCCTCTGATCGCGTTTCTCCTCGGACTACTCTCTTTTGCACTCGCATTTTGAACGTAGCGCCACCTGCCTTGCTCCTGCGTAGCAGACGCCCTTCGACAAAGAAAGCGCTTGTTTGGCAGGCAGTGCTGTGAAAGCATTCGCGCCAGCCGTCTAACTCATCCTAAAATCACATTAACGAGTGTATTGTTAGCCCCTAACAGCTCTGTTTATTGCCACGCACAATGCGTACTTGTAATCAGACCTTAATCGAGTCGCTCATCGCCGCTGTGACCGTATGTTAGCTTTGAGCGCATCACCTATATTCTCAAATGTAGAACCTCGGGTTTTTTTTTTGCCCTCCATTTAGTGCGTCTTCGAATAAGTTTTACACTGGAAATAACATTGCTCAAACGTTCATGTGTGGCAGCTATGGCTTACCCTTCTGCTAGCTGGCACGATAGCACGATAGCCTTAAGGTACAGTGTGACTGCATTTTCTTACTTCCTTACTCAGCGCATGGATGGTGGTAGCTCCGCCGTACAAAGGGTATACAATATGTGCAGAGAGCATTCACAGTGACTGTCATGCAGTAAAAGCAACAACTCGCGTTGACGCTGCCCAATTTTAGCGTTTGGTGAGGCAGCCTTGATATCTTTGAAGAAGCGCCGTTTATACATTCGAACAGCTGTGGTTGTTTTCTGTAGGGGTTAGACGGTACAATTATATTTTGAAAGTGCGCCTTGTGGACGTATCTCACATACGAACTATATTGCCTAAAGATTGAGCATGCGTATGAATGAACTAGCGTGCCATTATACGCGATTACTTCGCGAGAGCTCCACTCGCAGATATAAATTTCACACGAAAGAGCAAACAAACCATCACATGAAATGACACGAATGTGTGAGGTTCCTGAACAATGCACGCACCCAATGGCTCGAAGGCATGCACGTTTTGCATAGCTGCCCTCGCATCACGATTCCCCCGGCTGATCGGTCAACGTAAAAAAGCCACAAATACCAATTCGCCCTGAAATGTATGCGTGCGCGGCAACAGAATTCAACGAAGAGCACCAATCTTCATGTGACTTACAGCACTCAAGTTTTCTTTATTCAAAGCAGCAACGTGAAATCTCTGAAGTTTCACAATCACAATTTCGAGCGCTTTTCCACATACATTCTAAACGTGCAAACCAGTACGGCTAACTAAAACCAATCGGTGCATAACGACAAGCAGAACCCGTAAGCATGTATTGTTGACAAAAAAAGCAGCCCCCGCTGAAGCGTTAATTAACCCTGAGTTAGAGATCACGACGTCCTGCAGCACAATTAACTGCGCGGCTATTCTGCAGCATTGCAGCAGGCATTGAATTGAACAAACACTGAACCATACCGAGTCATAATAAGAGACGCGCCAATTACTTCGCCAAGTGCATTAAAAAATGTAAGCCTGAAGTTCTCACTTTCGATTCTACGTGACTATGTTTTTTGTCGCAACTGGTTACGCTTAAAGGGCATTGTCATATAGAGATTTTGGCCGTAACTAGACTTGTTCTTGCAGCTGAAGCGCAACAACCGCCTACGACAACGAACAGCGACGTCATTTTTGGATGAAAAGTATTTCACAGCACCGCGCGCAACGAAGGACTTGTTCGTATCGGTCAAAACAGATGTGCTGTTCCTCAAGTAGTCCACACCTCCAGAGCAAAGATGGCAGTCGCGAGCGACTGTAAACAAATGAATACTGCTAGTGGTGCCACGTGACGGGACCTGGCCAATACTGATGCGGCGTCCGCCTCGGAGAGGTCGGAGGGGGAGGAAAAAAGGGGAGGTGCGTGAATAACCACATACGTCGCTACTGCGAAGTTTTAGGGGCTTTAGGTAGGGCCACTTGCAATACACATACGTCCAAGCGCTTTACCTCGGAGGTGCGATGTTTTCCTTTACGTTTGTCAGATTTGTTCCTTCGTTCATGCTCTTTCTTTGTGGCTCGAAGCAATGCCACTGCGGTCTCGTAGCGCTCTTGAAGTCAGCGCATGCAGCAGCGTCACAATGACGCTTTTGTGTTGTTGGCCCGCATAGCACAACAAATTGCGACAGGCTATCTCAAAACACCCTATCTCTTCCAAAGCCAGCGTGACGGCCAATATTGTGAACACGAGGAATGCAACACGCCGCCACACGGATCTGTACATAACTGGACAAAAAATCATTTCATATAATTTCTGTCGTGAGGCAACACATGATGGGTTCTCTATCCCGTCACCGCAAAGCACACGCAATAACTAGGGAATAAGCGATAGCAGGAATGGGCTGGAGGAGAGTATGGTCAATAGCTGGATCGAGCGCACTTGGCGGGCATTGAAAAAGATAGAGGTGTTGTAGTAATACTTCAAAAAACTGAGGCTCTATTTTAATGTTGCGGCTTCGATATACAAGTCGTAATATTCGCAATCAGTTATGACGTCTAAAGTGTGTCCTAAAGAAATACAAGTTCACTAATGTGAATGATACTCACCGTTTAAGTATCAAAACTGTCGGCATTGCGACCATGAACAGCTGGAAGTCTACTGATATAAACCACAACAACCCTAGAAATCCCTAGAAAAAAGAAAATAAAGTTGATAATATATAACATGTGCTAAAAAACTTGACTTTAATTGTTAGACACTTATAAAGTACTTATAGCGCACGTGTAGTGCGTAATATGTGCGCTTTTTTTTTTTTGCTGATAAGGTTTGTTTACGTCGAATGACAGTAGCAGCATGGTTCATCTAATCTAATAAATCAGTTCTAAAAAGAAATTAATTATGTTTTATAACGTAGTGATAGAGGCACATGCCTGATGCCTTCGTCTCAACGGGCTAAATCGTGAAAAATTCTCGCACTGCGAGTCATGATGTACTGAATTAAAAAACAACACTGCGCAAAAACAAAACACGAGGACAATAAAGAAACACAAGAGATGAGCGAAAGCTATTGGCTGAAATTATTCGTAGACACGCGGAGGCTTATACATGAAAAAGAAAGAAAAACACCATCTTGACGTGCATAGGATCCATCGCGACAGGAAGGCAATCTATTTCTTCAAGTGTCATTCTTATCACGATATGTCGCGATAGAGCCTCTGTGCATTATGATGATCTGGTGTTTTTTAACGTGCGCTCATATTGCACAGTATACACGGTCTTCTGGGATTTCACCTCCACTGAAATGCGACCGCCACCACCGGGATTGAACTAGTGACCTTCGAGTCGCCAGTGGAGCAGCCTATAGTCACTGTTCTACCGAAGCAGACATGCTTGCACAAGCTATAGCTTGATATCAGTGCGGTTTGTCTTTTTCTCGGGTCAGCAATACACGTATTCACAGAACACGGCAAAAGTACCCATACATAAAAAATAACTCTAAGTTCTCCTACAATCTCGTAATAATAAAGGATTGCTTGACTAGAGTTCTATAGTTATTCTTGCCACAGCATCCACAACTACACTCTCTCAGCCCGGCACGTTACTCACTGTTATACTAGCACATCATTTTTTTTTTCATTTACGGACGAAACAAAAAGAAAGCCATTCACCTCCCAGTACCATGTCAAATAAAATTAGTATTTATACAGGCAAAGTAAGTGATAGATACGGGTATTCTTGTACAGCTCCGCTCTAAAATTCTTATAATTATGCTTGTGGTTTTTGATGGTAATACCTAACCTGTTGTCTGCGGTCGCCGACATTTCGAACTTGCAGCAAAATTTGCCACCACTCATTAGAGAATTCGGTGTGAATTTTCTCCATCAGTGCCTTCAGGTTAGGACCGGATGCAAACACAGGCACTACGAAGCAGCACATGATGACGAAGAATACCGGCGGGGTCGTCCTGTAATAAAAGTTTATCATAGTTGCCACACTATTGTACGACTCAGAATAAAATAATAAACACTGATTGTCAATGAAGTCGATTAGGCAGACATAAAAGAGGGGGAAGCATTTACCTTAAATGCCGGCGGACAATTGCTACCAGCCAGATACAAAATCGATTCAGGTGCGTTCTCGATAATTTGTCGATGTTGTACACCATTAGGAATCCACTGCAAGGACAATGAAATGTTAATGAAGTTCCACATAAAATCTGCTGTCAATGATCGCATAAACATTGTACTGTGGAGCGATGCTAGCTATGTGAAATTAGCCCACGCGAAACCAATATACAAAAGTGGTGACAAGAACTAACCAACTACACAACCTAACCAAACTAACCAACTACAGGCCCATATCATTAACATCTGTTGTGTGCAAACTACTTGAACATGTCTTATCGTCTCAAATCATGCACTAAATTACAAGTAATTTCATTATTTTTCCGAACCAACATGGTTTTAAACGTGGCCAATCATGCGAATCGCAGCTTTTCGAGGTAACTACAGACATAAATCTCTACTTTCATGAGCTTACACAAACCGATGCTATTTTTCTTGATTTCACAAACGCATTTGACTGCGTGCCCCATAACCACCTACTATACAAAATGAGGCTGATTTACATTCATGAAAAAGTACTCAACTGGGTCAAAGAATATTTAAACAACAGACGGCACGCCATTGTGATTAACAATGTTCGTTGATCATTTCGACATGTTATCTCCGGAACGCCCTAGGGTTCTGTTTCAGGACCGACTCTATTTCTCATTTATATAAATGATATTCATAAAGGTTTACATTCACAAATCCGGCTGTATGCAGATGACTGCGTTTTGTACCGACCAATAAGATGTGAGTATGACTGTGCTATGCTAAAAGATGACTAGTATACGATTGAACGATGGTGTTCAAAATGGCAAAAGGGCGCGAATATTACTAAAACTAAGCTTATGAGATTTAACACTTCCTGCCAAATTACATAGGAAACTTACATTCTCAATGGTGGAGCCTAAGAAAGCACAGCATCGTTTAAATATCCAGGTATTTATTTCTCTACTAATTTGTCTTGGCAAAATTATGTGGATTTTGTTGTTCCTGCGGCATGCAAAACACTTGGCTCCTTCCATCGTACACTTCGTCAGGCTGACAGTAGTACTAAACCTCTTGCATACACTACCATACTCCACCCGACACATGAGTACGCCTCTTTTATATGAAACCCGCACAACATGTATCTAATCAACAAACTGTAATCTTTGCAAAATAGGGCGGTGCGTTTTATTTCTGGTAGTTATGCACAGCAATCAAGCATCACATAAACAAAGTATGAACTTAGTCTCACCCCCTTGCAGACTAGAAGAAAAATATGCCTGTTAGCCTTTCTTTATCAGCTTTTTCATCAACCAAGTACATTCTCTCAAGAACACATCGTACCCACGAAAAAGATTTTTCTACGTATCAATCACAAATTTAAGGTTGAGCAACCTTTTGCACGCACTAACCTATTACAGTTTTCATGCTTACACCTAGCTATCTCAGAATAGAATAGTCTCCCCAGTAACATAGCCGAAATAACGGACCACGCAGTATTTAAAAACGTTTTAAATTAGGCATTTTAATAAAGGTACATTTTAGCCTTGAAGTATTAGCGATTATTCTTAACATGTAGAATGTGTGTCCTAATCATGTTGACGCGATGCCTGTATATGCAAGACAAACAATGTGCGTATAATTCTTCTGTATTGAAATAAATGCAGTACGTTGATGTCGATTGATGAGAAGTGCAACGCTAGGAATTTCTATTTTTGCTTCACTGTTTCCTTTTTTTTCTTACCTTATTTTGTTTATATCTGCACTTTACATGAAATGTTATGCTTAATGCCCCCGTTGGGCCCTTAGGGTAAAGAAATGAAAAAAAAACCTCGTAAAGGTATTTTAGTGAAAACGCAGAATTTGTCTAGCGGTGAAAGTGAGTTAAAACATCCGCAGACACTTGAAGAGGAGTATTATGAACATTAAACTTCTATTGCAGAAAAGTTTAGCCAGGCTATCCACGGAAATGTTTTTTACCATTCCTTAACAACAAAACAAAACCTTTTACACGATACCACAGAGACACCTGATGCATTGCCGCAAGCTTTACCTTTTCACGGGCGTAACGAGAAATGAAGTCACTCCCGCAAAACAGAGGTTTGCGGACGTGCACCACTATTGAAAAATTGTGGTGTGTTCACGTGTAGCATGCTGAAAATTACTGGAGCAGCTTAGCGGCTACGCTGCTGCATTTCTGAGCTCGAAGACTCCGCTTACACAACCGGCCTCATCAGCCCTACTTCGACGAGGATGAACTGCGAAGACATTCGTGTGCTTACAATTAGATGCATGCTAATACAAACTCAGATAGTCTTAATTATTTCAGCATCCCCTATCTACGGCGCAGTGCATATTCATATCGTTATCTTGGCCGTAAAACGCTGGAATTTAATTTTTTTACCATAACGTTTTTAGTGCAAGTTCATGCTTTCTTATATTAGTCCGCAGAATTAAACTGAATAAAGACAGAAATTAGGGTAAGCTAGAGTCCGTTTGTGGTTAACAGCGCATAAGCAAATTACTATTACTGTGTACATATGTATGGTTAGCCATGTTCGCAGTGATATCATTCCTGTATTTGTACGCCGCTTTTGCAACATTGAGTGAGTCAGTGGTCAGTGACCGCTCGAAAATCCCAAGCTATAAACATACTTTGCAATGACGTCTGTAGTATCTCTTCTCTTATTTTTTCTGAACATAGGGCAAGCAAATAAATTGGTACTATATTTAATAGGCACTAGGTATTCCTTTCACATATATTATCTCGATGGTATTCAACTGATACATCTCTCTCGAATCATGTCACGCAGTTTCGCGAAGAAAAACGCACTCCGAAACGGTTTTTCTTTCTCTTCTTTTTTTTATTTTTTTACAGTGATAGCTCTACTCCTACAGATAATAAGCCAGAAATCTGATCTTCAAGCTCAGCCAAGGTCACGCCAGCTTACTTACTCTGTTCACTTCGCTTTTGTGGCGTCGCGTGAATACGCACACACACAAAAAAATCACCCTCGTACGCGTGTTTCCGAAAACTGTGCGTGTGGTTCTGCATGTGGTTCTATAGAACAAGATGAAGCTGCAAGTGAGACATGCTAAGCTCAGCGAAACATGTTTTTTGTCAGGTTTTCGTAGTTCGGAGGCACAATGCGCAAGCTTTTCACCCGTACAGCGGCTAGTCCTACTTCGTATACTCTTCCAGTGTGTTTCTGTCGCATTGATTGCTTCGGAATTTTGGAGAAACTGCGGACTTTTGTATTTGTACTGAGGCGATGCTGAAACTCCGACACTACCCATGCTTGTGCGGTCTTGTAAAATGCAGTTTCACGTAAAAAATCACAAAGCCTGTTCCCACTTTTCCTTTAGTTGGCACTCGAACCTTCAGGAAGCGGACCTCATCTCCTTTTCAAGGGCGGTATCATTTCCTTCTCACGTACCGAGAAGCCTAATGTCTATTTGATATCCCTCACGTGATTGTACTTAACGTATTCTTCGTTTTCAACTGTTTTATTGTTCTTTTTTATGTATATAAGACAATATGAAACAAGTGGCTTCCGCCTCCCGAAGAAGCAAACTTGATAACTTCGGCATCAATTATTGATGTCTGCAAAGTGCTTCCTGGACGTTAAGTGAAACGAAGTGTCATTTTCCTTTCTTTTACAAAGCAGGAAGCGGCGGCTAAAGGGCGAAACACCTCAGGAAAGCCGCGGCACCCCTTCAAAGAATTTGTGCATTTTATAGGCATTAGTGTATGCATTATATGAGTGTAGGTTCGTACCTGATAAAGAAGAACACGTCCACACCCCAGTAACCAGCCAGAACGAAACCGAATCCCAGTGTGTCAGCATAATGGAGAATGTTAACTATTCGAGCTGAAACAAAAATATTTGTAGTTTTCAATATGGGCATTAACACCCCACTGCACTTTCTTTACAGTCGTGTTTAAAACGCTCCCTCTGACTATAGAGTCGAACTTTAATTTTTAGGGCAATGTGTGACAGAACGCAGACGTACCATGACAATTTTATGTATAAATGTCCTTCGCTTTTCTGAAAAATAAACTTTTTCGCTTCATGTTCACTTCACGACGCAGTAATCAGTATAAGGCAATATAAATGGTCTGAAAGCGTTGAGCTTGGGCAGTATTTCTGGAACAAATTTCGGAGCTTATGCAAAGTAAGCCTACCCCAACTCTGTTGTTTACTCCCAGTGCATCTACCAAAAATAATAGTAGACACCATCACACTGCGTTTGACATGGCCGTTGCGTCTACGAAAAGAGGCACTTGCAACGTGGTTATTAGTATTTGCGTAAGTATGAATTGTCCGGAGTCGCTGAACCAAACGAGATGTCTAGCGGTTTTGATTGATTGATATGTGGGGTTTAACGTCCCAAAACCGCTATATGATTATGAGAGACGCCGTAGTGGAGGGCTCCGAAAATTTCGACCACCTGGGGTTCTTTTAACGTGCACCCAAATCTGAGCACACGGGCCTACAACATTTCCGCCTCCATCGGAAATGCAGCCGCCGCAGCCGGGATTCAAAACCCGCGCCCTGCGGGTCAGCAGTCGAGTACCTTAGCCACTAGACCACCGCGGCGGGGCTGTCTAGTGGTTGTATTAGAATGTCAAATTATCAGTTGAAATTGCGGCCACTATATTTTCAGACACAGGCGTTATTGCTTTAGTTGCTTTGATTTGAATTAGCAATCATGAGCTTACTTCTTTAGAACCAATAGCAATACGCGTCATGTTACGTTTTCAGTTCGTTTGAAGGGGTCGAAAAATAACCAGAAGGTGTGATGAGCTCCTAGTAGAAATGAAAATACCATGAAATATAGTCAGAGCCAAGCATTCCTTTCGCTTTCTGATTAAGACTTCTAGCTTTAACTCACACCTAAAGGTAACAAAAACCATGATGTGGAGTAGCTTAGCGGAGAAGAAAGGAATCTTGATTATGAAATATGGAGTCTATCATGCTGTACATTGCCGCGTAGTCTGATGCTCTCATGAGTGCCAGCTCTCAAAATTAGAGCATGTATATTGTTATCCAGCCCCGCTGAATTCTGCGCTGCTTAAGACGATACAGAAGTTGTTCGGTGGGAAGCGGCACTGCCATCGAGCCGCGGCGCATGCATTCAGGGTGCACGCATCTGCAGTAAACCACCACGCTCTAACACGAACTACTCTCACGCTTACCGTTTGCAGCAAGTGAGTACATTAGTCATATTCGCTACAGATAGAAAATTCTGAATACAATTATCTTACCACGTTTTCCACTTAGAAACTCCTTGAATACTCACTGGCTGGTAAGCTTTTCGTTCCCTTAAGAAATGGCACCATAACAATAGGTTGTTGGTCTGTTTAAGCGAATACATTCTAAAGTGTCCCGTTGCAAACGTGCGATAACAGCAGACGATCCTGCAGGGGTACTTGAAGAGATAACAAAAGTACTTCATCCTAAGGTTCATTCACTCCAAAGGCACTGAAAGCCTCCACAGTGGTTTTTATTAGACAGGGTGTTCTATGGTATTGGTATTACACTGATAAAAAAAGATAGAAAATCCAATACGCGGTGCTTCCAATACTGCATCTTTTGTGAAAGGATTGGTTGATGCACGAAAGTACAATGTACTAAATGCGAAACATTTCTTTGAGTACTGCAATCACTTTTAGCGTGCATATATATATATATATATATATATATATATATATATATATATATATATATATATATATATATATATATATTATATATATATATATATATATATATATATATATAGGGATCATACTCTAAACTTGGCGTGAACCAAAATTAGAATAGGGAGGTAAGATGCACATACTCGTGAGCGGGTATGTGCCAACTCTATCCGGAAAAACGCCACAGGTGATTGACACCTTGGCGTACAATCAGTCGCGCTCTGCTAGCTGTCACACCATATTCTTTGGTTCAGCTGTCATTGTTTACTACTAGAACGACCACAGGCATCTATGACCCCAAGGGCGTATTTAATAGTTATTCAATCATTATTCAAGGTCATTATAGTAATCGGGATGGAATGTTTCACTTAGGTACAAAAAATGGTGTTAAAATTTAGTTGTGAAAAACCATCAGATATTATATAAGCTCCATTATATTAATGTGTAGTGAGTACAAAACTTTATCTGAAAGGAGACGCTTCAAGTCCGTCTTTTACCGATTCCTATGACGGAGGAATCAACCATGCTTTTTTCATTACCTAGCCCCGCAGCTGCTTAACCTTTTGGAGTTTCCCTAACATTTATAACATCACAGTGTAATTTGTGCACTGAATTTTTTTCAGTTTCATATATCAATGAGATGTTCAATAGTCCTTGCTTAAATGACATTGAATAAAGCGTTACGAAAGATGCGTTATATTTAAACAAACTTTTGTTAGCATTATGTATGTAGCTGGCCAGCCAAAGCAGAGACAACTGTACCATTTATCGGGCACTTTCGTTTAAGTATGTATCATTTTACTAGACCTCGGTGTTTCAACATTCAAATACTTTTAAAATGCGTTTGAAGGATTTTACAAAACTTGGAAGGCATGAGTGTACTCACCCACAGCTAAGGGATCAAAAAAGCTGTACGAATGACCAAGAACAATTGAGTATATGGCGAAGATCCGCATCCCATGAAGAAATCTGTACATGCTTGCTTCTGATTCTTTTCCGCTTCCTGTGTTCAACAGGAGTTCTATATTCGCTTCCAATGAAAAAGCGCAGAGCGCTCTGTGTAGGGGTCCTGAAAAAAAATTACGTTTTTTTTTTCTTTTGGTATAATATTGCTGGCACTCGGGCGACATTATTTTCAATGTGTTGCAACATAGAAAACCCAGCTAGAGTGAAGTTTTAAAAAAATCCTTTACTGCAAAGGCACTTGGTGCTGAGTTACATGACACAATTGTAAGGTATTTTACTTTTTATAACTGCGGTGATAAGTAGGCTGCATTTATAGGCACTAAAACTCGAGTTTTAGGCGCCAAAGGTACGCAGGCAAAGCACTGTTTCAGGCCACCAAAATAGTAAATATAGGCACAATAAACTTTTACACAAAATGAAATCTTGTGCAAATATGTACGTACACATATTATCACATAGACACAGATCACGTACAAGTATGTACGTGATCTGTGTCTATAGACCGGAAAGCAAAGAGAAATGTTTCATCTAATGATAGTACAAAAGCACCATTGGTTTAGCATAGCCATGTAATTTCTTTTCCACTGGGTTTGCGGAACAGTCTTCCCTTTCATTGTCAAGAATGGTAAGTTAGGTGTGCACAGTCGAGTAAACATGCTCCTGGGCCCTTTTCTTTTCGGCTTGGCTAAGAAGGGCAGTGCAGAAGTTAATCGCCAGACCACTAACAGGCCAGAAGGGTCTTTAAGCTTCATATTAACCAGGTCTAATCGTACAATTTCTCCTCTGTCTGTGAACTCCATAACTCTCACAAGGTTTGAGCATTTCTAGTAGGCAATAGAAATGCGTGGACAGGGTGCTAATTATCGTGTATGCGAAGATATGCAATGCTACGCGCCCCAGAAAGAGGTGAATTGTCAGAACGAACGCCACTTGCCCTTCATGTCATGGGCGCTCGCCCCAACTTGGCGGGATAAGGGGCATCGTAGCCTAAATAGGGCTGAAAGGAACTTCTGAGATGGAGTACAGGTTGCACTCCATAGATTTCCGAAAGCTCAATTTTGCCCGGTAACATCTCCAACTGTACTTGAAAGCAAAATTTGAGGCTAAATAGTGTTCATATCGGCATCAATTCCGAAAATAGGCATTTATTGGGACTTATAAACTTTGCACAAACATCCAAAATAGGCATTTAGAGGAACTATACAAACTGTATAAAAGCCTTCCTAACCTCTAATTTATGCTCATATATCAAAGGGCATAAATAGAACGCGAGAGGCAAAATAAGCATTTGCCTATAATCTAATTTCTAGAGGTCTGCAGCAGAAACAGATAGGCTGTCTAGGACCACAAACGCATGTAGTCCAATTTTCAAATGATTCCATTCACACCAGTTCACAAACAGATGCTTATGTCCAAAACAGGGGTTGTTTGTCTATAACTGTGCCTGAAGCTGCTTCCATGAAACACCCTCCCCCAATTTTAATTTTCCGAGCTAGAATACCTGTTTAAGAAAGCCTTATTCGACTCAGGTGCCTGTGTCGCAATGATAAAACTCGAGTGTTCGGGAAATGCCTATAAGATACGATGTTTGTTCAACTTGATATTCTTCTTACAACCATCTCCTTGTGTTTAAAAATACTTTCGGCGGACATCAGCGCATTAAGACACGCTTTGATCATTGCTAATTACGACTAACAATTTTTTCTAGATTTTAGAAAACAAAGCGAGCACAGGTGCTTTTTTTGCAAACACTTCTGAGAAAGTAAAAATGAAACACACATTTTACGGTGCAATGTACACATTCTGCATCGGAAGTAAGAGCAAGGTCATCTAAAGTTACTTAAGACTAACAGCGACGCCGCAGGCATGCCACATACTACTTTAGGTACACTCAACACCTTCACTCTCTGGTGCACACAGCTTCTCGTCTAGCTATGACACGTTCGCGTACATGTTAGGTCGTCTTATTTCACTTCCTGTTCTCGCCGCGATGCACCACAGTAAGGTGTAGGTAGAAATCCTTTTTTACACAGCGCAAGACATTCGCTTAATATTGATCCGCGCTTCCAAATACATGGAGAAATTCCCTTGAAGAGCTTCAAAATATTGCGTTCTTAAGAAACTATAAGTAAAGAACTCTAAAAGCTGCTAAGAAGCTTAGCTTTAAGTTTAATGTGATTGGAGTGACAACGTACAATCTGGGTCTTTTTGAAGACACTTTGTGCCGCGCTCATTTGTCAATCATAATTTTTATGCGTGAAACTTGAACGTCCTACGCTACATATAAAAAAAATATGAACGGAAACATCATATCCACAGTTCTTTAGTAAAGTTTCACGGAAGAAAAAAAACTCACCTTTCTTGATTTGCTGATATTTTATGTAGTAATCAAAGACGCTACTAGCTGTTATCACAGTCACGACAATGCCCAGGAAAGCCCTACGAGAAGAGGTGAACACGTGAATTGCAAATCGCTAGATTGAATTGTATCTCTACTCTTCAATAATAACAATATTTATTCAAAACACAGTTTCCTTTGTCATTGTACAATTGTACATTGTCTCCCTGAAACAGCTGAACTGTAAAGGCTGCGCCGCCATGGTGGTCTAGTGGCTAAAGTACTCGGCTGCTGACCCGCAAGTCACGGGCTCGAATCGTGGCTACGGCGGCTGCATTTCACATGGAGGCGGAAATGTTCTAGTAGGCCCGTGTGCTCAGATTTGGGTGCACGTTAAAGAACTCCAGGTGGTCGAAATTTCCGGAGCCTTCCACTACAGCGTCTTTCATAATTATATCGTAGTTTTGGGACATTAAACACTACATATCAATCAATCAATCAATCGATCAAATGATATTCTAGATGGCACTGTACTACTACTCTCCATTTGGTTGCGCACGGGCCGTGCCGGCGGGCGTAGGGAAAACGAGCGTCTCTCTCAGTGTCCTGGATCATCATCGTACGTGTGCGGATCGTTGGTGGAGCACGGACGTTGCAGCGGAGTGCCGTGGCGGCTCATGCTCATCGCTTCGTTGGTGGGGCATGGACGAAGATGCGCGGAGGCACAATGGCTCGTGCTCATTGCCAGACAGACAAAAAGACAGACACGCAGACAGACAGACACACGGACGGGCGTATGCATGGGCGTACAGACGCATTCATCGACGGATGGACACAAGCATGGACGCCCGATTTATAATCAATCACTCCGTAGATATGTTGGGATTTTTTTTCATTTGTTTGTCATTCCATTGAGTGCAAAAATCCACCCATGCAAATGCACCCATGTTTCGATTGCAGTTTGTATGAACGTCTGTGAGACAACGCCATCTATTATACTGTTCGGGAGATACTTCTCTCCTTTTTTAGGGGCAAAGCTCCTCTATGTCTAACCTTGTCACGCGTCACGCGTAACCGAGAGAAGAGACGAGAAAGAAAAGAAGGCAAAAGAAATGGAGGACAATTTCTCGTCTCATTTCCTTGATGGCGTTACTCTGCCGCTACTCTCCGATTGGCTGCTGCGCGGGCTGTCTGGTTACGCGTAGAACTAATGCCTCTTTCAGTCTTCTAAATAGTCGCCGTACATAGCAGATCGTTGGTGGGGGGCATGAACGAAGCAGAGCGGCAGGCGCGTTGAAGACGCTTGCACTCGGCTTCCTTGACTCGCATCTCGGCGGTGTTACCCGCGTGCCGACTGCATTCTCGAACGCGATCAGACGCATGGACGCATTCACGGACGGCTGGGCACACGGACAGATGGACGGATGGATGCTTCGCCCCACTCATCACCATTCACTCCATGGATGTGCTGTGATTTTTTCTCGTTTTCTTTTTCGTTTGGTTACACCTGATGTAGGACAAGGTTAGACTAAGAGGAGCTGCGCCCCTAAAAGACGCCTCTGGTTTTAAAACACCACCCAGTTTTGTCGACCATCCTAGATGCAATGCCAGGTTCCACCGTAACCAATAAAACGCAGCGTGTTGAGGGGTGTATTTGACTTTTTTGCACTGTTGGCTCATTCAAATAGGGGTCTCGCTAAAGCTCAGAAAGATCTCGAGCTTTGGCCAAGGTCGAGCGATCCTTCATAGCGCCCTAGGGTGCTACTGCAAACTGTCATTCAATCTCAAATAGCAATTCATCCCTGTATTCATTGCGCGATGGCAAATGTCCTTGTCAAAACGTTGACTGACATGCCTTTGTCGAAACGTTGAGTGATAGCCCCCGTTCAAAAATTTTTCATCACGTCAAGCCTTGTTACCTTCATAAATTGGTTATTATTGGTTATCAAAAGGTCACTGGGTCCATTCTATCGCCGTTATTTCATCAACATATCTGCCTAGCAACTCAGTGGCTACTGTGGAGGCATCGATCAGTCCAGTGAGACGCAAGATTCCAAACTGGTTTTTCATGCCAACACAAAAAGTTTGCCCCTTCGCTGTTCAACTGTTGCACACGACTTTAGCGTAGCAATATGCATGAAAGTAGACGATTCCTTATACAGAGTGTCTACTTATTGTCTTTAAAGTGAAACAGCAAGTCTTACACAATGGATATCTGCGTGGTTGTCCAGGGCCTCGGCTCGTTGGTAACGCAGTGTTTGACCTTTATATCAACCAAGTCTCCAAGCACTGCAAAAAAAAAGGAGGAAGCCGGTTTTCGTGTTAACGTTAATCATATTACACACTGGTTGCAAATGTTCTCCTTGTGAGTTAAGAAACAAATACAAACAGCAGTAGCGTTTAAAAAGATACCACCTATATTGCGAACGCAGCAAATTAACAATGATATTGGTTTGATAATAATAATAATAATAATTATAAAATTATCTAAGGTTTCACTCTTTCCCCTCTACCACGATGTGATTCTGGGGGATGCCGTAGTAGAAGATTCCCAAAACTTCGACCATCTTGTGATTTTTAACGTGCACTTACATCGCACTGTACTCGCTGCTCGGACATTTATTCTCCGTCGAAATGTGATCACTGCAGCCCAGATTAAACCCGTGACCTTGGGTTAGGCAGCCGAGCCAAAGTGCGAATATCAAGTACCAGTGTTGCGGTTGATTACACTTAATTTATCTAGTTTTTTTTTCTTTCATTACGTGCGCTGGTTCTTAAAAAACGCATGTTGAGAAGTCTGCTGATCTTCATAGGTGTACTGACCTTTATGTCGCTCTGTGTATCTTTCTATATATGATAAGCTACTGTAATTTACATTTGCAAACAACTTTAGAATTAATGGTGTGCTTATCATGAAGTACTTAAGAGCTATTGTTTAAGAACTACGGCCTGGTTGGACTCTTTTGCTTTGATTATAACCTTCCTAGTTTTATGTCCAGCAGTAAAATATGTACGTAAAGAATACTTAATGACATGGGCTCCTATGCAGAGGTTTTTACAACATTAATAACGGTCATTACGCAATACGTACGTTACGTGGTCTACTCACTTATTGACAAGGTTCACCCGCCCTTAAGTTGTCTTTTATTCACCGCAGCTGAATTGTCCGTTGCCCCCTATAGTTTTGTTAAGCACCGTTTTCCTTTACAACTGAGAGACGGTTGACCAAGAAAATACGAACCACAAAGCACTAGATTCGTTTCGCATGCTTCATTTACTGTGATAAAACGGAAACCCACTTGAAGAAACAACCGATAAGAAGGCACAAGTGTCAAGTGGTGAATCTCTCCCTGAAGTCAATCACGCATACATTGATCTCAAAAGGAGCTGATGAGCGGATACACTCACTCGCTTTGATGACGCCTTCGATGTCTTGCTCATTGCAGTCACTGATGAAGCAGATGCCTAGACGGGCACCTTGGATCATTGATATGCCGGAACTGCCGATGGCGAACTCGGCCGTCTGAAACAAATAATTACGCGAAACTGCTTCTAAACAAAACAAGTAACTATGATGTTGAATAAGATAGGAGAGGGGGTATATTTCAACCTACATCTGCATTAAGAGCAATCTGCAGTATCAGACAGACAGACAAACAAACAAACGGACGAATGGACGGACGGACGGAAGCATGGACGGAAAACAGGTGGAAGCACCGACGGATGGATGGATAGACGGATGGACTGATTCACGGACGGACAGAAAAACGCACAAACATACGGATGGACGAATGAACAAAACAGACGGATGGACAGACAGACAGGCAGACGGATGAATGGATGGACGGACGCTTTGACCCAGTCATCATCCTTCACTCCCTGGATATGCTGTGGATTTTTTTCCACTGCTAAACGCCCCTTGACAAGTCCACATCGCAAACGTGTCCTGCACGGGAGGTCGTTACGTGCTGAACAAATCAAATTGTATGGAATTTTTTTTCAGATTGATTCCTTTAAGCAGAGAGAGACAGAGGCAACTTTATTGAAAAGAAAAAAAGTTATTCGGGAATTGGGCTGAATATTCCGCCTAGGTGTTGGCCACGAGCCCTTGAATTCTGGCGACTGCCGCGGCCCGTTTGACCGACCACAGTTGGTCCTGCAGGGTCGTGCGCATCAGTGCACTCTCCCAGCGCTTTCAGTTCAAGGCTGCGTCCCCGTCTGAGGCCTTGACCTCTGTCACACTCCCATAACAAATGTTCGAGGGTTGCTCTGACCACCCAAAACTTGCAGCGGGACGGATAAAGGTCGATAAAGAAAATTTTTGAAGTGGTGCGCAATTATGATGTGAGGAAGCGTGCTTCACAGCCTTGGCTCTTTGTCTGTTTAACTTTTGCAAAAAAAAAAAAACCCTTCCCTGCACTCTCCCATACAGGACGCGCAAGATTCAGTAGGGGAAACGGAGTGGCGGGCGTGGAGGACATCGAGGCTCTCTTGGTTGCGTGGCACCACACCTTCATCTGCATCATATTCAGTGTCGTACGCCATCGCCCCGTTTTCAAGCACAAAGTCCGCGAGAAGACAAGCAGACGCCGTTCAGTTTAAAGTTTGAGCTTTTTCGGCGGCACATACTCATGTAACGCGGGGCAGACATGCGCGATCCTGTGCTCGTCATGTGGCGTAGGGGGGGGGCAAAAACGAGTGACGGGGAAAAACCGGACATTTTGATTCTGCTGGCCTCTGTAGCTAATACTTTAAAATACTTTTCTTTGTTTTTTTTTTACTTTTCTAACAGTAAGTGCTAGTATTTGTCTATCTTTTCATGTGTAAAAGTTGATAATTTTTTGCAGCGTTCCCGCGGGAAAAATTACGTGGCTAGTGTTAGTATGTCAGTGACCTGTCAAAAAGGGGTGAAATTATGCTCAACAAAATTTTCCAATCCATACATAAAGCTACTCTGGCGTCAGGACAACAATGTGAGTATTTATTAAGTTACTTCATACTTCTAGCTAAATAGTGGCAAATTTTAGTTAATTTGGGACAGGGGCAAAAGCGGAAATGTTCAAGCTTGAATTTGGACGTGCTAAAGAGGGAAGAGGCAACAAAAAGACATCAAGCTACCTTATAAAGTATCTTAGTAAGTGAAACATTTACTTACACATTTCATGTATTATAATTGTTTGCTTAGTAGGATTAGGACGCACAGTAGAATATGATATAGAGCTTCCTGACGAGAAAACGATATGAACAAACATTGATTGTTGTTGAGAAGAGGACTCGCTCCATTCGAGCTATGTCGAGGATATTCCGCATTCCAAACGATCCTTTCAAAAAGCGCATGACAAATGGAAAGAATCTCCAACTAAACGCGTTAAAAGTTGTTTTAGAACAGAGCTTTAATGAGGTTTTTTTATACCAAAGTTTTAAAAATACCAAACGAGAGAAAACCCAAAATTCATCGCCTCACGAAGCCCGGCTGACAAAATTGAAAGCCACGAATAGCCCGTGCAGTTCGGTATCAAAACAGAAAAAAATAAGGTGAAGAAGAGGTGTCAGAACATATGTACAATTGAATGGTTAAGTGCAATTGTTCAAAAAAGACAACATTGCCACAAAGAAAGACTGACGGTGTTTGATCTGCAAAGAATTTCAATGCGAGAGAGCATTGGGGTCTGTCGGGATTCAATGCGTGGAGTGCAAAAAGTGGGATTATGCAGACTGCGTGATAGCCTACGGAGTGAATTTTAGGTATTTCTACTGAAACAACTCAGCAGATTTTTTGTTTATGCAAATTATGCTGTTTTGCCCCACCGGCTGGGGCAAAATGAGCAGTGCGCTCTTACAGTGCTCTCGGCAAATAAAAAAATTTATCGGGTGTCTCATTTTGCCCCAACCTGTGAGGCAAAACAAAACAACTGATTTATTTTATTTGTTTTTTATTCATCTTTTGAACTGCGGCAACATGGTTATATTTATGCAGCACATACCTTATACTCGAGGGAAAGTTTCTGCATTGACGTTTAATGATAAAGAGTGTAATAAAAGTATATATTCACTATTTTAAAATATCATCGCATTTTGCCCTACCGTACCCTAAGCGTTGTGCTTGTCAGCTTGAAATGTGAAGACCTGGTGAGGGGTCCTTTACAAAATTTGTCAAAAGTCACTGGTGGCTTCTAGCCCATTTATACTTCTTGAGCTAAATTAGCCTACTGCAGAAGCGTGCTATACTTAGAAGATATTTTATATATATTTTCCTTAAAATACAATGTTTCACTAAATAACTTTTGTATTCTATAATTTGAAAGGCATATTGCAATACACCAGTTCCATCGGATGGCTTTAAAGGCATCATTTGCTCGGAGTGAATTCAGAGGATGACACTAGTGTTGAGCCATGCGTTCAAAAATATATCGGCGCTCCAGTATACCGAGTTCAATCGTGTAAAAAGAAAAAAAAAGGGAATTTTAAGGGCTTGTTTTTTAGGCAAAATAATAATGCCAACCAACAGACGACAATGCGAGGGAAGGTATATAAAATTTTCTTTGCTAAAAATCATAATGATAACGTCGACATAGTGGACGAAAAAGTAAGTTGCCGCTGGCACAGACCGAACTTGGCATCTAAATACGCGTTCGAAGCTCTATACCAACTGAGCTACAGCGGCAGTCATCTCCCATCCACTTTAAAGTGTATATCTGCGCATTTAAACCTGGAAGTTTTAGCGCCGACCACTGCCATGGAGACGAGTGCGTAATACCATTTTTCCTGTTGGCGTCACGTATCACGGGATCTTTTCTATGACCTGGCAGCTGACCAATAATTCCTTGTATACTACCTAAAGGCATCTGCTAGAACAAGACCATTTAATGTAAGAAACGTGAATAAAACAACAGTTCGTTTTTTCCTGTTGTTTAGGCAACTGGCGTTCGTATAAAAGATCATCCTAAGTGTGTACGACTTGCGAAATCCCCGGCTTTAGGAGAAATGATAGAGAAGGAAAGCTATGCGAAGTTTAATTAGTCCAGGATAACCGGCTCTAAAATTCTTTAGGGATGCATATTGGTTCACGGTTAGTATAGTGTAATGAATGGTCGCCGTTTCGAATAATCTCAGTGGGCAGTTTCGTGCTATCTTCTACAGAGGATTCTTGCGAAAAAATCTGACAGCGTAAAAACAAAGCAATAAGTAACTTTAAGGATTAAACAACATCTCTGAATCAAGCGACAAAGTCAGAAAGTGAATGTCCTCGATTATTATTATTATTTTTGTGTCTGACTAAAGGGCTATCTTTGTGTCATTCGTGTTAGATCCATGCTTGATTCGCACCATAAATAACATAGAAGTTTCCCAACTTGAGTTCTTAATACAACACTTTTTTTATTAGCAAAGGCACCCGACAAATGGCAAATCGTCATTAAACCTCAAGAGCTCTGTTGAGGCAATTCAAGCTTTACTTTTGAATGCACAAGTACTGCGTAAGCACTCAGGTGTGCGGCGGCACATATGCAAAACCGACACAAGTAGGGCTGAACACTGAATACGAGATGGAGTAATAAATGCTTATGATAAAAAATGAAAATAAATAATTAATGACAGTTTACTTCCGCATTCGGTGGCGGAGACACAAACACCTAGTGACTTCTTGTTGCAATTTCAAATTTTTGGTATTTTGATCAATCGCGCATTTATTATTCCACAATTTCGGCATGCTTATGTATGGTATAGACTGCGGTTTTAATATAATGCAAACGTTACTTATAAATTTGCAAATTTTTATGAGATAAGAAATATAATCGCTAGGTTTTTTATTTTGTGTTAAGGAATATTTCTTCTAAGCACACGGGTCATGGTGGTTGCGGTAAAGAGTGTAAGCTGGTCTATATGTGACATGTTGCAACGTTTTGATGCAGCTGAAATAATAAGTTCTCACTTCACAAGTTAGTATATGCACCCTGAACAATAAAAAAAGCTATATGAATGCTGTACATTGGGAGGAGTCTCCTTATTGTGTGTAATATTGCGTAGCGGAAGCGTAGAATCGCGTCAGACATCCAAACTTGGGAATCGCGCAACGAGTGGTTAATTTAAGTGTAAACCTATTATACAGCACAAAGGCATAATTAATCATAATTGGGAGCAGTAGCATCAACAAAGTGTGCAGGGGCACAGTAGGGTGCGTTCTTTACGCTTGTGTAGTGGGTACTGCACCAATTCACAAATTAAGAATTATGGCGTAGTAGTGGGCACTTAGTGACCACCCTCGAAGTAGCCATCCTATAATAAATTGAAACAAATAATGTTACGATCACAGGCGTTCCTTTCCTTGCGGCACAATTGAAGTGGCCCCTAACAGTTGAAGCGAAGCTAGCAACTGAGAAGGCAATGTGAGCGGAGCCCAATTACGCGGTCGTGTTTCATATTCTTCAGGGCAAAGAGTGTCTTTCAAGTTTTGATATCGGGATATGGGCAATCATAATTAGTACAAGCTAAATGCGGGTTGAAGCATGAATACAGAATTTCGTCACATAGTTTATTGTGACATGCTTTGACGAATGTGCATTACTAAAAAAACAAACAACCACTGATTAGTACAATTATACGAGTATAGCTTTAAAATAAATTAGTCAGTTCTAATAAATATTGCCGACTTGGTTGCTGATAAAATAGAAGAAAAACAACTCTTTCTTTTTACGTTAGTGCTCACACTACGGCAACTTTCGAAGCTGCGCCATTCGCCGTAGTATGCAGGATTCAGAACGACAACGTCTAGTCTGTATATTCCACACTGTGAAAAAAGTTTTTATTTTTTGCTTTTTCTTCGCTTTTTCGATAAATGTGCATTAAGAAAATCCTTTGGTGGCGCAGACCACTTGTCATTAGGCAATTGGTTTCATGCTTTCGTGAACGTGCCCATTGAATTCAGCTTTACTTATCATATTTTTTGAATGTTCTTTACTATAAAATCTCCATTATGTAAGCTCTCAGTGAGCCCACGTTTTCTAACCAATGGCTTTAGTGGGTCTAATAGTACGGTGAGGGGTGAAAAAGAGGCAGAGAGAGAAAAAAAAAAGAAAGAGAGAAATGGGCATAACTGTGAATGCGTGGAGAAAATAAAGCGCAATCAAAATAAAAGTAAAGGGGTAAGAAAATGGATGATAAGTGACGACATACGCACACTTTATCACGGCGTAATAGAAGACCGTCGAAGCAGGACTCCAGCTGCTTTCTTTGCTTACCCGAGGATGTGACATGCGGAGAGCTGATGCCACGTACTCCAGCGGTCGTGTATCGTTGGTCATGGGAATGTATAGGTTGCAGTATTGGCCCCGAACCTTCTCGTTGCCAAATTGGTCATGTACCAGAGTCTCAACACACTGGTCGAACGCTCCGAGGTCTGATAAGGTTCCCTGGAAGAGGCCTGTCGGGTACTTGCCAGATGCGTCGACCACTGAGGCAAAAAATGAGAACACTAATTACTTGATGCTGATTACTGCAACAGTTATAGAAAGGATTGCGCTAAAGTCACGTGGATACAAAAGACGACAAAAATGAGCAATGACAAAGCGGCCATACTTGTCGGATTTCTATAGCCCACATCCTTTCGGCGCTGTGGTTCTAATGAATGCTTCCAATTAAGTTGCAACCAAAGAAGGAGGAAACCACTTTTTGATCCCATAAAATGGGTCACGTGGGTAGGTGGGTTAGGGCCAAGAGAGATGACGAGAATGAACCCTCAGGCCGTTCCAGGTGGCCGACAAATGTTGTATATGGCCCAGGAATACGGTCCGAATGTGATATTACGGTCGTGAGCTAGGAAGAGTAGCCTCTCATCACTTCTGTCGCTCAGCCCCCGCAAAGTATATTCGGTTATTATGTATTATTAACACCAACTTGCAGAGTCGAGAAGAGACAATATCGTATATTTAAGGTAGGCTCGGTACCTGCTGGTGGTAATTTGCCTTTTCGTCCACTTTTATTTGTTCACTTTTGTATTATAATTACTATAAACAACGTTCCCTCTTCTTAGGTTGACGGTGTCGGTGGTCGTTAAGTTACACAAAGCAATGTTTAGTGATGCCATGTTACCACGCAGTCCCGCACAGTCCCTCTCGCTGTTTCAGCCGTAGTAATCGCACACGTATATGATGTTTTTAGTCCTCAAACTGAGATATAATTTATGATAGACGCTCTCTTGGCAGACTCGGAAAATTTCGACTATCCGGTGTTATTTTACTTGCACCGACGTGGCACAGTACACGGACCTCCTGCATTTCGCCTCTATCGAAATGCAGGCGCTGCGACCGGGATCAAACCCCCGACCTGCTGGTCAGACTGAATTTCATTCGTACCATGTAGTTAACTTCTTCGAACCAGTCGATTCTATCATTCTCTCTTGGTAACATGCTCAATTATCGGTAAGCGGATTTCTCGTTGGCAGTGCGAAGCTTCTTCGGTCTCTCCACGTCTGCATCTGGCGTTTGATCTCCGTTGCTTTGGTCGAATTTTCGATTGAGGTAAAATGCTAGGGCCCGAGCTCTGTGTTACGTCAGCGCGATTTAAGAAATACGAGGTAGTCAAAATTTGGGGAGTACTCCACTACGGCGTCCCTTTTAATCATATTCATGTTCTGGAACGTCAAACTTCACATTTAATAATACATATGACTGCATCGGCAGCAGGCATATAGTACGCAACAATACAGGCATATAATGCAGGCATTTATACAGAACGGAAGAGGTCATGCGCATCTGACTGTGACGTCACGTGCTGCACGACCCAGCGGTTGCGCGCAGCATCCAGGCAGGCAGACTGGCGGCGGAGCATTCTATGTGGTAGTGAAGCAGGCGCTCGTCAAGGTTCAGAGTTCTTATTTTTTATGCTTCGGGCGGATTCCGACTGGTTTAAACAGCTCCGCTGATGCGGCTTTTTCATGTGCTGTTGTGTCTGCTGCAGCAGAAACACTGCTACAAATAAAGAATGGAAGAAAAAAATGCCAAGGCTTCCCCTGAGCAAAGGAAACCACAAGTGTTCCCTTTAAGGATAGAGTAGGTGAAATATGCCACAAAGTGATAGGCGCATGACCAAACCGTTATAAATAGTGTGGTTGGTATCGTTTCATGATAGAGCTTGGGAACACTATATAATATTATCAAATACAACAAGATGGATTTTAGACATTCACTGTAAAGAGTGGAGTGTGATCCGGTATATATGAGCACATGAAGATTTTGTGCAGAAGTCATGACAGATTGGCGCGTGATATACTTGAGGCCTTTCACGCAGCCAAGAACGGTGAAGCATGTCCTAGTGACATGTATGTGTCATTGCGTACGTGGAAGCAAGCGTTCGTAGAGCCCTTTTATAGTAATATTGCCCCTAAGCAGTAGTGAACTTCTACAGTTTATTGTAGCAATAATAATAATAATAATAATAATAATAATAATAATAATAATAGTAATAATTTATTTATTTACCATGCCCAGGAACAATCATGAGGTCATTGGACAGGCGCCCACAGAAATAAAATAATAAAAATGAACAACACAATGCAGGACAGTCTTCAGAAAAATAAGTAAAATATTAAGAGCAAGAACGCACAGACAAAAAGAAATCAGTGCCAAATGGGAAGAACAAAAAGACAACAGAATCATGAAAGGGGGCCCTTCGAAAGAAGCCCTTCGAAAAAAAAGGGGTAATATTAATAATGACCAATGTGAGGTTGTCAATAAAACGCGGTCGTTTACTGAAGCTTCGCATGTTTGGTTGTGGCTTGGCCATGCGATCGAGCGAATTTATATATTTACGCCGTGCTCTGGTCGTAGGCCAGCCGCTTTCATGTGGTCTGAACTATTTTCTGCGATAGTTCGTCTTTGTATTTTGTATATATATATATATATATATATATATATATATATATATATATATATATATATATATATATATATATATATATATATATATATATATATATATATATATATTATATATATATAAATAGATATATATACAAAGACGAACTATTGAACTATATATATATATATATATATATATATATATATCATAAGTTGAAAATACGCATTGAATAACTGAATTCGGTTGAATCATGGAATTTTGCACCCTAGAACGATGCTATGAGTGACACTGTAGTTGAAGATTCTGAGTAAATATTTAGTTCTTGGGTTTAATAAACGTGTTTTAATTGTATATATACCAGACTTTATTTTCATATATGAATTTCCCAACAAATTGTGGCTGGAGCAATCGGTGAGAAACCGGCAAAGTCAATGAGATTCCGTGGCAGGTATGACGGGCTGAGAGCCCATTTCTACCCACGTATGCTTACATCCGCGAGAGTTGAAGTGACATTATGTGCGATTATTGAGACGTTTTTCACCAACCTAATCTCCGGTGGCAACTTTTTAAATTTTAGACGTAAACAAAATACCACAGGCTCAGAAAGAGAGAAGTGAAAACTATAAAATTGAGAAAACTCTGGCGTCTTGTCTGCATTTCTTTCGTGTAGTGTGGGTATGGTGTGTTTTGCCTATTGTTTTTTCTATAAATGTAAAATCAGGTTTCTGTTGTTGACTTTTCTTAACCTTCTCACTTCAAATAGTGGCGAAAAAGGAACGCGATGCACCCCTGAAAATGATTCCAGCTGCATTTGAGTGAATGCAGGTCGTAACTTTTCGCTTTGTTGTTGTGTACGCCAACCAAATTTTTATTCATGCCAATACGCTGTACTTTTACTTTTTTCACGCATTGCTCGCAGATCAGCACTTTGCCAGAAGGACATCGTGAGCACGCGCGCAGGTCAAGATCCCGTTGCTTTACAACGTTTTTTAAGGGAGTTTTTCCTTTACGCCAAGGGCGCGACGCAACACAGACAAAACGATGGCTTGACTTCGCTACCACGGCAATCTCTGAGTGGTCGCTGCCCCCCAGTGTAGATTGAGGAAAACCTTGACTACATTGAAGGTAGGCGATGAGTTTCAGGGTATGTCATGCGTTAATATTTCCTCGTCGTATGGCAGAACGTAATGTCGTGCAGTTTTAAAAATATTTCCGGTAATACAAAATGCGATTACTGCGCGGAAGCTTCTGAAGGCAAATGGCGACCCTCAGTGTTTTATTTCGAATTTTCTCGTACATTTTACCTATAACAACATTTTGTTCTGTTTGATATGAGGCGTTGGTATTTTTTGTGACACCATTATCACAACGTATCCGAAACTGAGTTTGTTGTCAGCACTGATATTATCTGCAAAAAAAAAAGGGCTTTGGGACTTGTAAAAACTAAAGGGTAAAGCAAAGATAAGGAGTTCAAGAAATCACAGTGGATTGAAGAGCAAATATTTTCCTTAGAGGTCTCGTTTGCAAGACATGAAAATGCCTCATTGAACGCGTCTAAACCTCTTCCTTAAATATAGTCCCTTTTAAGAACACCACTCTTCATTGAGGCTTTGACATACGCTATATCGTCTATGCTTCTCTGAGCTTACATACATTGCATACATGTGCCTCTTTGACAGAAAAATGCATGTCACGTATCACAAGGTGTTTAAGAACAACTTGCGAAAAATATTCATAGAGTAAATGCGGGACATATAAAAATGTAAATCTTTTTCTTTTATGCTATAACTACAAGGGGACGTTATGACGACCTACTAGCTACCACAATAAGAAAAGATAAGACAATTAACAAGCGATTTCTTCATTTTTTCTCTTGGTTAATTTCTCACATACACTCTGGTGGTGCTTTTCGTGAATTACTGAGAACCCTCGACTGCACACCACGGTATACAGACATGTACATTTTGAACATTCGTGTTGATATATTTTCATATCTTGACGAACGGGCTGTCTCAAAAAAAAAGATATTGAATTCATCATTGGGAGCTATTGAATTCATCATTGGGGCTGTCTCAAAGATCAAAGAAAGCAATGGGGAACAATATCTCGGGAAACGCCATTCTGGCTCAGACCCACAACTGATGAAAACAAATCAGATGCTTCATTTTCATATACGGTTTCTAATGAGTACCATGCGTTCCCTGCAAAAGTGTTATATATACGTACTTATATCACGTGCTTAATTTATATGCCAGTGTCACAGAGCTACACGAAGACGTAGTGGTTCTCGTGCATGTGCCATCGTTGTGGCTGTGCTGTGCTAACCGCTCTCAGCACTTGGACGTTGTGAAGCCACCTGGTAAGTCGCTTTAGTTTAAAAACGTGACATTTTATTGGTGGATGTGCTGGGTATTATCACCTATGCGACAGACTCCTCCCAGTAGCAGGAACGCCAACCAGAATCTGGAGCTGGCGCATCATGCTAGTGCAAAATGCAGTGCACCATGCAAGTCGGAGAATTCGAGGTCTCGCTCTCGAGTTTGCACCTCGCTCTACAGCTACAACGTCGACAGGTATAAAGAATGCTACCACTACCATCTTTCCTACCACCTGTGCTGCCGCAGCTGCAGTGGGCGCTGCAGCTTCACCTGCTTATTGTGCGCTGCAGGAACCACGCATGCCGATTCATTTTCAAGGTGCTATTTTTGAATATGAGGAAGACTGGCTGGCTGAGTTCAAGCACGCAGCGGATTTCAACGGTTGAGATGAAGTATCGAAGCTCAGGAACCTGTACTTCAGCCGTCTGACTGGTTCTCGTACGTGGTTCCAGAACCGCAAGGACCTCCTAACGTCATAGCGCGAGTTCTGTCGCAGACTTCTCGATACATACTCGAGCCCTGATCGTCGAGGGCGAGTGTAATGGGCCCTTGAGCCCCACATTCAGATGCCCAAATAAGGTGATGTTATGTCATGGGTTATGGTTCGCCTGTTCAATCGAGCCGATGCCAACATGCCCGACGCAAAGAAGCTGCGTCGCTTAATGCGGGGCATGAAGGAGCAACCAAGTAGTACTCCTAAGTACTGTCAAGACTGTTACGGAGTTCCTCATTGAAGTCATCACCATAGAGAAGGAGCTGCAGCAGTGGAATCAGTATAATCGGCAATCTAATGCTACTTGCACCATTAGGCTAGGATCATTCCCGACCGACGTAGAAGCGCTTTGTGAGGACGTTTGGTTGTCCGTGACGAGCTGCAACAGCTGCACCAGGCACATCAGCAGAATACTACTAACTACAAAGCCAGCATCATATATGACGAAGTCCAGCAGGCACTCGGCGCGCCTTGTCGCGAGACACCTGTACAGCTTGGGGCACCATTTCAGGCGTTCGGACCTTGCGAAGAACCTCAACGCGTGATGTATGCCGACGCTCTGAGACACACTATCTCGTTGGTGGTGATACCTCTGGTGAGTGCTGGCTTCCAGTCCGCCAGTTATGCCAACACATTCGGATACTACTCACCTGCGCCAGTGCCGATACCCGCAGCAACCCCGTATGCCACACTCCAGTCTGCACAGGTGGTGCCTTATTTTGGAAGACACTTGGCCCGTCGTGCGTAAATCAGACAATCGGCACATGTCTGACTGAGGACCCCTTTGCTACTACTGTGGTGAGGCGGGTCGCGTGTACCGAGATTGCCAGTACCGCTGACTTCGCCTTCATGGTTTTTTTGCGAATTCACCCCGTCCCCGGTTCGGACAGCCACGACCTGAGTTCGAAGATCTCGGGTGGTGCCTGTCGAGACAAGGCCGCTGATTCTTAACGTGTTGAAGACATCGACCTCCAATCGACACGACTTCGGGCCGCGGGCAATTCAAAAACGCCCGTATCTCAGCATCGTGACTTTTCAACGAACATACCTGTGCTCATCGACAGTCGACATATAAGACACTGGCGCGAACTACTCGAGTATTAGTGGACAATCGCCAAGTCTACTGAAAAACGTTATCATGCCTTGCACAGGGTTGCACGTACACCCAGCTGGAGGACACGTTGTCAAGCAGCTTGGTATGTGCACTGCCAGGCTGCAAATACGAAGTTCCACGTTTTTGGTTACCTTTCTCGTGCTACGTGAATTGATTATCGGAATAGACGTTCTTCGGGAATGTGGAGCCATGATATACTTGCGCAGACGCTGCTTTTCGTTTTCTGCAGCCAACGCTACGTTGAAAGATACCGGCCCCCGTCCAGCCACTATTCGTGTTTCCGATGACAGCGTCACAATACCACCTCGTGCGAGTATCCTGATCCAGGTGACCTGCAAGGGCATAAGTGACGGTGAAACACTAGCAGAGTGCAACGCCTGCCTATTACTAGCGCTTGAAATTTCTCCGGCCCGAGGCATCATTAAGATTAAGAATTATCAAGCGAGGTCATGGTCATGAATTTCCCGAAGGAACATCGTCACCTTTTCGGTGGCTCTGCCGTCGCCTACGCTGACGCCTTGGAGGACGTCATCGAGTGCTTTGTGTGTGAAGACAGTAGCTGCGATAGAACAGCCAAACCAGATGTTTACATTAACAATGAACTATCAGAAGAGAACCAGAAGGCCTTGCGAAATCTGTTACTTAAATTGATTTGTTCCATCATCTGAAGTCAGTCAGATGCCGACCAAGCAGCGCAGAATAATAACGTACGATGATGCACGACCTATCTACTAACATGCATACCACTTCTCGCAGGAAGAACGTCAAGCAATCAAGGAACAGGTGAAACAAATGATTGATGATGGCGTTATCCAGCCTTCGAACAGCCCGTGGTCATGACCGGTCGACCTGGTCAAGAAGAAAGATGGTACGCTTCGCTTCTTTGTCAATTACAAAAAGCTCAACAACGTCACACAAAAGGACGTTTATCCGCTGCCACGTATTGATGATTCTCTTGACCAGCTACGCGAGCAAAATATTTTTGTTTTTTTGTTTGAAAATTTGCTATGGGCGAATTGAGGTTTATGAGCGCGAACGTTTAAAATCAGCCTTTGTCACACCGGATGGCCACCATAAATTCCTAATGCTCCCGTTTGGTCTCTGCTCCGCGCCAGCTACCTTCCATGATGGACACTGTGTTAGCCGACTTAAAGTGGCAAAGCTGCCTTGTCTACTTATATGACGTCGTCATGTTTTCTGCCCCCTTCTTCGAACATCTGAATCGGCTAAGACATGTGCTCGAGGCAATCCGATCAGCTAACCTTGCGTTAAAGCCTCAGTAATTTTACTTTGGTTACGAGGAATTCAAGTCCTTTCGCCATGTTGTCAGCGCAAAAAGCGTTCGTTCTGACCCTGAGAAAACAACCGATGTAGCACCCTTCCCGACTCCTTCTGATAATAATAATGTTCGTTGGTTCCTTGGGTTATGTGCATGACACCGGCGATTTAGGCCGTTTTTTTTTTTCGAAAATTGTCGAACTCCTTACTAGACCCACCAGAGACGACACACCGTTCATTTCAATCTCCGAACAAGAAATGGCATTCACCGAGCGGCGGCATCACCTGGCATCGCCACCTATTCTTGCGCACTTTGACGAGGAAGCCGATCCAGGAATTCATAACGACGGCAGTGACATCGGCCTGGGCGCGGTACTCGGACAGCAGAAGGAGGGGATTGAAAAAGTTATCGCTTACGCAAGTCGCACCCTATCACGCCCAGAGTGTAGCTACAGCACCCCAGAAAATGGCTGCCTAGGCGTCGTATGTGCACTTGCTAAGCTTCGACCTTACCTCTACGGACACTGTTTCAAGGTAGTGATGAATCATCACTCGCTGTACTGGCTGGCGAATCTGCGAGACCCTTCCGGACGACTAGCTCGATGAAGCCTACAATTGCAGAGTATGACCTTACTATCGTGTATAAGTCGGGTCGTGCGCACGAAGAGGCAGACACGTTGTCACGCCCGCCAGTTGAGCCTGCCGCTCAAAAGCTCGAAGACGAATTCCCTTTCTTTGGAGCCGTAAGCATAACAGATGTAGTTACAAAGCAGTGAGCGGATGTTCAATTGCGACCTATAATTGAACATCTCGAGGGCCGTGATGTATCTCTACCCCCGCGTACAAGTCGCACATTGTCAACCTTTTGTATGCGACAGGGCGTGTTGTTCGTGTATGAATTGTCGAAGCCAATATCATTTGGCTTCGACAACTCATATCTAGAAAGCGTGAATTTTTTTATTCCGTATATATATGTAATAACAAAAATATTTGGAGCTTTTCAGAGCTCTATTCCACCTTGCATATCAATGAAAGGTGGAATAGTTCGCAATAATTCTGGTGCATAAAACATCTGCACAGAAGAGCCATTCAGAGAGCAAACACCCGTAGCAGCCAATGTCTGCTTGTTTAGATTCTGCACTAGCTTTTCGCCACTACCGTTTCCTAGCATGCTAATCACTACAGCTGTCGTGTGTAACCATGTACTCAAATATGATACGATGAAAATTATAGGGCCAGATAACATACGTGTTATATTTTGAGACAATATTCTTAATGAACCACTTGGTATTTATCAATCATTCTTTCAGTCCATTTAACCACCTAGTTTCCATATCTCTGAAAAGGTTACAAGGTTGTTCTCGTACATGAGTACGATAAAACACGGTGTTCTAGTGGCTAAGGCACTCAGCTGCTGATCCGCAAGTCACGGGATCGCACCTCAGCCGTGGCGGCCGCATTATCAATAGAGACGAAAAAGCTTGAGGCCTGAGTGCTTAGATTAGGGTTCACGTTTAAAAACCCTAAATGATCGAAATATCTAAATGCCTCCACTATGGTGTTTCTCCTAATCATATAGTGGTTTCAAGACGTTAAACCCCAACAAAAATGTACATAAGAATGGAAATAAACAGGTAGTGTGCAACTCTAGACCTATTTTATTATCTTGTAAAGAAATGCAGCACATCATCCATAAACGTGTCATCTATGACGGGTCTGAACATAAAATTGTCTCAACGACTGAACATTGCTTTCGTTGTGGTTTTTCGATGGTAACACAATTACTAAAGTTTTCCCATGATATTGCATCCCAACATAATAGTAAAGCAACGCCTGATGCAATTTTCATTTACTACAGTAAAGAATTTGACACAGTAAGTAATATTAAACTTTTGACTAAACTCGGGGCAATATTTCACGACCCAAACATTTAGGCTGCATAAAGGACTACATAAGATAGAAAATCTGATTTGTTACATTTAACCAAGTTTACTCCTCTTAGGTCAATGTCACATTCGATTCACCACAGGTAACTGTTGTGCGCCAATTACTCATCATCTACATAAATAACGTTGTTAAAGCATACCTAACGATGAATTTATTGAGTCATAATGCCAAACTGCGTTCACCGACGAGCTTTGTGTACTTTTGTGATATAGTAAGATGTTTTTCGATGTATATACTCTGTTTTCATATTGTAGTTCTAGTGTAAGTATGTTGTACTCATTCGTGCAATATCTTGCTATGCAAGATGGCAGTATGTGTTAATATAACTTAAAAATGTGAATAAAGTTTTACTCTTCCATTAAGAAATTATGGGATCAATAGCGGTCAAAAAAGGGTTGCACCAGGCTTCAACCAACGTTTTGACAAAGAACATGTCTCAGTCTCCGAGGTCATGGAGATAAAAAACAAGTCCTTGGGCATATCGGAATAGTACTGAGTTTAGTACATATATTCTCAAAAAGTGTATTTATACATCGCAGAATGTGTAATCCATTCTCATTTCTAAGCAAAGCGAAATATAAATGGCTAAGGAATTCGTGCTATACCAACGCAGTGGCTTTTTTTATATTATTTCGGATGTGCTTCTGATGCCGCTCGGAAATCGACGTCCGGTAAAATGAGGAGCTTGTCAAATGATTGACTTCTTTGTGGGGTTTCACGTCCCAAAACCACCATATTGTTATGAGAGACGCCGTAAATGAGGGCTCCGAAAATTTTGACCACCTGAGGTACTTTAATGTGCACCAATATCTGAGCACACAGGCGTACAACGTTTTCACCTCTATCGAAAATGCAGCTGCCGCAGCCTGGATTTGATCCCGCGACATGCGGATCAGCAGCCGAGTACCTTAGCCACTAGACCACCACCGCGAGGCAAGCTTATCAACTGTGGTTTATTAAACAAGCCTCCATCACGTGACGCCGTGAACGCAGGTTCTAGTGCTAACGAATGAAGAGCAGTGGGCATTTTTTCAAACAGGTGTATTTAAGATGAGATTGATAAAATAATGCTTTGCCCATATCAAGATTGAGTCACATTACATGTATTCATATTTTTTCGCAGGGTCCATAAGTACTAGTATTCCTTAATCAGTTGTTCAATATTATTTAGCAAGGGTTACCTGGCCCCTGCTTACAAACATTCAGTGTGTTTGTAAGCAAGAAATAAGAACGTATGTATGGTACATGGATATAGGGACATTCTTTACGTTTGTGAACGATGCATCCTTTAAATAAACAGAGTGGCGAACTATCATGTCGCGTATTGCACTTCAAAAACGAGAAAAACAACAAAAAAACTATATGAAATGTGAATGTGGTAAGTTGTCTCTGAAATCGAAACGACCCCTTCTGTAGCGATTGGCAGGCATGGTACCTCCAGATAGCTTGTGCTACCTGCAAAGATTGCTTGTAAAAACATTATGTTTTATTTGACCTCTATCAAATTCTTATGTCACCGAACATGCATTCAGCGATACCACAGTCTTGCGAATTTCTCCGTGGCACATACTTTCTGTTGCAAAAAAAATGGTGAGCTTCAAAAGACTTTTTGGTGGTAGCTACAACAGAACTAGGGTGCATACTAAGCATTTTGTTTGTCTTGCGAACATAGATGTGGCCCTGAAGTTTCAATACTTGTAACTTTCCGATGCATTTTCATTCATTATTGTTTTGTTAGCCTTTACCTTATCCTAAGTGCAAGCGACCATCGAAGGAAAAAAGAGAGTGCTTTCACCACCTCCCCCCCCCCTTTTTTTTTTGGAGTCCTTATCATTTTCCGGGTATAGAAGTTTTTTTTTTTTTTCGAATGAGACGTGAACTGTCTTTTGAACGTTAAGGAGCACTAGAATCACCGTGTGCACTGGCGCGCGAGCGGGTTTGTCACGTGATATTTTTTTTGTATTTTGCCGGCATTTGTAATGAGCAGAAAAACACTAATACTAAATAGATGGAAAGCTCAAAACTGTTTAATCGGACGTTTTGCAAACTGATCTACAACTTTCTCGTAGAATTTTTTTATTTATCTTTGTTCCTTCAATGGTTAGTTATTTAAACAAATCTAATGAAACAATATTCTAGAACAGAAGAAAATAGTCCGAATAACTCTAGGCAATGGTTAGCGAAATGCATTGGCTTATGTTTAACTCTGGCTAATATATATATATATATATATATATATATATATATATATATATATATATATATATTTATTTATATATACATATATATATATATATATATATATATATATATATATATATATATATATATATATATATATATATATATATATATCTATATATATATATATATATATATATATATATATATATAAGGGATAAGGGGAGGGTCGCTGCCCGCTCATAATAAGTTCACGTGCTACGTGACGCCAAACATGCGAATAAGAGTGTTTTTCACACTCGTTATTCGGCTTATAGATGGCGCTGACTGTCACTCCTACTTCTAAATTCACATATAAAACCCAAAAAAGTGGATGGAGGGAAGGCCGCTGTGATAGCTCAGTGGTTAGAGCATCGAACGCGTTATTCGAAGGTCGTAGGTTCGATTCCTGCTCACGGCTGGTTATTTTTTCATCAACTTTTCTTTCTTCTTTCTTTTTATTTTACATTCCATTAGTTCTAATAACTTCCCCTGTACATTCCTTGGCATTACTGTCTGTTAGATATCATTAATATTGTGTTAAAACACGGAAAAACGAGCCCTTAGGCATACACTTCTTTCCCTTTTATATATATATATATATATATATATATATATATATATATATATATATATATTTATTTATTTATTTATTTATTTATTTTATATATATATATATATATATATATATATATATATATATATATATATATATATATATATATATATATATATATATATATATATATATATATATATATATATATATATATATATATATATATATATATATATATATATAGTTATAAACTTCGAGAATAGTGCAGTATAGAAAACAAAACAATAAAATATTTATTTATTATTTATTTAATCCTAACAGTTTCGGCTGGTGGACCAGCCTTCTTCGGAGAATGTAAGTCGTAAGTTTTCACTTACATGCTCCGAAGAAGGCTGGTCCACCATCCGAAACTGATAGGATTAAATAAATATTTATTGTTTTGTTTCCTATACTGCACTATTCTCGAAGTTTATAACTTTTATTACGGTAACCGGAAGAAAATCTGATCATCTATTTCATCTATATATATATATATATATATATATATATATATATATATATATATATATATATATATATATATATATATATATATATATATATATATATATGAGGGGGAGGGGGGATACGTTTATATGTGCTCATACGTAACATCATTCGTGAATACCGCAAACATTTCGGTGACAAGAATTATGCTCTCTCTGGATTGCAAGAGCTCGCTTCTGAACATTCAACAAAGACTATAGCCAAGTCACTAGATCTCTAGGCATTAACCAATAAAACAAAAGATGATGCAAATGCAACATTGCTTACTTCTCATAACCCAGGGGTCCAAGTTCCGGATGCTGCGCATCAACCTCAAGAGGCCAACCGTACAGGAAGGTGAAAGGTCCGCCTGTAGCAGCCGCTGAGTCATACCACTGTCTTGGTTGTTCAACATATTGCCCACGAATTCCTTTAGTTTGTCTATCAGCCCTGGAGTTGGGCTCTCGGGGACCGCACACGCGCACGGCAAGGCTACGTAGCCCACTACGGTGCACAGGAGGAGAACACGCAGTGTCTTCATGGCTTGACTGCAGTATAGTCTCACACTTCTTGCTTGAACTCACAGAATTCTTTTGGGGTATTTTAGTGCTTTACACGAAAATGAATTTTTCAATTCCCTGACTAAAAAAGTGCCTGCATGGCAAACTTCAAGGCAAACGTTTCACCTTAGAGCTTGCTAGGAGAGCAAATTTCAACGCCAAATGTATATCCTAAAGTAAAATAAAAAACGTGTCAGCAGGCGTGCTGCTTCATGGATAACTTCGGCTCTTTCATCACTGCTGTCGTCTCAGGTGAAGGGAGAGCCCGTCCGCTGATAAAGCTTCTGTCGGAGCTGACCCAGTCGCGTCAATTTCTACGGGCGATTCTCGGTCTCGTGGCAACCCTATATAGCCTCCGTCATCCACCCGGTCAAAGGGAAAGGGCCATCGGCCACCACACGCGTGCCTAACGGCGTCATTACCGAAAAGGGTGAGGGTGGAGACTGCGTGCTTGAAGTGTGGCCTGGTGAAACGCGTGCTACGTGACGGGTCATCTGGCGTCGCGCCTTCCCCGTAAGGTCCTTGACGGGGAGCCCGGCACCGCTCCGGGTGCAGCACGTGGAGTACGCACGTATCACCTTCATAACGTAGTCAGCACCTCGTAAGCATTAGTCCGTTTCCTCCACTTTCGACATCGGCGCCTGCGTAAATGATTGGGCGCTTACCACTTGCGCAATGGCACTGGTGATGACTAAAGAGGCAGGAAGACTTTCATTTTCACCAATCTTTTGTCCTTGATCACATCAGACACATTTGAAATAGATGGTACTGCATGCGTTTTGAACAAACGTGACAGCCACGGAGCAACCAGATCATCAAATATACAACCAAATTTTTCACCAGTTAACCTGTCGAACAGGAGACTAATGGGTATCAATGCAATGAGTTGTTGAGCGAAATAATTGCTGGCTTTGCTAACCAGTCACTTAAATAGGGCGGTAGTAATCGCACTCATTATTATTAAGCAACATTTGGCTATGGTGTTCTGATTTTTATGATTTGACTGCGCGTGCAAATGTTTTCTGAGTTGTCTGCCTGGTCATCGCGAAGAATGTGTTGACTTAGTAATACGCATAATATCACATCATCTTCCAGGGAAGAATACACCAACCCAAGCGAAGCTACTGACACCCTAGCAGTTATAAAATATAAGTTGGATGAAATGCAGTGCGATTGAATAAAATTTAGTCATGTCACTGGGTCGTGGCGCGGATGAAGGGATCAGACTGGATACTCAGATTATTTGCTAGGTATATGTTAACTGGTAGCGTAACTTCCATACAAGTCCATGGGTCCAGTAGTTGGCGGCTTGTTGCCACCATTGCCATCTTCGTGAGGAGGGGACAACTATATAACAGCAAAAAATAATTAAAGAAACAAATATGACGTCACCACCGGAAGCGGTAGCGACGCCGCGCTCGAAATTGAATTTTTTTTCATTGCAGACCTTTTACGTGTTGTTATTATACGCGACTTTATTGCGCATTGTGGCTCGCTAATTAGGTGTAGGAGAGAAAAGAAACAAAAAAACTGAGCGAAGTTGTTTTATTAGCGAAATGACGTGCTCACAATATACACAAATAACTTCGCAAAAGCAATTGTGAGGCAAGTGTTCACGAACACAATAGCATAATAGCTCGAAAACTCACGTTGTGCATTCGTCGAAAACCATTGCTGCGAGACAGAAGCTTTCAAAATGTAGCTTTGGCACTCTTATAGTACAGTGTCTAGTTGCTTAGCATGTCGCGTTTACCGTCACCAAAGGCGCGGGCACGTCGGCCGTGTGTCAGCGAAAGTAATCGGCAATCACAGGAGCGGCTATCTACACATTCTGTCTGAAGTGTCACACCAGCAGGCAACACATTAAAATAAGTAAACTACTGAAGGCACGCACGAAACCACTACCGAAAAGTGAGCGATGCCTCGTTCAACTGGTAATGTGACGAACCAATGCCACCTATATAATTTCAGGCCTGTTCACTGTTTCTGCCACAGGCTCTGATGGCACTACGCTTGGACCACCGTCTTTTGTTGCACAGACATGCCTACGCTTGCTCTCTTCGCTCGACAGACATAGATTGCCAAGCCTGACGAACGTTTTTGTGGCGTGCTGATGTGCTTGTTGGCGACTCGAGAAGATCATGCTTTTCTGTGTCCGTGAACTGCCACGTAGATATCTGATGCTTTTTCTGCACTGGATATTCGCAATCTGTACGGCTGCAAATCCGAATGGTTGGGCGATGCTGCGTGGTGAATTTTCACGGCAAATGGACTGAAGTTGCGAGAGTTCTCGTTTCCAAAAGACAACCGAAGAACGAAATGGAAGCGTGTCGTTGGTCGAGCTGACGTCGACATCTGTTTTCTTAGTTACCCGAAGGCACGTGTGTCCATACCTCATATTTTGAAGTCAATCTAATGGCATCATCTCCACCCTGTTCTGTTCTTGCTCTAAAATAAAGGTGCTGTGTGTGCTTCTGACTTGTTAGCGTAAGACTTAGCATTAAAATATTGAACGCGCGTGGCAGTACATTTTCAGAAGAGGCATTTTTCATTCAGCGTCGATGAACATTTTGATATTGGTGATAGCCACCTCGGATTTTTTGCATTACCTCAATTTATTTGATTGAAAAGAAAAGGAAGGCATGCTGTTGCATTCCTTGGTGTAGGGAATTCGTGAATATTTTTTATTGCCTGTGTTTGAACCACTTCAGTGCAGTATTATAATTTTGCGCCAGTGTCACTAGCACCTTCGCCTCATACGTTTCCTTGGAATTGAGATGCCTGTAGAGACTTGCGGTAAAGTGCTTTCTTGAATGATTTTCAGGTGCACATGTGTGTGCTCTACTGCAAGCTAGAATATTTGAAAACCGCTACGAAATATGACAATGCAAGTACCTGCAAAGCAGTAAATGTGCCCATGGGGGCTACACGGTTTAATCTAGACCCAATAATATTTTCTCCAGGCCTATAAGTTATATGAGGGACTACGCACTCTTCTGAAAGGGGCCAGAGCAAAAAAGAAAACGCCACTCATTGTGTCCGTCACAAGATATTTTTGTGCTACGAAAGATTTTGTTTCCTCTTGCAATGATCATCACCCTGATATTCTGCTGAAAAGCATACTTGTGGCAGCAGCACACTCTCCTAAACAAGTACGCGTCTATGAAGACATATGCTCGAAATAGTACAAATAAAACTGCAGAAACTTTGCAAATGAGTAGTAGCCGTTTTTTGCTTGTTCTAGCGTGTGTGTGTGTGTGTGTGTGTGTGTGTGTGTGTGTGTGTGTGTGTGTGTGTGTGTGTGTGTGTGTGTGTGTGTGTGTGCGTGTGCGTGTGCGTGTGCGTGTGCGTGTGTTCAAAATAAAACAGCATGAAAAAATTTACCTTAATAATTTCATCACTTTGCTGAGCCATCAAATTTTCCTCTTATAGGTCGATCAATGTGTTCGACAGCGCACAATGCTTCTCACTTTCTTGTGGAAGAAATGGCTCGCATATACATCTCCAAACGCAGACAAGCGTAATATATTACTTAAACATGCGCTTTTTTTTACTAAAAAGGAACAATAAAGTTGTTAACCCACTAAATCTTGCCGCGAACGTTTTATCTTTCAATGGGAGACGATGGTGGCAATGAATTCCCAGCCTCCCGTATGCGGGCTCACTCGAGCAAAACGAGTGACGTCACTGCGGCAGTAAGCAGGCCTGAAATGATCTTTCTAGGTGGCATTGGCCAAACTAAAGAACACGTTGAACTAAATTCAAGCTCTGATAGCAGACCGCCTGGATATGCCCCCCCCCCCCCTCACCACACGACGAAAAATTGAGGCAATCAACCATTTAGCCAGGTCTGAGACACACCGTAAAGTAAGTGTATAGTTGACTATGTCATATATCAAATTGTGACTATTTTAAGGAAAAAATCATATTGAGTTTTTAGCTTTGTTTGTTTGTCTCCTGCTCACCTGCAGTCGCGCTTCAATTGCCACGCGGTTGTTGATGTTGGTCGCGATAGGTTTCCGACAACTTTTCCTTCCGACTTTTACAACCCATTTAGATTGACCTTGTTATTTGGCCGAACTTGTGGCCACATGAAAAGAAGGTCAAATTACAGCAAGACACTGGCACTGATAGCGGCGAACAGAGCGTCATCCATCGATGAACTGACAAGTGGCGAAGCGCGTCGGCGTTTATTCCCGTGACGTGGAATATTCTAGCTTTATCTCTAGCGGTCACATTGCCGATCAGAATGATCGGCAATCTTCACGAAGTGGGCGTAGTCTTAACAAAACGTTCTACTGCAGTCCTGAAGCTTCTCAAACGCTGCGAGCGCAGTTTGCGCTGAGAAATACTCACAATAAAACAGGGGGATAACAAAACTTGAGAAGTGAAGGTGGCATTCTATCTATTTCTTCCACCCTGTCAAAGTTAGGTCTTTGTAAGCGCAACTGCTTGGAAGAGGTGATAGGCTGGTGTTGGATGTGCGTCTGATATCTCTTTTAATGAAGCAACGAGACGTGTTACTAGGGTTAGTGTCTAGAAATATACTGCCTAATGTGCTGAGCGTGCGCATTCCGTACGAGAGTGGGTGGCCGCATATGTGATGACTGCACTCAGATGCCACAAGCGGCGCTGCGTGTCGAGAGGGTACACGAAGGCGCGAAATTCCTCTCGTCCTGTTGCTGCCGGTGCCTCGCCACGTTTAAAATCAGTATGTGACAGCTGCCATCTGATTTACTGTGAAGTTTGACGGCGCCATACGTACACTGCAACGCCCTGAGATGTTAAAAGCTAAGCGGCAATGCAAAGAAAGGACGTGTATTGTGCCGCTGTGTCGAAGCAGTTATCGGTCGAACAAGGAAATTGTGTCTTGTTCCCCGCACTAACGCATCCAGCTCGGTTTCCTGAATGAAAAAGCAGGATCAAGAGGGCAGACAGAAGGCTGAATCCGAAGGCTGTCGTGTGGGAATAGCATTCTGAGAGTGACTCCCCCGAACTATCTTTTCAGATCAGGGTGAACGGTGTCGGGAATGAAATCGCGGTTTGGGTAAAATTTCAAATAATATTATTTATCTAAAAAATCTAAAATACCCTTTCGAGTTTCATTCACACAGTTTTTCTCCCATGTCAACGTCGGACTCCCTTTCCAACAATGTTTTGAGTATCATATGCGCCGAGTGTCAGATTATTCATTGGCATGTTATCATTCTTTTTCACTCGAATTCTAATGGAATGCGGGCTAACAGGTAAAGGTTTTAGGGTCTTCTGTGATAACTCTTGCTCCCAAGAACAAAGCACACTTTAAAAAATAACTCTGGTGGTTATACTGTCAATGGTTTATAAAATTAATTTCTTCGCGTACTCCAACCACTTTGAGCATCTATCTATCTATCTATCTATCTATCTATCTATCTATCTATCTATCTATCTATCTATCTATCTATCTATCTATCTATCTATCTATCTATCTATCTATCTATCTGTTCATTCGTCTGCCTGTCCGTTTGTCTGTACATCTGTCTGTCTGTCTGCCTGCCTGCCTGTCTGTCTGTCTGTCTGTCTGTCTGTCTGTCTGTCTGTCTGTCCATCCATCTGTCTGTCTGTTTGTCCGTCCGTCTGCCCGTCTTTCTATCCATGCGTCCATCCATCCATCCATCTGTCTGTCTGCCTGTCTGTCTGTCTGCCTGTCCATCCGTCTGTCTGTCCGTCTGTCTGTCCATCCGTGCGTCCGTGTGTCTGTCCGTCAGTATATCTATCTATCTATCTATCTATCTATCTATCTATCTATCTATCTATCTATCTATCTATCTATCTATCTATCTATCTATCTATCTATCTATCTATCTATCTATCTATCTATCAAATCGCCTACGTCTGGGTGCCCTCACAATCACCCCCCTTAACTTAGGGTCTTTGAAATACTTTGCAAGAAGAGCCAAATGTTCGTGAAACGCCAATGCTGGCTCCAGTGTTGACTATTCGATTTCTTGCATATTTTTAGCGCCCGTTCATAATGTTTCACTTAATAAAAAATTACAACAGAGTCTCCTTGCATAGCATTGACTCCCAAGTTACGTGGGATCTGCGTCTTTTTTTTTTTTTGCGGGTAGCAGCGGATGGCGAAATGTATGCCACAAATTGATCTTCATTTGGTATTACAAAGCGCCAGTATTGTGAAAGCAATCGAGTAGTTCTTATACAAGTAACAATATAGCATTATGTAAAAAACACTCCGAAATGCAGAAAAATAATAGTTGGCCTCGCGCGGCTCGGCCTCCTGAAGGCTTCGCAGCGCTTGCAGAGCGCAAGGATTCAACGCAAATACACCCACCCGCACAGCAGCGCACCATGCGGGCGCTGCCGGCAGTCATCGGCTGTGGGGCCATTTCCTAGCCCGCGCTCAGCACACTAGGCAGTATAGTTCTAGTCACTGTACTAGGGTATATCTGGAACCAGGTTTGATAACCCACTGCTGTATGTTAGCCATGGAATAGCGGGAACTCAATGGCTTGTACGCAGGTGCCAAAAGATCTAGGCTGAAAGGGCAACATTCCTTACATGGAACAACTAACTAAATAAATAAGGATCACTAAAATAAATGTTTTTGTAAAGCATTGGAACTCAGGGCATCAAACAACTATCAGACGTTTCTGTTGCTGTAACCACACACACACACACACACATACACTTATGAGGCAGCAATGTTTGCAATTTTTCTTCTCACTGTAACTACTCTAACGACGGTCACATTGTTTTGTCTTCTCTCTTTCTCCTTAATTTTTTTTCGTCCTTCCTTTTCAGTTGTTTTCAGTTCTTTTCTTCCACCGTCAAGCTTTTCGTTTTCTCGTCTGTGCCTCTCTCCTTGCGGTAATTCATGATATGTGAGGTTTAGCATCCCAAAGCCACCATATGATTATGAGAGACGCCGTAGTTGTGGGCTCCGGAAATTTTTACCCCCTGGGTTTCTTTAACGTGCACCTGAATCTAAGCACACGGGCCTACAACATTTCCGCCTCCATCGAAAATGCAGCCGCCGCAGCCGGGATTCAATCCCGTGACCTGCGGGTCAGCAGTCTGGTACCTTAGCTACTAGACCATCGCGGCGAGGCCACGGAACCTCATGAAGCTTCACCGTTAAATTCAATAGACAATAAATCCTTCATCCCAACAGATAAGCACTAAAAAGAAGTTACTCATAAGCCTCATGTCCAGGAGACGTGGTGTATCGTAATTCCTGCCCAAGGGGCATGTTGTACGTTTCTTATCTCATGCGGGCAACAGAACTGTGCGTCGATGCCAGATTGGCGGGTCACAAGAGATCATTGTCGGAAAAACTCGCCTCATCACTCTGCGATATTGTGTAATAGAGTGTGGTTCTAGGACTCTGTTAGGCGAAACGAATAAGCACTGTCCTCACAGAGTTAGAGTACGTGCATTATAATGGAACCATACCACTCGAAGTCGCAAAAAAGGCACGATTCGTTGAGATTTAGGTATCATACCACCTCAAACACCCTTAAATTGTACATTACGCCAAGTTAAGCCTAAAGAAAAAATTGGTTACTTTATTACACCATACACGCATAGGCTCACCACCTACGCGGCATTCTTAACACAGAGAAATTCGTGGATAGTACTCAGCGCTGGTAACGATCATGGAAATGTAAAGACTCCTGTTTCTTGAGTTCTCACGACAAGCGAAGCGAAAAATGAAAGCCGATTTATGGTTTTTTGGCTGTGGGCCTTTCCTGTGATAAGCGTACTTGTACCTTGGACAATAGTGTGTTTCATAAAGAAGGTTCCTGGTTAAAATATTTGTTGATATAACGAAAGCATTAGAGATACACGAGCCCTCAGTGGGGCCAATCTCACACTTTTTTTTCGTAGCCCACAGCTTTTGGATCAGAAATGTGTTGTGATTTATTAGAGAGTTTCACTACTGCGTATGTATCGTACGTGGTGGCGTTGCGTACATGAAAACGCTACGTTTTGCGCAGTGCCCACTCGCACAACGCAACGCGCACGTATCGCGTTACGTACGTGGTCACTACGTACGCACGCATGCGATGCGCACGTGCGTACGTATGAGGTGGTCGCGCAGCTCTCCAACACGTTCGCGACAGCGCGAGACTTCGTTTCGCAAAATTGTGGCTACAGTAGCGTGCTACAGCGGCTAAAATATGACCATAATCCGGCTAGCACACTTGGATTGGTTCAGATTTGCCTTCAACAACACGTACTCCTATATTGATCTACCAGATGGCGCAATACGATTCGCGTTCACGAAACCTCGTAATAGTTTCAGGCGGTTTGAACGATGTCTTAAATGAAGATACGGCAGGACTAGCGACCACACTTGCGAAAGGAGTCGACGTAATGCGCGCCACTTCTCCTCAGGTAGAGGTAGTGATATGCACAATACCGGAGGTACCGATGCGTGATGGCAACCTGCAAAGAGCGGTTCAACGCAAACCATGAGATATGGCGGATGAGTCGAGAGAAAGGCTTTGAGGTGGTGGAAATAAACAGAGAGGTGCATAGGTGGGATGGTTTTCAACGAGACAGAATTCACTTCGATGGGCGGCTAGATCGTAAGGTGGGTTGGCGACTTGCAGGACGCGCAGTAGCTTTATATGGGGGCACGCGGGCCCTTCGGGGTGCAGAATAGCTATTAAAAAGGACAACAACCAGGGCGACTCTTTGACAGGTGGTATGGGCAGATACAATTCCAAAGTGGCACCAGTATCTAAGATAGGTAGAGTCCAGGGCATAAATAGACGTAGCCACGAGCGCCGAGCCAATTCAGACATAGGGTATATTAACATGCAGGTGGTAGGAACAGGCTCAAGTGGGAAGAGATAGAAGAACAGCTAAGGGAGGAGAGGCCTATGGTATACGGTTTTGTATAAACACATCTTAGGGACATGGAACAACCTCTTAACAATCCGGACTACACGTGGGAATATTGTAATAGAACAGAAGGCAGCAGAAAGGGGGTGGTATTGGGGCATTCATTCATAAAAGTACAGACTGGCAAAGGTTCAAGCAGGAGTGCAAAGAACATTTATGGCTAAAAGGGAAAGTGGCAGGGAAAATGACACTCATTGGTTCGGTGTACTTGTGGACGGGAGAAAAGGCCGGAGGGGAAAACCAGGCAATGGTAGAGTGTATATCAAAGTACATTGAGAAATTAGGAGGAGAGTGCCGAGATAATTATACTAGGAGATATGAATGCGCACATACAAGATATAGATGGGTATACCGACCCAACAGGCAAAATGATCCTGAATATGTGGTAAAAGCATAATTTGATCATTTTGCAACAGTACCAAGAAGTGTGAAGGGCAAATAACATGGGAAGTAGGAAAGCTGCAGGTGACGATAGATTACACACTGATGTCACATAAGATGTATGATAAGCTCAGGGGAATGCACATAGATGAAGATGGCTCCAGAAGTCTGGGTAGTGATCAAAGACGTATCAAGCTAAGTTTTCGAAAAGCAGGGAAAGTGGGAAGGAGACAAGATGGGCAACTGCAGGAAAACTTTTATTCAGAGAGCAAATAGTAATAGCTACTAAACCAATTGAGAAAGTAATCACTGAGGATAATAAAACACTGTGGACATACATGAATATAATTAGACTGTTTCAGCTAGAGCTTGCTAAGACACGTGACAAGTCACCCCGAAAAATTAGACACAAACCCTAGAGTTGGTGGGATGAGGAAGTTAAGAGAGCCATAGCAAAACGTCAGGAAGCCTCTAGGGAACACAGACATGCTAAGCAGCGGGGTGAACCAACAGATGATGTTGAAATAAAATGGAAAATCTTTCCAAGCTGTAGAAAGGATGCATCCCTTCTGATCAATGACAAGATTAGAAAAAAGGGAGCTCAGTGGCTGGCAGAAGTACATGAAAAAGATAGAAAGGCAGCTGCGAAATTTTGGAACCATATAAACTCTCCAAGAAATGAGACGAGCCTAAAGCAGAAGTTTATGACTACAGCTCAAGGTGCTAGGCTAGAAAGGGACGAAGCTATCGAATATATAAGAACAAGGGTGACAAGTGCTTTATGCACCACAATAGACAAGGATGAATGAAGTGGCGCAATGGCTCCATTTTCACAATGAGAGTGGGAAAGGTCTGAGAAGAGGGTTCTTAGTATTACATCAACAGGCCCAGATGCCATTCAAATTAGACTGATAAATACTTTCGGTCCGAAGTTTAAGCAGGCTTTGAGAGAGGCAGTGAGCAAAATAATAATCGATGGTGAAGTCCCCGATGGATGGAAACTTAGCAGGATGAGCAGGATCTATAAAGGAAAGGGGGACAAAGCTGACATAAACAACTACCGTCCTATAACAGTGGCATCAGTGGTCTACAGGCTGACGATGCAGATTATAAAGGAAAGACTGCAGGCATGGATAGAGGATGAGGAAGAGCTGGGGGAACTGCAGAATGGGTTTCGGAAACACAGGACGTTGGAAGACAATCTGTTCTCACTGACGCAGTGCATCGAAATAACAGAAAAGGAACACATGCCCCTGTGGCTAGCATTTTTAGATATCAAGACAGCGAACGATTGATTGATATGTTGGGTTTAACGTCCCAAAACCACCATATGATAGCGAACGATAGCGTGGTTCAAGAGGACTTGTGGGGAATACTGGACACACTAGGTGTTGAAGATGGAGTCACTAATCTTTTAAAGGATATCTATAGAGGTAACAAGGCAGTTATAAAGTGAAAAAAACAGGTATCCGAGCCTGCAGAGGTAAAACGGGGACTTAGGCAGGGGTGTCCTCTGTCACCCTTGTTATTCATGATGTACCAACAAGGACTAGAGGGGAAATTAGAGGAAAGCGGACTTGGCTTCAACCTCTCTTTCGTCCAACAAGGAAAACTCATGGAAGAGGCCCTACCAGCATGGATGTACGCAGATGATATAGTGCTAATGGCCGACAACAAGGAATATATGCAGAGATGATGGACATCTGCGGTAATGAGGGAGATAGGTTAGATTTCAGATTCAGTAAGGAAAAATCAGCAGTCATGATTTATCATAATGAAGCTAATGAGCTTACGATACAGGAGGTCATGCTAGAGATAACAAATAGATACAAATATCTGGGTGTATGGATAAGCAATGGGACCGTGTACCTAAGGGAACATGAAATATACGTGACGACTAAAGGTAACAGGAATGCAGCAGTGATGAAAAACGGGGCACTGTGGAATTACAATAGGAATGATGTTGTGAGAGGAATATGAAAAGGGGTCATGGTTCCTGGTCTAATGTTCGGCAATGCGGTCTTGTACATGAGTTCAGAAGTTCAAGCAAGATTAGAAATTAAGCAACGTGGAATAGGTAGGCTTGCCTTAGGAGCTCACACGAATACACCAAATTAAGGAGTACAAGGGGATAAGGTATGGACATCATTTGAGGGCAGGGAAGCAAGCAGCAGGATAAAATTTGAGAAGCGATTGAGAGAAATGGGGGGAGGAGCGTTCGGCTAGGAAGGTATTCAGCTACTTGTACATGAAGAATGTCGATACAAAATGGAGATAGCGAACCAGAAAATTGACTGGTAAATACTTAAAAAACAGCAGGGGGCCAAACCAAAAAGAATTGTCGGTTAAGAAGAAGGTAAAGGAAGCTGATACCGATATATGAAGAATTGGCATGATTAAGAAGGTCGCACTAGAGATTTATCGAACTTTTAAGCAGGATATTGCCAAGGGAAGGATGTATGATAATACTCGGGGTAGTTTTCTACTGTTTGAGGCCTGGACGGGAGTATTGCAAACCAAGACATATCGGGCCAAATACGAAGGGGTAGACACGGTATGCTGTGCGTGCGGAGAAGGAGAGGAAACTGCCAAACACTTGATAATGTTCTGTAAAGGGCTTCACCCTATAGTTCAGGATGATGGCACAGAGTTTTTCAAAGCACTGGGTTTTATAGAGACAGGGAGGGCAAAATGGACTTTATGCGTGTAGAATTTAACTAGAAGGAGGTTATCTGATTGGTGGCTAAAGTGAAGTCACGGGGGAAAATTAAACCCTTCACTGCAAAGTCGAGTCCTCAACCCCACTATTTAAAGGAAAAAAATTATTCTAGTTTTTGGTTCACTAGAAATTACGGCTTAGTGGCGTTAGCCATCGCCCGATCTAAAGGGTATAGCCATATCGATCCGTCCTTCCATCCATCGTTACGCACGCGGATACTACGGCGTACTCAAAGCCCATTCATGGCAAACGACGCCCCGTAACGCAAGACGCTTGAGTGATGCGTACGTGGCACCATTCCGCAGTACTAAAGCTCTGTATTAAGCCACTTAAAACATTATACGTTGCCCATGGGTTCTGCCGCATACAACTTTGGTGCGCAGTACGAAACGGAACGCTGAAGTCACATTCGTGGGCTATTCACCGCAAAGTCGCGGTTGAAAAATTGGTAGATCCCACGTACAGTGGGAATCGATGATATGCAAAGCACGAATGAGGAAGGTTAAAATGTCAGATTAAAATCAGCACAACGTTACGAGGCAGAAGTAAATTATGCCATACATGACTTCCTTGTCATGAGTATCTTTTTCGCGCTGGGAATTTGTGCTCAGTCATCCATTCACGTCACGTAATACCAAATTTGGTATATGTGAAACTAGCAAAACAGCCGCGAGTGTGCTATCAGTGCAGCGTTTACTCATGCTTTACATGACAGGCATGTCATGATTATTTTTTTTTGGACGTGTCAATTATCTTCTTCGTCTGTTTACATCACGGACCTTGAAATTTAGTATATTTGAAGCTGGCCGAAAGGCCGTGAGTGCGTCATAAGCGTGGTGTGTATTCATGTTCTTGCATGACACGCATATCATGATTATCATGTTTGCACCAGTCATATACCTTCGTCATCCATTCACGTCCCGTAATACCAAATTTGGTATATCTGAAGCTAGCAAAGTGACCGCGAGCACACTATGAGCGTAGCATGTAGTCATGTTTTAAATGACAAGCATGTCATGATTATTATGTTTGGACGTGTCATTTACCTTCAGCTTCTGTTTGCGTGATTTCATACCAAATTTGGCATATGTGAAGCTAGCGAAACGGCCGCGAGCGCATCATGAGCATGCCCCGCCGCGGTGCTCTAGTGGCTAAGGTACTCGGCTGCTGACCCACAGGTCGCGGGATAGAATCCTGGCTGCAGCGGCTGCATTTCCGATGGAGGCGGAAATGTTGTAAACCTGTGTGCTCAGATTTGGGTGCACATTAAAGAACCCCAGGTGGTCGAAATTTCAGAAGCCCTGCACTGCGGCGTCTCTCATATTCATATGGTGGTTTATGGACGTTAGACCCCATATATGAATCGCATGAAGAACATGGCATGTAGGCATGTTCTTACATGACACATATATCATGATTATAATGTTTGTACCAGTCATATACCTTCATCATTCAATAATGTCAGGTAATACCAAATTTAGTTTATGTGAAGCTAAAACGAACGCGAGCGCATCATGAGCGTGGCATGTAGTCATCTTCTTACATGACATCGACACGCACGTCTGGACAATCATGTTTGCATCATATACCTTTATCATTGCTTCACGTCACATAATACCGAATTTGATGTGTGCGAAGGTATCGAAGCAACCGTGAGTGTATCATGAGCTTGGCATGTACTCATGCCCTTACATGAAACCTATGTCATGATTATCAAGTATAAACCAGTCACATACCTTTGTAATCCATTCACGTCACGTAATATCGAATTTGGTGTATGTCAGGCCAGTGAAACTACCGCGAGAGCATCTAGAGCATGGTATGTAGTCACGTTGTTACATTACATGCATTTCATGATTATCATGCTTGCACCAGTCATATACCTGTATGATCTATTCACGTCACGTAATACCAAACTTGGTGTATGTGAAGTTAGCGAAACGACAGCAAGTTCATCTTGAGCGTGCAATGTAGTCATGTTCTTGCATAACACGCATGCTATGATTTTCACACGAGGGTTGGTCACATGTGTTCGCCATTCAGTCATGTCACACCTCATAGCAGTTTTAACGCGAAAGCGTTAAACAGCTCGTTTCGCAGAAATTCCGGTGTCGGCATCAGCGTTGAAGTCGGCTTCGTAGGTTGTGAACGAAAAATCATCTTATGCATGACCAGATAAAATAAATAAATGGTAAAGACCCTGGAGCAGAGTAGGTATTGAACCCGGGTCATTCGCGTGGCGAGCGGATGTTGGACCACACTGCCACGCCTCCGCAAACATTGAAAAGAACTTCCTCCGCTTAGAAAGGCAGTGAAAGTAGCCTTCATGCTTCACAAACACACGTGTCGTGTATACATGCTTCACAATGCAACATAAAATATTCCACTAATAATGTGTGGTACATGCTTCCATTGCCAACGGGCGTCAGAATATGTGATTATCATAATGGCTTCGTAGTTGAAAGCCGGTACCCCACTACAACAGGCACACACGCTACAGTGCCTATTCCTATAAAACTACGCATAGTGGGTGCATAGCAAATTCGAAATGGTTTCGTGTACTCCCTGTTTGAAATACGCACTAAGAACAGAAGGACGCTGTCACGTTCAACTCCTAAAGGCGAAGCTTTAGGGTCCCCGAAGTTTTGCGATATGTCATGTGAATGAGCCCCGCCGCAGTAGTATAGTAGCTAAAGTACTCGGCTACTGACCCGCATGCCGCGGGATCGAGTCCAGGCTGCGGCGACTGCAGTTTCGATGTAGGCTTAAATGCTGTAGACCCGTGTGCTCAGATGTGGGCGTACGTTAAAGAACCCCTGGTGGTCGAAATCTCCGGAGCCCTCCACTATGGCGTCGCTCATAATTATATTGGGGTTTTGGGACACCCCACAAATCACTCAACCTTGTGAACGATACCACCGCAGGAGCAGCAAGACCCTGAGATGTCAATCATGACGTTCGTGACATACATGTCACGATTTTCTTCTTTTGACTAGTCACTCAAACTTGTCGTACAGTCATGTTATGCCACACCAATTTTGCTATAGATCCCATTATCCGAACAGCCAGGAGAGCTAAAAGTCGTAGGCGGATAGATAGATAGATAGATAGATAGATAGATAGATAGATAGATAGATAGATAGATAGATAGATAGATAGATAGATAGATAGATAGATAGATAGATAGATAGATAGACAGACAGACAGACAGACAGACAGACAGACAGACAGACAGACAGACAGACAGACAGACAGATAGATAGATAGATAGATAGATAGATAGATAGATAGATAGATAGATAGATAGATAGATAGATAGATAGATAGATAGATAGATAGATAGATAGATAGATAGATAGATATAGATAGATAGATAGATAGATAGATAGATAGATAGATAGATAGATAGATAGATAGATAGATAGATAGATAGATAGATAGATAGATAGATAGATACGGTCAAACTCGCCGAAGTCCACTAAGAAAACTAGGCATTTAAATCTACGCATCCAACCGCCGGCTTTCCTTCGCCAGAGCGAGGCGAGATCACGTAATTTAATCCTTCACGTCACCGCGATTGCAGCGCCCGCTCCTCCAGTGGTGGGCCTCGCGCCCAATACCAGTGTGCCACGAGCCGCGATATGCGAGTATGAGGCACAGGCATGGAAAAACACACACTCTGCTGCCAAGCTCGGGTGACCCGTGCAATTGCACAGGTGAGGTTCAGAAATGATTTGTGGAAGAGAAGGCACGGATGGCAAATATTGATAGCGAAGAATGAGTATTTATTTAAATACAGGTCATTGGATCATCGCCAAATATCAAACACAACGACATAACTGTAGACTCCAGGCATCGCTGCCGCTTCGCGTAAAACGTGGATGGGAACAATGACGGCGAATCGGAACATTAACGCCAAGCGCGAAGGCGCTTGGCGAGCACGTTTTTTTTTTTTTTTTTGCAGCCATGGAGTACACACCGTAAGTACTTGCTAACATTATATACATGCACTCCTATTGGTCAGGAAGCTATATACAAGCCTTGCTCATCCGTGGAGGAATGCGCCAATGATTTATATTCGTATCACCACAATGTGGCGTGAACTTAGGTTCGATAAAACTGACGTCTGTGATTTAAATGCTCATTTACACCGAAAGTGGAGTGGACGAAGCAGTCCAAGGGGCGAGCGGTGAGCGCATGCAGAAATCATGCTCGCTGCAGGTGACTGAAGCTGGCGGAAAACGGGGTAGTAAGGGCCGTTCCATGCGCTAGCCGCATAGCCGCAACGCACGTGCCGGCCCACATGCCGCACCCAAACGGAGGTTGAAAGAGCGTCACCAGTTGTCTTATTTGTCCCCTGCCGCACGCAAGCGACAAATAAGTCAATTGGTGGCGCTCTTTCACCCTCTGCGTGGGAGTGGCAGGTGTGCCGGTACGCGCGTTGCGGCTGTGCGGCTAGCGCAAGGAACGGTCGCTCGAGGACCATTTTCTTTTCCCCGCCCGCCAAAGCTCTCTGCTTTGCCACAGCCAGTCAAAATGCCATGAGGTGATGGCACGGTGAGAGCGCTGGTGTATCTTGGTGATTATTTATGAGAACCAGTGCTACGCGATAGCGACACAAGTGCAAAATTACGAGATGCCCCGCCCCTTCGGCCGCGTGGGCAGCAAAGAGAGCTGTACTGTCTAAAAAGTTACGCGGGCTCGTCGCCTCGCCGCATTACAAAGCCTGCTTTGCCGCTCAGCCTTCAGTAAGAACGCGCCTCTAGGGTATGTCCTCACCGACAGAAAAAGCATGCGCGAACGCCTACGTGGTGCACGTTGGGTGATATATGCCATCACTCTCGAAAGGCTGGGAAACCCTTTATTTACAGCCCTTCGCGGTATTAGAACCACTCGGAAAAGAACTACGCAGATGCAGCGCCACCGGTAGTACACTAAAAGAATCACCTTACAATTCGCTTAAAGGGACTCTAAAGGCAAACCAAGTCGACGTTGATTGTTGAAATAGCAGTCCAGAAACCCGGCAATGCAACTTTGGTGCAAATAAAAGTGCTTACTTTGAACTAAAATCACATTTTAATGGCCCGCATGGCGTTAATGCTCATCGAATCACCCGCCTGACAGCGGTCTTTCAGACGTCACTGTTACCATGCTCAAAGTTGCTCGCCTTTGCTACGTGACCGCAAACACTACTAGCAGTAGCGACAAAGTATTGCGCGAGCCACAGCAACAACGGCCATTAAATAATTTCCTGCCATTTCGAAGGGCATGGGTCTCCTTGCTTGGTTCAACTGGGCTACTGTACATGGCCCTACTTATCGAAACTAAACAGTCGAAAACTGAACTTTTGAGCCACCCGTGCCCTTCCCCATGTCACTCTAAGCGTGGAAACTTTTACTGAAGGTGCACATTTTCACAAATTTGTGTACCTATAAAATAAAACTTATCCAGTAACATTTGCGAAATTAACTTTTACTAAAGATTCACAACTTCACCTTTAAAATAGATTTCAAGGGAGTAACCTTTATTACCCGTACACAATATCGAGCACTCTCATGTAAAAATAGAGGTTTCATTGCGCAGTAAACGATGTATACTGTTTACACAAACGACTTGCAGGAGATTTTATACGGTCATCACTCTGAGCCTCTTCTTTTCTTCGCTCTTCTTCCTTCGACACTTTCCAGGAGGTTACGCTCATCGCATGCATTCATCAGCCACGTGTGCCACAGCAACGGTAGCATGGCTTTCCACTCTTTCGCACTTCTTGCTGCGCGTGCCTCGCAATTTTTTCGCCCTTCCTTGTGCAGTTTAATACAGCGTACGCGTGCTAATACGTGCGAACCTTTGCAGAATACGTCAGATAGAAGGCGCTTCTTGAAACACTCATTCCGAGAAATTGTTATAATTCAAGTACTTTGTTGGTTCTTCACCGTCCCAATGTCAATGACTGAGATCAAAAGCGTCAATTTCACTCATTAAAAGAGGGAGACAAAAAAATGGCAGGAACCACGTACGCTGGAAATCGATGATATGCGAAGAACGAAGGAGGAAGTTTGATATGTTGCTTTAAAATCAACACAAAGTTACGAGGTGGACGTAAATTATGCCGTACATCACTTCCATGTCATGATGGTCATGCTCGAACGTATCATTTACCTTCATCGTCTATTCATGTCACGTGATAACAAATTTGGTATATGTGGAGCTAGCGAAACGTCTGTGAGTGCGCTATGAGCGTAGTATCCATTTTTTCCATGACGCATATCATGATTATCATGTTTGGACGTGTCATTTACCTTCGTCGTCTGTTCATGTCACGTGATACCCGATTTGGTATATGGGAAGCTAGCGAAACAGCCGCGAGCGCATCATGAGCGTGGCATGTAGTGATGTTGTAACATGACACGCATCTCGTGAATATCTTGTTTGCATCAGTCATATACCTTCGTCATCCATTCACGTCGCGTAATACCAACTTTGCTATATGTGGTTTTATGATGATGTTGTGTGCAGTTGTGATCCCTTGGCGCTTAGGTATAATATATTATTTGCGACTGTGTTTCCAAACCATATTTTCCTTATCTGTGTTCATTCATTGTACATTTACATTTCATCCCATTAAATTATGTTTAACACAAGTTTCGTATTATTTGTGCATGTTTTTCCTCATATTTAACAATTGTATACTTGGATTTTGAATTTATTTTGTTTATTCGTTGTTTCTTGATAAAGAAAGTATTGTATAGCCCCCTCACTTAATACTCCTACTTGGAGCCTGTGAGGTATTTGTAAATAAATAAAAACACGTGAAACTAGTGGAACGTCCACGAGCGCATCATGAGCAAGGTGTGATGTCATGAATTACATGATATGCATGTCATTATTCCCACATTAGGCTCCGTCACTTATGTTCACCCGGCAGTCATGTCATACTGTACCAGTTTTGCAATATGGCATGTGGACGAAACCACCGCAAAAGCAGCATGACCATGAAATCTAAATCATGAAATTCACGACATAGAGGTCATGATTTTATTAATATTACTAGTAACTTATTATTGTCTTCATACAATCATTATTGTCTTCATACAATGCCATACCAATTTTGGTGTCGATATCATTATGGAAACTGCGCAGGAGAGCTAGAAGTCGTAGGTGGCCAGATGAATGGATGGATGGATGGATGGATGGATGGATGGATGGACGGACGGACGGACGCGCTCAAAGTCGCTGAAGTTCGCTAAGAAATACTTTGCATTTAAAACCATTCGCATATTCGTGGCGACTTGGAGTTAGCATGTGCTACAGTAATGAAGACTCAACCTCGATCAGTATAAAATACGGTCGACACTTCATCATCAATAAAGACGTCAAATTTTGTAACGGTATAATAATATACGTGCCAAGCTTTTCTCTCTTGGTCCTTTTTCAAAGCAGCTGAAACATTATGTCAGCGTTACAACACTTGAATTATTTTCTTCGTGCTCGTTCATTTACATTCACTGTGTGATTTGTGCTCAGCGGAATATGTATTTTGTGATAATAAATCTCAGTTATCGATTTGTTATGGAACCATCTGCCATTTGTTTTGTTCACTCACAAATGTGGCATCAGCAATAGAAAACTCGGATGCTTTCAAAACGTCATGTCGTCAAGGGAGAGAAGCTTCTATAAAGAACTGCGCCGAGAAAGAACGTTGCTCTTTGCAGCGAAGAGTTGTCAAAATAGATATATGAAACCACTCACCATACACCACATAAAGTCAGTTTTACGTATGAATGTGTGAACTCATCGCGTTATAAGTAAACGTGGAATATGTGTGTGTATTCACTTATATACGAATATTCAATGACATTGTTGAAGATTCACGCGGTACACTTTATATATGAGTGGGCACAAATACAATAACGACGACAGGGCATATCAAAAGCCGGAACGCTATTTTTTCAAGAGATGAAATATTTATTGTCTAAACTTATACGTATAGATAAAGATAGTTGACACTCATGGCACAACTCAGAATTACAATTAACTTTCAATCTCCTGGTCTTAACTATTGGTTTAGGAGCACACCACTTTGAACGACTTGATGCTTCTGGTCAAAGGTGTGACAACATGAAGTATGCAAGCTCCAAGTGGTATGAATGAAGCGTACATCTCTTGCCACGGACACCACGATTGTCGTGCTCTGAAAAGGCATGTGTATGAATTATGGCAAATCTCTAGCGCGTGTACTCAGAAAAAGGCAGGTCACACGACATTCTCTGTGAAAGTTCTCATTTCTCTGTTTACCCGTATGTACGCAGTATAATAAAGGCACAGAAAAAAGTACGAAAGAATAGGCGTTCACAGATAGAAGCACCAAATGACGAGCCATGCTTATGTTGCTCGCAGACACTTTGCTGGACCGATCATGTGTGAAGCAATGGTCCGGAATGTTTCGCAGAAAAACTATCGAAAGAAAAAAGAGGCACATACCACGCGTTCGGCCACCGTAGGTGTGTGCCACTGATTCTAGGCTCAACTTCTATTTCTACCGAGATTGGGGAAGACTGAGTAGAACAGTTATTCTGAATGAAGCCCCTGCAATAAAATGGCGATCAGGACCGCACTCCTGTATCCATGTTGTCATCGTATAATGCTGCTTGCACTTGGCTTTGCAGGATGATGAAACCGATAGGGCAGTCAATAAGAGGGTGATTGTCCATCATTCACTTCTATCGCTCCAGTTGTGTATCACATGTCTGCATTTCTGTAATACTACTAACTCACTCAACCCATAAGCAAATGCGTGCATCACATATGACAATGCACGTGCAACTCCTCCGGCTTTCTCCTTTGCTGAAACCAAAATGTGTTTTTTCAATTTATTGAAGTTATATGCTTTTCAATAGTTCAATAGGAGACTGTGGCAAGGTGTGAAATATGGGAGCTCTCCACAATATCACTTGTAATTGCATTAAAAATATTTTTACGGAAGCAAAACACAATGGTAACCGTGATCACAACTTTGCTATATAGAAGCATTGGTTGATTTTCGTGAGCATCCACTCTAGGACACTACTTGTGAATGCGTGCAAGACTATGTGCTTAACCTAAAAGTTAAGTTCAAGAAAAAAACAAAAAGGGGACCAAATCAAGCGATGTAATAATTTTGTTCGTGTCAGAAAATGTCTGAAAAACGAAAAGAAAACAAAGATTGGGAATTATTTTGAAAGAATTCTTATGTTATGGTTCTCATACTTTCAAAGCAGAGGTCATCAAAGTTAGTTTGATAGTCATCAATGTACACAGGTTTATTTATTACCTGTATAAATTTTGTTTCAGCGATTGCCTACACCATAGGAGGTCGTCGGTATTCTCTCTTTGGTTTGTACAAATTTCTCTTGGTGCAACGACTTTGGCTATTGCAATTTGGGCATTAGGTACTATGCTCTTTTAACGTCATGCGATGTGCTGTAAGGGGTAATGACGATTTGATCCTGTTATTCCGTGGTTTAATTTTCGCGCAAGGGAGAAGCGAATTGGTCGTTCTGCGCTGTGAACGTTGCGCGGCAGCTGCCTTCCTACGCACCACGGCTGTCAATGAAGACGTACAACTTGAGCTTTTTTTGCGTACAGTTTAATGTTATTGGTTCGTCCGCACTCACCAGCTGCAGCGGTCTGAGCTTTAACGATTCCGAGCTTCTGTTTTCGCCGCGTATACGTACTGCGCCTCATCAATGAGTCTTGACTTGGCGAGGCACAGCCGGATGTCGCTAAGCTTGTCATGCTTGTTGAGCAGCGGCTATTGGCTGAGCCTCGAGCTCAGAATTTGGGTGTCATCGGCGTTGTCTTGCGTGAGTGGTTGCCAAACGGCGCGTGCTGAAAGAGAGCTAGAGGGGTTTTGGTGTCAAGAGGAGGAATCCAGCGCCTGGCGAAGTGTGGCTTTGCGCGGCACCAGTGTCGACCACTGATTTCCGAATTTTTCTAGTGATTTAATGTTATTTATATCTATTACTTCTTCACAACCTATGTTTATTATAAAATTGTCGGTTTTGCTCTTTTTTAACCTTGTTTTGAGCATCTCTATAGCCTTGATTAGGCCTGTACTGAGCATTTCATTGGAAGCGTGGTCACGCAAGATGAGATAGATGGACCACAAGTCTGGCCCCGCAAGTGCTACGCACTTGAAAAAGAAAGAGAGACAGAGCGAACATCAACAAAAGAGAAAGAAGGAGAAAGACAAAGTAGGCAGAGGAAGGAAGCACACCCTGCAGATTGACGGAGACCGTGGAAACATACGTTATTATGCCCGATCGTGTCTACAGAGTCGTGCGGAGTCAAGAAATTGCGTACTCCCGACGAGGAAGCCGCGCATCTCGAAGCCAGACGTGTAGATCGTGGGGTATTATGAACATATGTGACATAAAGAAGTTGGTATGATGAACAAAAGTGACACATGTTAACGTGCAAATGATTACATGCATGTCATGTATGGTATAAGTTAATAAACATGGTTTTGGGGGTGTCCGCCGCCATTTAAATAAATATATCTTTGTCAAAAATGGTATGGCGAGACATTTGTGTATGGTGGGCATAAATGGCAGGTTGTAACATGACAATCATAACCTGTTGGTTCTGTACTGGATGATTTACATGCTATGCTCAAGGTGCGCTCACGATTTGCGAGGCTGATATAGTATACTAAATTTGGTATTAACAATGTGAGTGTCACGAAAGTAAATGAGAGCTATAGTTACATGAAAATCGTGATATGCAGTACATGTACGGCAGGATTGAGATACGGCGCTCATGGGGCATTAGCGGTCATTTTGCTGCACTAATATGCACCAAATGGGTATTGCGCCCCGCCGCGGTGGTCTAGTGGCTAAGGTACTCGGCTGCTGACCCACAGGTCACGGGTTCGATTCCCGGCTGCGGCGGCTGCATTTCCGGTGGAGGCGGAAATGTTGTAGGCCCGTGTACTCAGATTCGGTTGCACGTTAAAGAACCCCAGGTGGTCAAAATTTCCGGAGCCCTCCACTACGGCGTCTCTCATAATCAAATGGTGGTTTTGGGACGTTAAACCCCATAGATCAATCAATCAATCAAATGGGTATTGCGCGACGTGGCTGTTCGGCGAACATAAAGTACAGCTGGTAAGCGGAAAATATCGTGCATGGCATGTATGCTATGATTTACATGTCACAATCATATCGCGCTGGAGGCAGTTTCCCTTGCTAGATATACCTTAAAATTGGAATTGCGTGGCGGGACTGTATCACGAACATAATTGGTAGGTGGGCAGCATGAAAATAACAACATGAATCTTGTGTACGGCATCACTTGCGCGCCAGTCTCGTAGTGCGCTCGCTATCGTTTTGTTAGCAGTTTGATACTGTCACGCAGCAAAGGACGACGCAGTTGTCTATAAGGAAAACAAGTTTATTGGAGCGAACTTGTGCTCCCCTAACAACTGAAAGAATACACAGGCGGCGAAGCAGCGGTCGGCAAAACGACGTGCACGCTAGTGAGCGCTAGCGATCGAATGTCGCGACATCGGCTGTGCGTGAACTCGAATAGTCGTATTATATCGAGAACACTTTAGAAGAACTGAGATTATGCTAGACGGTTCACGTTTGTTCGAAACGCTGTCCCTATCACAAGAGATAATACATGCCGTGCACAAAGAACAGAATACGTGCTTGACACACAGCCAACAGTGATAGCACAGGCCGGCGCAGCAAGGCCGAAAAAGCAAAACACAAATACATTAACCCAATGCATGGTTCGCGGCATTACCCCCCCCTCTAAGAGTGCATCGACCCGATGCTAACATAAGGGACAGTCCAAACAAATTGAAATAAAAGTTCGTCATCGTCCGTAGAAAGGTTTTAGGTGAACCACATGGACGACTTCGGGCCGCGTGCGTCGTCGTGATGTACGGGAGTCACCATCGGGGATCACTTCGTACGTTAGTTCGCCAACACGTCGTAGAATCCGGTAGGGTCCGAAATAGCGTCGTAGAAGTTTCTCACTGAGTCCACGTCGTCGAATCGGAGTCCAAACCCACACACGATTTCCAGGATGGTACTCGGCGTCTCGGCGTCGGAGATTGTAGCGTCCGGCATTCACCAGTTGCTGGTCCTTTATACGAACTCGAGCGAGCTGGCGGGCCTCCTCCGCACGTTGGAGGTATCTTTGGACGTCGGCGTTGAGGTCGTCGTCTTCTACGTGCGGAAGCATGGCGTCGAGCATCGTAGTCGGCCGTCTTCCGTAGACGAGCTCGAACGGTGTCATCTGCGTGGTTTCTTGGATAGCCGTGTTGTACGCAAACGTGACGTACGGGAGGACTTCGTCCCATGTCTTATGTTCAACGTGGACGTACATAGACATCATATCCGCGATTTTCTTATTCAGCCGTTCCGTTAGTCCGTTCGTTTGGGGGTGGTACGCCGTCGTTCTTCGGTAATCCGTGTTGCTGTAGCGTAAGATTCCTTGCATGAGCTCCGCAGTGAAGGCCGTTCCGGGGTCCGTGATTAGGACCTCAGGGGCTCCATGTCGCAGCACAACTTGGTTAATAAAGAACTTTGCAACTTCTTGTGCAGTTCCCCTCGGAAGAGCGGTGGTCTCTGCGTAGCGCGTCATGTAGTCTGTAGCTACGACAATCCATGTGTTCGCGGATCGGAATGTAGGGAACGGGCCCAGGAGGTCCATTCCGATCTGTTGGAAGGGCCTCGTTGGGACGGCGATCAGCTGCAGAAGTCCGGCGGGTCTCGTCGGTGGTGTTTTTCGTCGCTGGCAGTCACGGCAGCTCCGGACGTAGTGGTTGACATTGGATGTAAGGCGGGGCCAAAAGTATTTCGCCTTGATTTTTGTAATCGTGCGAGCTGTTCCGAGATGTCCGGAAGACGGGTCGTCGTGGCCCGCTTCCAAAATTTCGTCACGAAGGTGTGCGGGGATGACAAGTAGATAATTCGTTCTCGTTCCGGGGTTGAAATTCTTCTTCACTAGGATGGAGGTTTTGAGGCTGAACGCTGGTAAGTTGCGCTTGATCTCCCTAGGCACGGCGACGTTGCGTCCTTCGAGGTAGTTGATCATGGCGCGGAGGTCAGGGCCGGCACGCTGCTGGGCGGCTAGGTCGCTTTCTGTCACGACTCCGAAGAACGTGCTGTCTTCATCGGAGTCCTGTGGTGGTGGATCGACGGGGGCGCGGGACAGGCAGTCGGCGTCGGAGTGTTTCCTGCCGGATTTGTAGACTATTGTAACGTCGAACTCTTGCAGGCGCAAGCTCCACCGCCCAAGACGGCCAGAGGGGTCCTTCAAATTGGCGAGCCAACACAATGCATGATGGTCTGTCACAACCTTAAACGGTCTACCATAGACGTATGGGCGAAATTTTGAAATGGCCCATATGATAGCCAGGCACTCTTTCTCGGAGGCAGAGTAGTTTCTCTCCTCCTTCGACAGACCACGGCTTGCATAGGCGATTACCTTTTCGCAACCGCTTTGCTTTTGGACGAGGACGGCACCCAAACCGATATCACTGGCGTCCGTGTGCATTTCCGTTTCGTCGAAATGAGCGAGCACGGGCGGGTTTTGCAGGCCTTGTTGCAGCTCGTAGAATGCCTTTTCTTGGTCGTTTTCCTAGCTGAAAGCGGTGCTTTTTTTCGTCAGGCGCGTGAGTGGCTCTGCAATGCGTGCGAAGTTTGCGACGAAGCGCCGGTAGTATGCGCACAGTCCGAGAAACCTTCGCACACCCTTCTTATCTTTCGGCCTTGGGAAGTTCGCAATGGCTGATGTTTTTGCCGGGTCAGGTAGGACTCCCGCGGCGTTCACGACGTGACCCAGGAACTTGAGTTCCTCGTACGCAAAACGGCACTTCTCAGGCTTTAGAGTTAACCCCGACGTACGAATGACCTCGAGTACAGATTCCAACCTTGTGAGGTGTTCGTCGAAAGTCCGGGCGAATACGACAACGTCATCGAGGTATACGAGGCAAGTGTGCCACTTCAGGCCTGCTAGCACAGTGTCCATGACTCTTTGAAACGTTGCGGGCGCCGTGCACAGCCCAAACGGCATCACCTTGAACTCGTATAGACCGTCTGGGGCTATAAATGAAGTCTTCTCTCGGTCTCTCTCGTCCACTTCAATTTGCCAGTAGCCGGTCTTCAGATCCGTGGATGAGAAGTACTTGGCGTGGCAGAGGTGGTCGAGGGCGTCGTCGATTCGTGGCAGGGGGTACACGTCCTTTTTGGTGATTTTGTTTAGTCTCCGGTAGTCAACGCAGAATCCTAAAGTGCCATCTTTTTTCTTCACGAGTACAACCAGCGCAGCCCACGGACTTTTAGATGGCTGTATTACGTCGTCGCTGAGCATGTCATCTACTTGAGTCCGGATGGCTTCGCGCTCGTGTGAAGAAACGCGGTACGGTAACTGTCTGGTAGGTCGGGCTTCATCTTCGGTTATTATCCGGTGCTTCGCCAAAGGTGTCTGACGTAACTTCGATTTCGAGGAAAAACACTCGCTGTAGCGACGGAGCAACTCCGGTAATCTGTCCGGATTTTCTTGCGACAGCACCGGGTTCACGTCGAAAGGATGTGGCAGCCTGGAAGCATCTGCACGTGTGCGTTCAAAGGTGGCGACCGCGCTCACTTGACTCGCTTCTTGCGTTTCTTCGAGGAACGCAATTGCAGCGCCCTTGTTTAGATACTGGTACTCCTCGGTGAAATTAGTTACCAAAACGTGGGATCTGCGTTGCTTAAACCGCGCAATGCCTCTTGCGACAGACACACCGCGGTCTAGAAGCAACCTTTGGTCAGTCTCCACGATAGCGTCGACGTCAGGAGCAGCACCTTCACAATAGACGGCGATCATCAAGCTTGCGTGGGGTGGCAGGGTGACGTGATCTTCGGCGATCCTTACAGCAGCATGGTGTCCGAGGTTCGGCTGCGGCGTCGGGGAGTGATCGGAAGAAAACGTTATCGACCTGGTCTGCAGATATTATTGCACCATTGTCCGTCAAAAAGTCCATTCTGAGAAATACGTCGCGGGAGCAGTTAGGCAAAATGACGAACTCCGCAGGGTACGTAGTGCCGTCTATGGTGACGCGCGATGTGCACATTCCACTTGGGGTCACGAGGTGGCCTCCTGCTGTGCGTATGTGCGGACCGTCCCATCTGGTCGTAACTTTCTTTAGCTTGGACGCGAATTACCCGCTCCTGACCGAGTAGTCGGCTCCCGTGGTGATTAGGGCGACTACGTCAAGGCCGTCAATGGACAACTGGACGTCGGATGCCGCTTTCCTCGAATTTCGGGTGCGTCGGGGCGTCGTATCGTGGCTTGCGCGTGTTGATGGTCGGGCACTATGCGTCGTCATCGTCGTCTTCTCAGCGGCAGGCTTCGTCATTTCGGGTACGCGTCACGCAGCGTAGCTGTCGTCGTTTTCGGGGGTCTCGTCAGAGTGTCGTCGGGTCCTCGGGATGAGGGCATGTCGTGAATCACGGTCTTGCGTCGTTGGAGGGTTTTCATTTTTTCGCCGTTGTACAACTTCACCTCCAGAAGTTGCTGCTTTTAGTTTCCCCCTCGTGGGCTGGGGGACCTTCCACGGGCGAAGTCAGCATTGCTGCGACAGTTGGGGGATCGGTACGGGTAAGGCGACGGCGAACGGTTGAAATGGGATGGTCCACGGCTGGTGTTCGACAAGTATTCTTCGATCTCAAATGGGCGCTGGCCGGCTCGCGGGCGGGATGCGTCGATGGAGAACCCACGCAAACCCAGCCTCTTGTACGGGCAGCGGCGGTAGACGTGGTCGGCCTCTCCGCAGTGGTAGCACAGCGGACGATTATCTGGCGTTCGCCACACCTCGGTCTTCCTGGGCGCCTGGTTTCGGGTTGCAGGGGTTCGGGCAGGCGACATTGGGCGGCGGTACGGCGGGGTCTCTTGATAACGGGTTGGGACGGGTCGGGGTCGACGAACAGCAGCGGAGTAGGTCATCGCTTGTGGTTCGTAAGATGCTTCCGACGGCGTCGAATTCCCCAGTGCTTGCTGAACCTCCTCGCGGACGACGTCAGTGAGGGAGGCGACTTGGGGCTGCGGCGTTGCTGGGAACAATTTCCTCAGTTCCTCGCGAACGACGGCGCGGATGGTCTCCCGCAAGTCTTCCATCGCCAATCCAAGGGCGTTTACCGGGTTCACCGAAAGGGTGTTGAGTGGTCTATCGTATTGCCGCGAACGCATATCCAAGGTCCTCTCGATCATCGAAGCCTCGATGACGAACTCAGCGACGGTCTTAGGGGGGTTGCGGATGAGTCCAGCGAAGAGCTCTTGTTTAACCCCCCGCATCAGAAAGCGCACCTTCTTCTCTTCTGCCATTTCGGGGTCAGCTTTCCGGAACAGCATCTTCATCTCCTCAGCGAACAGTACAACACATTCGTTAGGGTGTTGCATTCGCGTCTCCAACAAAAGGGCGGCTCGTTCTTTCCACACAACCGTAGCGAATGTTTTGAGGAATTCGCTCTTAAAGACAGTCCAGTCGGTTAGGGAGCCTTCATGGTTCTCAAACCACGTTCGAGCTGCACCCTCCAAATAGAAGAAGGCATGACGAAACGTTTCTTCGTCGTCCCACCTGTTAAAGATGCGGATGCGCTCCAGCTTCTACAGCCACTCTTCCGGGTCTTCACCAGGAGATCCTCGGAATAAGGGGGGCTCACGAGGTTGTTGCAGAACGACGGGAGGGTTGGTAGCGCTGGTCATGGTGCCTACGTTGATCATCGAGGTTTTTACGTCTTCTTTTTTCATTTTATCCGGGAGCAGTCCAAACTCTGGCTGAAGGCCTTGCTGTCGGCGGCTGGCACGAGTTGGGCTTGCTGGTCGGCTTGGCAATGGCTTAGGGTTCATGTACCCCGCACCTCCAGCAGATGTCACGCAGCAAAGAACGACGCAGTTGTCTATAAGAAAAACAAGTTTGTTGGAGCGAACTTGTGCTCCCCTAACAACTGAAAGAATACACAGGTGGCGAAGCAGCGGTCGGCAAAACGACGTGCACGCTAGTGAGCGTCGGCGATCGAATGTCGCGACATCGGCTGTGCGGGAATTTATATCCCTCGGCGCGAGGGTTCCTCGAATAGTCGAATTGTATCGAGAACACTTTAGAAGAACTGAGATTATGCTAGACGGTTCACGTTTGTTCGAAACGCTGTCCCTACACAAGAGATTATACATGCCGCGCACAAAGAACAGAATACGTGCTTGACACACAGCCAACGGTGATAGCACAGGCCGGCGCAGCCAGGCCGAAAAAGCAAAACACAAATAACAAACCCAAAGCATGGTTCACGGCAATATACATCTAATGCGTGACGTTGGTGTAGGATGAGTATAAATGATGGTCCTAACATGCAAATTATGGCACGCGTGTTATGTACAGAATAACTTACACGTTGCTGTCTCGCTCCGCCTCCGGCCGCTTTATTAAGTGGATATATGCCAGGATTGGCATGGAATCAGATGAGTAAGGAATGAACATAAATGACACTTCATGCATTGTATATACTAAATTGGACGTTTTGGTGCCATCAGATAGGCCAGATTGTGCTTGCATAAATGCAAGACAAACTTGCGATGGTGAACTTCATGTGATGACACGAAAGACTTAGCTCGCTTCAAATACAAGCAACTCTATATTTGCAGATCTTTTCTAATGGCTCCGCATTACATTCATTTGCACAATGCGTGGGATTTGCTGGATTGTTTTTAATTGAATTTGTGTTTTTCGTCCTTGTTCTAAAAATTATAGCTTATGTTACGCACACGTAGTATCATGCACTGTATATTTTTGCCAGTTTATGTTTGCTTTATTCATTATATCAAGAACTAAAGAAATATTTTATAATTGATTCTAATGTTTGAACAATCAGCGAAGGAGTAGCACATGATACAAAGCTGACACAAAATTGTGATTGTATTGCCTTGAGCCCCAGTATAAAATTTCATCAAAGAGATGAGTTACTGTTAATATAACACTAGATTTCAATTCAAAGCATAGGTTATGTGGACCTGCCACAAGATATATATGTGCGGCTCTCAGGGAGTCCAATTTGCGCAAATAGCCTTTATGTATTATGTAAGCCATTCATGTATTATGTCAGACATTCATGACTCAGTACACCGAATTGCGAATAGATTTACCTATAGTTTCAGATGACGTGAATCTTGACGCAGATTACCCTTTCTGGTCACAGCTGCATTGAGTTATAGTTCACACGAGCACACTAAAACTTCCCTAGAAGATAAACAACCTTTGAACGAGCGTAAATACTTGATAAATTAAAACGATGATACTTGTTTCACAGAAATATTCAGCTGTAACCTCGGGTTACCTGCCACCTTCGATATAGCCGCACACAAGTGTTCTACCCTATACGCTGCATTAAGCAAAGGTTGCTCATGACACCTAATAACGCGTTCTCAATTGTGTAATAGTTGGTGGATGCCAGAATTGACCTTAGAACGTAAGCGTGTTTGAGCCATGCGCCGACGTAATCAACGAACGCCCGACCCCTCTTTACGAGGCACGTATTGGAAATTATACTCTTAGTTATGAGTTGTCCATCTAGAGGATGATATTACAAAAGTGAAATCCTCATTCGATGAGGACATTTACGATTTACTCACTACAAATATTTTTTCCGTAGATTTGCCTTATGGAACGCAAACAGTTTCTCCGGCGAGGCTTACCTGGCTCTTACCCAAGACATTAGTACACTAGTAAACATCTACTCTCAAAAAAATACGCATCATAAAACCATGCGAGATGGTGTAGCATGCCCTTACCAGTGGAAAACCTCCGACTCTCCCTTCACATTTTCTGACATAAAATGGGCAGTAAGACAGGGCTCTTTTCATTCCACTCCACGACATGACTGCTTCACTCACCTGTTTGTTAAAGGAATATTCGAATATCATTTAGATATCTTTAACCTTATTTATAACACCCTCTTAAATAAAAGTTTGACGTTTCCCCGCAAGCTTGGAAGCAAAGGAAAGTGATAATATTTATGCCTAAGGCCGGCCGTTCGCTAAACTCGCCTAAACATATATACCCATACGAACACTACCTTCGGTATAAAGTATTGAGAAGTCGCAGGGGAACACGTCTGTTGGGCCTATACTCTCTCCGCTCCAAGAAGACGCTGCTATCGTTTATGTCTGGCCCCTCCAAGCTTGTCAAGCTGGCCATCATGGTATCGGCTTCGAGTAGCGCAATGCGGCGATCTTGCCGCCACAAGGGTCTGGACATCTTTGTCAACCAAACGGACAGCTGCCGGGTTTTCCTCTCACATGTGAACTGGCGACAATGTTTTTGTGCAAGAAACGCACCGAAGCTGCAGAAAAAGACTTAGGCTGCAGGCTTCACGCCCAAAGGCTTCGGTCATCTCTTATATTCACGGTGTCTTGCATCGCTACAAAAAGAATGCGGGACGCGTAGGTGTTCGTGTTATCTTCGGCGTCCCAAACAAGATCATAGCCATATGCCGCCAAGCGAACTCTTGTGAACACTGGCAGGCCGCCGACGTGCACCAAGAAGCAAGTCAAGTCCTTGGTCGGATGCCTAACTGGATGGTGCCTCAATGAACGACTTAGGGAACATGAGAGCACGTTAAAAAGTGGCACGGGCAGCAACTTGGCTCTCCATTGCAGCAATCAGTGCCCGTCAGCTCACTGCGCACCCGAGCTTGATAATGATATAGATTTGTGGGGTTTAACGTCTAAAAACCACCATATGATTATGAGAGATGCCATAGTGGAGAGCTCCGGAAATTTCGATCAACCCATCTGAGCTTAAGACGGGAGTACTAAAAAGGTATAAAATGAAACAAGAGAGGGAAATATTCGAGTCGTATGTCATCGACAAGCTGGGGAGAAGATGCATCAGTAAGCCGTCTTTTGACCTGTTTTCTTGTGAAATAGACTACCTCGACAAATAGCGTGGTAGGTGGTTTTATCTGGTTTTATCTTGTAGAACTATGTGGCGGTGTTCTCGGTAACACGTGATTCCCTGGCTTTATAAGCGCAGTCAACGCAAAATTGAGCTTCGTTGCATGTGCGCATCTTTCCTGTCAACTTTTTTCTTAAAATTTTGTACCCAGCGCTAGACTAAAAAATTCTGCAATGAAATACCAACTAGCCAGCATAGACACCTGACACGAAACTACGATTGATTGAAAGCTGGCACGAACTACGATTGATTCACTACTACGTTTACTGGAGTGAAGTTGTATAAATCTCTTCCTTACACCGTTAAATGATCAACCATGGGACATGCATGCAAAAATCAAGAAAATCTTTTTTCGAACAACTGTCTTCATCCTGGCAACTGCGTTTTCATTGGTACATGATATATTGCTCTTATGTTTTGTTAAATAATTTTCAATCGTTTTCCAGTGTTACCTTTTAATTTTCTGTTAAACATATACTACTCTTGTTTTTTTCGCACTGTTCGTTTTTTTACTTACAGGATATAGTGTAACTGTACACACTTTTCTCTAATCTATTATAGTTGGTGTTCTACAAACTTGAAATTTGTTTATATTCCACATTATTTTTCACTCCCATTCCATAATTCTCATCTTGTCTTTTTATCCTTCCCATTTTGTGTTGATTTCTTTTTGTAAGTGCTTTTTTCGCTTTACATTTGATTTCTTATTTTGAAGACTGTGTTGTATTGTTTATTTTTTTCGTTTTTTTTGCATGCACCCGTGCAAGGAGTTTATGGTTGGTTCTGGGAAAGTTTAATTATATTATTATTATTATTATTATTATTATTATTATTATTATTATTATTATTATTATTATTATTATTATTATTATTATTATTATTATTATTATATTATTATTATTATTATTATTATTATTATTATTATTATTATTATTATTATTATTATTATTATTATTAATAATGTGAGAGCGTCAAAAAGACCAATTCGCAGAAATTTCAGTGTTCGCGTCATAAGTTGTGCACAAAAAATCGTCATGTTCGTCACAAAAAAATTTATGAAAATGCAAAAAAAAATGGTGGTCTTTAATAAGAATCGAACTCGGTCCGTGTTTGAGGCACGCAGGTGTTCTATCAAAGACCCAAGATAATATTCAAAATTTGCGTGAAAGAAAACACTACACGAATCTCGTGTAGTGGAGGGAGTCTGCTAAAGCATCTTTTATTGCGTGGCAGAACCATATATTCACCTCAGGCGTCAAAACATGTGAATTGAACAACGAGTGTGTGTTTTAAAGGCCCAGCCATTACAAAGCGCTTGGACATATTTAATTTCAAAAATAATTTAGGTATCTATTTTAATGAGCACTTCACATGGTATTACCGCATAAATGACCTAATTAACAAACTATCTAGTACAAAGGTGGGATGCGCCGTGTCTATTTCGAATGCCCCGTAAGCATTACCATGTTCAAGTTTAAGGCTCTATTCGTACCAATACTTGATTATGGATTGCTATTTCGGGGTACTACTACAAAAGAAATCATTGACAACCTCGCAGTTCTACAAAAAATGGCAGTGGCTTAGCTCAGCTATGCCAGGATATACGTAGCGTTAGCAAAGGTTCAGCTGATTATTCTTAGCTTTCCAGAGTGTCTAGGATTAGCTTGATTATCACGCTTACTGCTGCTGCAATGACACACGTATATTTATTTTGCCGGGCAACTATTTCGGGATCCCATGAGTTAAGCTTCTCCGCTCTACTGCACCGCTGAGCAGCATTTGCACTCTCCTTCTCCATGGCTATACCACAGTGGCAAACGCCAGTCAGAGGCGCTATCAAGCGGCTCCAGCGCAGTGTCAGATGTTGACTGCACAGGGAAGGCGCGCGCGTCGGCGTCCATATGTCTACCAAGGCTGTGACCGCACTCCTCTGGAAAGCGCTCACCGGCGGCGGCGAGTCGCGCGCGGCCGCGGCCGAGTGCGAGCGAGGTGCCGGCTCCGGTGCGTGACACCACTGATCAGCTGCGCAGCGCATAGAATTGCGCGCACACCGGCGGCGAGCCGCGCGCGGTGGTGGCGGAGTATTATTGCGCATGCGCAGACCAGTGCCACGCGAAATCGGCTCAACGAGGCCAGTGTAGCTAAGGCTACAAAACGCGGGGTTCGAATAGCATGCAAGGTTTCATACCTCTCGCACACCAGTTACCTCTTTATAAGACACAACATTGTCCCGGTAAAGTCAATCTTTAACTATAATCCATGTCAGCAGTATAAATCTAGCCTAATGAAAAAAAAAACTAGTAGACTAGAAACGCGAGCACGATTACAGGTCACCCAAATGAAGTATAATATATGCAAACCTGAAGAATGGCAATTTAATAAATGTCGCACAAACTACGGTCAACAAATGCTTTGGTTCACGCTATCAGCTTTGTTAAATAGAATCAGTAAAGAGCAGCTTTTTAGCATTCCGGAGGCCTCATTTAAGGAACAACGGAGACTTACATCACAATGTCTTTACCCTGAACATGCCTCATAAACAACGCCGTCTACATCTAGTTTTGCTTTTTTTGTTTTTTTTTTTCAAGAAGAATAATTTAGTTTTTATTATGTTCTTTATTATGTTTACGAAAGCTTTTGCATGCAGTGTATTGAAGTACAACATATTATGTGTGCATTTTATTTGCTGTTTTTTGTTCCTTACTACCTTTTATGTGGTAACACGAGTATAGGGTGGCCAGGGCATCTTCAAGCTGATTGTATCTGCTTCTTTCCCCTGGTCTCCCACAACACTTTTCTTGTAAATAAATAAATGAAATAAAATTGAACAATAAATAAATACTCATGAGTGGCAGAACCGTGAACAAAGTGAACAGTGTGTAGGTTTGGGTGTTGCCTTAACGACGCGTAGTGCGCCCTCTGCTGATTCTCAGGAGGAATAACTATGGATTAGTGGACCCTTAAGAACTGTGTTTGCAGTGGGCATATAGTGATACTTTGTAATGGCTATTGTTGCGCACACTGTTGCTTTGATTCTTTACGCCATGGTTGAAGCATGAACTAAGAACCGAAGCATTGCTATAGCAGTTCGAGAGGTGATGCGCACGAGGCCCGATCAAGCTACCGCAATCTGCTCTTGAATGTGGAGGTCAAACATCCTACAACTATTATATATATATATATATATATATATATATATATATATATATATATATATATATATATATATATATATATATATATATATATATATATATATATATTCCAAACGATTTATGAGAATGGGCATTAGCTTTATTATGGGCTTACAGTGTATAATTAGGGCTACGTGTCACCATGTCATGCGATAACAAAACTTTTTTCTTTTACTTCTTTTGATTGCAAGACAACTAAAATCAGTATGTAAATGAGGAGGAAGAAGAAAGCTACGACGCGGAGGTTAGCCAACCCATACATACTTAATATCATCATTAACATCAAAAACTTCCACTTTCTCTATGACACAACCATCAATAAAGTGAACAGCTGCGTAGGTTCACGTTTGGCCTATGGACTTGTAGTGGGCCGTTTGTTTCAATTATGTTTACCACAAATAGAGAGAGAGAGAGAGAGAGAGAGAGAGAGAGAGAAATCAATATTTGGTAAAAGGCCTTCGCAATGGTGAATCAAGTGTTTTAGAACAATCTACGACCGTATCACAGCACATACGCAGATAGGCCTCAACATAAGTGTGCTTACGTTACTGCATACATAATTAGTCAGGCTTCCGGTCAAATTTGCAAGGCCAACATGTTTATTCGCAGCGAAAGTATTCTTTCGTGCAGCTTATGGCTCTAACGCGTGTGCTACAGATGACGGCGCGAATTACGGCCTTTTGTGGAGGGAAAGGGCATGCGAGGCCGCTGTCAGCGATGCATCTCCCCACACGGCTGACTTTGCTGCACGCATTAGAGTCTTGGCAGGCATAAGCGACAGCTATTTGGAAGACGCCCGTCCTGTCATGAGGGCAAAGGCGGGGGGGGGCATCGGCTAGAGATTTTTACTTTGCAAGACCTCTGTCTCGATCAACACTTCCTCAAACCAAGTAATGTCTGCGCTTGCAAGCAAGTAGAAAATATTCATTCTTGCTTTCTAAACGACCCTGTCACATTTCTTCCTTATTTTCCGTTCTTGAGAGTAACTGATGCGAAATAACTATCTTTCCACGTGCTCGTCGCTATGTCTCTCTCGAGACACATGGGTTAAAAGAGTCTGAGTTTTAATTATAGAGATTTCACAGTGGACGAGACCCTGTTGAATGAGACGAGGTAATTGAACGTGTTGCCTTCAATATGTAAAAAAAAAACATCACTAATTGAACCTTACTCATTGTATTATGATGTTTTCTTTTTAAATGCGAAGCATTTCTTAGTGAAGTTCGGCGACTTTCAGAGTATCTATCTATCTATCTATCTATCTATCTATCTATCTATCTATCTATCTATCTATCTATCTGTCTGTCTGTCTGTATGTATGTATGTATGTATGTATGTATGTATGTATGCATGTATGTATGTGTGTATGTATGTATATATGTATGTATGTATGTATGTATGTATGTATGTATGTATGTATGTATGTATGTATGTATGTATGTATGTATGTATGTATGTATGTATGTATGTAGCCACCTACAACATTTTAGCTGTCCTGGCCGTTTCGATTATGCTATTGATACTAAAATTAATACGACATAACATGACTGTATTACGAGCATAATTTACTTGTCATAACATGAAAATTATGACAAGTATGTCATAAATGTCATCATTTACATTTCGTGGTCTTGCCGCTCTTGCGGTGGTTTTGTTCACTTTACATGATGCAAAACTGGTATGGTATTACATGACTGTATGGCGATCATCAGTGACATCCCCTAACGTGGAAATCATTATATGCGTGTCATGTAAGAACATGACTACATGCTACGATCATGACGCGCTTGAAGTTGTTTTTTCACACGATAACTACATAATCTGGAGTTCTCTTGAGCATTTCAGTGTTTTATCGCCTCAGTGGCAATAGAACGCACAATAAATGTGAAGTCACAATTGTATTAGTGACAGATTGATTGATATCTGGGGTTTAACGTCCCAAAACCACTATATGATTATGAGAGACGCCGTAGTGGAGGGCTCCGGAAATTTAGACCACCTGGGGTTCTTTAACGTGCACCCAAATCTGAGCACACGGGCCTACAACATTTCCGCCTCCATTGAAAATGCAGCCGCCGCAGCCGGGATTCGAACCCGCGCCCTGCGGGTCAGCAGCCGAGTACCTTAGTCACTAGACGACCGCGGCGGGGCATTAATGACAGAGCTATGCAAGCTCTGGGCTGAGCATATAATAAACAAGACCAATCGCAGGGCTTGTATATATAGGTTGGAATATCGATTAATTTGATCTATATGTGGGTTGTAACGTCCCGAAACCATCATATGATTATGAGAGACGCCGTAGTGAAGAACTCTAAAAATTTCGACGAAATATTAGAATATCCTAATTCAAAGTGTGGTACGGGCTTGCGCAGCTTTCAACATGTAATCATGCCACTCCGCTGACCAAAATCTTAATTTTTGCTTAAGCGAGCCCCCAATTGCATATTGTATTTTAGAGGCATGCCAAATTAGCGTTCCTCAACATGAATGGTGTTCTTGTGCGAGGGAGAACCTAGCTTTGTTATGATCACTCATGCAAACCAAAAAAAAAATTAACAAAATAAAGAAGTAGCGCTGCTTGCACTATGGGTACAGGGGTGAAATTAGCAGCGGAGCTAGTGTTCGGACATTCGAAGATGAAGCGGCCCGCCTAAGCCCACGTCCCTGCCCCACCATACTTGTTATGTGAAATGTTTCTCCAACTTCATGTCGGGGGTTCGGCGGTAACGACGTCGCTGTACTCTACCAGGGGCACTGCTGTGCACGAAAGTTCAGCAAGAACGATAAAAAATCTGGGGCTTTACGTCCCAAAACTTCGATATGATTATGAAAGATGTAATATGTGAGGGGTTCCAGAAACTTTGACCATCTGGTGTTCTGTAAGGCGCACTGACGCCGCACAGTACACAGGCCTTTATACCATTTCGCCTCTACCGTGGCCGGAATCAAGCTCGCGACCTTCGGGCCAGCAGCCGAACAACTTCGCCGCTGATCCACCGTGGCGAACCGCTACGCAGAAAGTTTCGTCAGGAAAATCGGTCAGTCGGCGAATCTCGTGGCCTGCTTTCTTCTTTGCGAACACTCGCAAGGGCCTCACCGTGACGTGTCTTGAAGGTGTGTATATGAAATACTGCAAAAGCGAAAGTAAAAAGGGGCTAAACAATCTAGTCGTACAATAATGGTTACACAATGGCGTGTAGTCATTTACAAGGTAGTAAACAGCTTCATTTACTACTTAGCCTAAAAACGAAAAGCAAAAATCTATTCTGGGTGGTAAAACAATCCAAATATTAATGCGAAATATTGCGAGCGCATCTGATCAAGTCTCGCTAGCCTCCAATGCGTTGCACCTAATGTCTGAAACAAAGTATAATTTCGCATCATCTTTTTAACGGGAATATGTCTCGCGAGTAGTGCAACGGGAATTTCGTGGGAATACTTCGCGAGACTATAGTATAACGTCGTTTTACGGCACGTTTGCCTCCTCTTCCTCCTTCTTTCTTTTCCTCTGTCTCTATATTTCTAGCTTCATTTTTCTTTCTGTTTTTTTCTTTTTCTCTATATTTTTTCTCTTTGTTTTTTCTTCCTTTTTTTGTTTAGATTTTGGTTTTTAATCTCTATGTGTGCCTGTTTTTATCTCTTTTTTTTCTTTGTAAGTTTTTATTGCCTGTCTTTCTGTCTTCGTTGTTCCCTTTTTTACCCTCATTTTGGTCTATGTCTATCTTTCTGTCTCCTTCCATCTCTTTTTCTCTATCTTCCTTTCTCTGTATTTCGCTTCCTTTTTCTCCTTCTCTATATTTGCTCTCACTCTCCTATCAAAGTTATAGCATTGCATGCCGGACAAGTCGAGGCACGTGTTGTGGAAGCAAAGCAGGAAATGAAGAAGATTAAGAAGAGCAGGACGAGCATACAGCGTGCCTGTTCATGATGATGACATTTTTCAGTTGACGTATTACAACCATCCGCTGTCACAAACAGTTCCGCTGTTAAAACAACCTATAGCCTCAGAGCCCGAGAATGATGGCGAGGAGCGTGCATCTTCTCTAACCATGGCGTTATTGCATGGCCGTCTTCGCCACGACTGCTCCGTGACGGAAACGGCGCGTTCTTTCGCTTGCGACTGCATTAAACGATGCCCTTCATAGCTATGGTGCCCCCACAAGGTTGGTGCTGAACCTTCTTTCGATAATCTCGTCATGTGACGAATGTCGATCGGGCATTCTATGCGCTGGCCTTCAATGTGCAAAATCACGACGCGCGACGGCCGCTTTGCGGGGCACGGGGGCTTTTCCGGGAACTTACCGTCGAGTGCGCCCGGCTCCAGTAGAATCTGTAGGCCACCATTTCCTCGTAAGTCGTCCTTGTCGCACATCCAATTAAACGCAAAACACTAGGACACAGCGGGGACGGTTTCGCGATATACATTGTTGAGCATCGGCACCAAGGTGAGCCGTGGCACTTAAGCCACCCACCTATGTCCACATACGATGACTCTCCTTTTGACCACGTACGTTTTTAAGGAAACAAGTACTTGTTGATGCGATCCTCACGAATACACAACAGCCCGAATGACACACCTACAAATACTTCAGAATGTTTGTTACCTGCATTTGTTCTTGCGTGGCAACGGCGTATTCGTCTGCCTATTTGTAAAAAAAAAGCCCTGTGATACTACTACGCCTAGAAGACGCTAGCACATGTTAAATTAGGTTTTTGTTTAACCTATTACCCATACCTCGATTGCACCTAAAAATTCTATTGATGTGTAGGATCTCAATACTGTCGCTGTAGGCGCGCGGTCACCAACTACAAGTTCTGGTGAAGACGGTTAGGCGACCTACTATTCAGTCTGCTATGCGTAACAGCACACAACATTTC